>CM073774.1:59611544-59884136 GCA_037158775.1 Hetaerina titia
AATGCCATATAATCATAATACTCCAATGAAAAGTTTTTATTACATTTTTAGACAAGTAGCAGATAGCGACTGAAAGTGATAATGTTATTCTCTAGTTACCTCCAGGATACGAGGTATTATTTCATCTGAGGAGGTAATATTCCTTGTGTAAATTATATGGGTGCATAGCAAATAATTTTTCATGAGAAGAAAAACAAGCATGTTTCATAACTCCGTTAAATTCCAGGACGCTCAGCGCTTGCTAGCATTTGTGACATTTTTTCGCGAATGTGAAACCTGCGAAGGATATCACAACAAAATGAACGCAAAAATGTCACGATTTTCCCCTCATAAATTTTCGCAATTTTTGTCGCAATTCTTTTTTTTTCTCTCGACCATTTTCGAAAATTTTATGCGGGAGGAGGAGATTCCTGCAACTCGGACGGGAAAAAAATAAAAATAAATAACAAACTTCCGACTGCGGTGACTCCATCCGTTTCGAGCGTAAAGAGATCTTCGCTTTCATCCCCTCCTCTGTCCCGCCCTTCCGATGGGGAGGCCACCTTGTCTCGGTCCCTTTCTCCCATCAACCCTCTCCCTTCCCCGTCACGCCCCGGCTTCTCTCTCTTTCTCTCTCTCTCTCCGTCGTCTCTTCCCGTCTTCCGTACGCCCCGAGCGATCCGAGGGATGTGACGGAAGCGCGTGAGAGGCGAGCCGGGCGAAAGGGGGTGTGGCCGAGGACTCGTAAAGGATGATGGCGCGGGTGTGTGTGTGTGTATGCGCGCGCGAAGAGGGGGAGGGTGCGGAATGGGATGTTGGGAGTCTTCGGAGGGGGCTGGTCTCTTCGGGCATTGCAGGAACCAGATATGAAAACTGAAAGATGAGACGGCTCATCCCGCGGGTTGGGGATGGGTGGAGGGCTGCTGGTGGTGAAAAGGACGAGTAGGGGTTAGGAGTATGTCATATCCCTCTGTTTTTCTCCCATCTCTCCTCTTTGCCCCCATCCGGCGTATCTCCCTCCTTCCCCTCCACGTCCCTACTGTAGAAGGGTTGGGGGAGGGAAAGGGAGGTCTCCTGGGTGCATTCACATATGCACGCAGACGCGATGTGTGGGGATCACCCGGTGCATAGTTTTTAAGAGTTCAGTCCCTCTGGCTGGGATCACGCTCCACTTGGTCGTCTGGGGACGTTCATTCTCTTTCTTTACTTATCCCACGCCTTCCTTTTCCCTTCAACTCCACGGTCTAAATCGTCGGCCCCCATTTGTGTTAATAACTACCTCCGTTTTTCATCCGCAAGCATGAATTAGCGGGATTTAGGTGCTGTAAAAAAATTCTTTCCGGTTAACGAGACCGAGGATAGGGTATGGCTTGTTAAATTGTTGTGTGATATTTAACTTTTGGATTTAAAAGAAATATGAAACGTACAATTTGGGCGAGTTTGAGTGTTGTAAATCGGAGCAGGTCATGGGATTGACAGAGGGATGAATAATATACATGTTACAGATGGCGGAATAATCTGTCACGACGCAATAATATATTGAGTTTATTTGGAAGAGACCCGTTGTTGGTTGTGGTAAAAATGGCTGGAATTGACTTCAAGTCTTATCCGTACCTACTTGAATGAAAGCGTTTCTGCTCATCCAACTTAAAATGTCAAGCGCAACATTGTGGAAGTAATTAATGTCCATGTAAGTTAAAGAAATGGCATTTTTCTAACGTAAGATTGCGATCGATAATTTTTCAAGTAGGCATGCTATCTTTCTTTTTTACTCTTGAGAAGTTCCTCCTCGTTGCTGAAAAGTGACTCTTATAAACGCCCTGATAATGTTATCCTTTCACTTCCTTCCTCAGTTTATCATCAAACGGTGGATTCTTTATCGTTCGCCATCACCGAGTCGATGTAATTGACCCTGGCGATTCGTCTTCTGAAAGAACCAGCCCCGCGGTTTGATCTTCTCACCCCGCAAGTGTCACTTGTACAGAACCACGATCCTACCACCAAATCCCCGCCCTTCGCTCCGCTTTCCCTTTCGAAAGGCGTGGCAGCCCGCCTCCTCCTTCGGAACCCCCCCCCTCCTCTTCTCATCCTTTTCCCATTCACCCGTCCCCCCCTATCCCTCCTTCCAAGACTCCTCCCAGACGAATTTTTATAAGCATCGAGGAAGTGGAGCCGAGGCGTGTGTTGCGTTAGTTCCGATGGCTATCTAAAGATAGCGCGCCACCAAAGTGGGCCGTTTAGAGGCGGTCTCACTTCGTTCGCCCTCCCTCTCTATCTCTCTCTCCCTCTCTTCCTTACACATTCTTCGTATCACCCCATTTATCTCCATCTCTTCTCTCCCTGCCCCCCCCACCCTCACTCCCTCCCTCTCTCTCTCATCCCCCGGCATCACTTCCTTCCTCTTTTCATGGGATCCGCCCTCCCTCTCACTCCATGATTCATTTCTTCGCCGCGCGAGTCGGAATAAGCGTGGCATGTTCAATGTGCGTTATGCCTGACATTTTATTTGCCGCATCATCATCCCGCTGTTCTATTCCGGAAAGTTGAGTGATTCGGGGGGGAGGGGGGAAATGATTTAAAATACTCTGGAGTGAAGTGGTAAATGATGTGTGACCCCGGGATGATTCTTCTGGTATATGTTGGATTCGTTGTTTTCATACCAGTCATTAGGGCGTCAATATTTTTTTTATTGAAGCGTTGATGATCCGAGTCATCTTTTCTCTTCGGTTTTTGCTTTGATGGAACCCGCAGCAAGAGTACTATCGCTGACTCTGAAAATATTGTGACTAAGAATCGATTAAATTTGTTTACGTGACAGGAGTATTATTAAAACACAGCTATTCTTACGCTGGCACAGCTCCCAAATCCATTCATTAGCGATGTTATTGATTTCCCTGTGTCACGACAAACAAATAAAAGAAGTGCCAAAGAGTAGTATTCATTATTTAAAACCATAGCGTCAAACTGCATACATTATAAATAACCTAATATTTAATGATTAAGCGTCAATATATTACAGCAATATCGATAAATACTTGGTAACAGAATGATACACAGTTTCTTAATATCGAATTTTAAAGTACTTTTTGTCCAAGTCCAACAAATGTGTGCTGCAGATCGCATGCAATGTCTACAGACGATATGCAGGTCGAAGTATTTTTCTCAATGTCGTATGGTGTGCTGAATTTCAATTCTGAGGGTTGTAGTTCGATGTATGATTTGACTGGATATGAGTTGCGCAGGGATATATTATTTAATTGGCCAGGGATATGAATTGGAGTGATGGTAGAGAGGAGGAGGTTAAATCTACAGATACATCCCTTAGGCATCTTGCACACAGCGTTGCCTATCGCTCGCGGCCAGTTACCTTCCGCGCCATACCGTACACCCTCGCCTTCCTTTCACCTATCTCTAATTAATCACCAAGTATTACGCCTGGCAATTATCTCGGCTGTTAATCACATTTTCTCGCTTTCGTAATACCGTATCCTCGCAACATCGTTGGGCAAACCTCCCTGGGAAGAACTCCAAGGCAGGTGTTGGCCAAATTAATGACCCACGGGTCTATCCGGACCGTCAAATCCTTCCATCTGGTCATTGGAAGGATGTCTGGGGGGTATGGGTGGCCTTATGGGAGCCTCTGTGGTATTTAATTTAAGCTGAATGAGAGTATTTACTCACTGTGCTTTAAAAGTGATGCCATGAGCTGATGTTTAAAGTCGAAGTGTCAGTCATTTTGCTTGGCGAACTCGCAAAAAGTCAATATTTTTTTATTTAAGAGGCAGTTTCAGTTTAATTACGACCGTCGAATAATCTTGAAGGCTCTAATGTCCCTCTTAGTCACAGAATGTTGGGCATCACTGGTGTGGAAGGTGAGACAATCTCTCCTTACTCGCTGGTGGCACTGTGTGTGCATTTGGAAGCCGATGTTTTAATGTTCTCGAGAGGGTGGTGTTTGCTAAGTGTGTCTCGTGCAGTCTTCCGCTTCTCTTTTCACATCGGCGTGTTCCACCTTTTGCCGCTGCTTGTTGTCACGGAGTTTTTATGCCCCATTACAGTTTTTACGCCTGGAGCAAGTACCCCCGGGCGCTTGTGGAGTTTCCCGAAGAGCAGATGGCCGTTGAGTTGCTGAGCAACGGCGCTACTGGCTAGAGGGAAGTGGGGCAGATAAATCTCTGCCCACTCGTGTGGCAATGAAGTCGAATTTCAACTGCTCGAGTTCATTGAACCATGTCCTCGGTGGAGTGGTTTTTGTTTATTGACCATATCAGTATTTTGTTGACTGCTTTAGCGTCAGCATGTCTAATTCTAGATTCCGTCACACGATAACCCCTTCTTAGCGATGATTTCGTCACCGGGCGGGCTTTGACACCCGGTGACGTACGTGCTGCCAGCGATGCCGTATGGCGATAATGGTAACGACACTGGAGAGTCAAATTATTTATTTTGAAAAATCATTTTCATTATTTTGTCACCCAGTAATTCTTAATTATTGCCCAGAGAATCTTAATTATTGTATTAAAATGAATGTCTCAATCCTCCCGTCTTTCTGCGCCACTGAGATTGCTTAGCGATAAAAACTCTTTTAAGTTATCTTCTCCTTATTGTAAACGCTTGTAGGGTTGAGAATGAGGAAGATTTCTTCCGTGGGGATAGTGCCAAGTGCAAATACCGCGTAACAAGGAACGTTAATAGGAATTCTGGAAGCAAATAATTAAGGAATGACCTTTCTAGAGGGAAGGCACATACATGTTAAAGGGATGAAGCACATGCCAAGCCTTCTTGAGTCAAGATTCTTGACCTTTGCGCCAGACCAGAGCCTCTTCACTCGGCAGTCTAGCTAGAGAACAGATAGTGTAGGAATTACGTCATTGCCTTCCAACAAACATTTCCAGATATAAATTCTGCTTCAACTCCGAAAAATGGGTTTTTATTCCGGGCAGAGAAACATCCTCTGATAAAATGTAATGCTTTAAATTCTTGACTATTTTTTAACCTTAAGCTCAACCTTCCTGTCCTCCTAGTGCCGTAATATCCTATTTTAATGAACTCTGTGACAAATATTCTGACAGATTTCCTTTGCTCCATTTTTGCTCAGAAAAACCGAAGAATTGGCCTACGGTGTTTCATAAAAATTAAAAAAAAAACGAAATTTTTGTGATAAATGATACATTTAACTTTCTTTTTTTATCTCATGGAACACTCAACGAAGTTCATAATCATAACTACGACCCATAGACTTGCCATGTCTAATTATTATTATTAGGTAATCTACCGGTTAAGGTAGGTTTTTGGATGGACACAACTATCAAATAAACATTTTGTAACTCCAAACAAAACCTAATCCAGCAACCTAATCTACATCAGGTCCCTCTTCATCTCTGTGTACTTCTTTCCTCCTTTCATCCCGTCCAACATCCCTATCCTGTTCCTGCCCTTTCCTCGCTTGCCCAACATTCTCCCCTCTATTACCTTCTTCAACATTCCACTACCGCTCAATACGCCTTTCATCCATTTTTCCTGCCTCCATAGGATTTCTCTCAACAAACCCCTCTCCTCACGCACCCTCTCCAGTACTTCCTCATTTGTTTTCCTATCGGTCCATTTCACCTTCTCCGTTCTTCTCCACACCCACATTTCAAAAGCCTCCAATCTACGTCTATCCTCCTGCTTCAGTGACCACGTTTCCGCGCCGTACATAGCCATGTCTAATTAGAGAGGATATAATCATTTATTTATTGAAGATACATTTTTCTCTTCGTACGTTCGACAGCATCGTCATTCTGCTTAGTATACCAAAAGCCATTTAGTTCCTCGAAACTGAAAATGAAGTTTGATGACTTTAGAGTTGCCGAGGAATCTTTAATGAATTTCAAATGGGTACTTGCTTCCCCCAATCTGGTTCTCGCGAGACGTAAGTGGAGCACCTTGGTGGATATTTGATGAATGATTAAATGAGAACAGAGAATGTATCTCCAAGGTAGTATTCCTCTTAAAGTGTTTCACATCAACAGAGTTTAGGTAGCGATGTTTATGATAGTCGTTTAGATAAAGTTATGCTCATTTGTGTTGCGAGTTCTCCGATACCCTCAACCCCCACTTATTTAAGCATTGCGTCGTGTTTACGTTTCCGAGGTTCGGTAGACAAGCGGGAACATTTCAAATACAGTAATTTAGAAGAAAATTGTTTCTCTAACCTTTTGTGGAGAAACTTACTGGTTGAATATATTTAAGTTATTCGAAGGATATTTCGAAGGAGAGCTTTGAATGCGTTATGATTATATGAAAGAATCGCGTGAGCCTATTACTTCTGACGCTCCGACACATACTCCTTCTTGCAATCTTGCCTCGTTAGAAAGTAATCATGGATTCCTTGACAACTTCGTCCCCGGCACCCCTTCCATCCCCTTTTTGTCCCTGACCTCTCAACCATCCTTCGGATGTTATTAGCTTCGAGGATGGTTTTTGAAATAATTTAATAAATGAAAGGATAATAGTACTAGAGGAATCAGGGGCTTGCGTGAGCAAGTATGTGGGGCTTTGTCTGGGAAAAGGGTGTCATTGCATTCCCCGCTTTTAATACCGATACTTACTTTCCTGTTTCATAGAGTCTAATGGTCCCCTCGGCATCCCTTAACCCCATTTAATCCGTGCGCGTGTAAATTATTGCGGCCCGGGCATAAAAGGTCATTCCACCTTCGGTTCGGTCACACATGCCCCCTCGCTTCAACCGCGCCCCCCCCCCCCTCCCGGCGGTCACCTCATTCCCTTGGTTCCCCTGTCCGCTGCGCTGTCGATTACACCCTTGAATTCGACCAAAGGGTTGACTAAGAGCTCCTTGTTTAGCGCGGGGTTGTTCAAACATTCATTACCATCCCAGCCATCCCCGTTTCAGCGTCCTCATTAGTTAAGAATTCGTAAGTGCTCGTGTGTCGCGAATTTCGTGAGGGTCTCGAGTTTCAGAGTAGGTAACCTTATTATGTAGTTTGTCCGCGAGGGTCCACCGCCGAAGGTCGTGGTGTTCGGCTCGTCACCAGGGTTGCACCCCTCCTTGCTCAGCATTATGCGCCCACAAACTTTAGCCGTAAACTTTAAACGTTCTTGGTATGCCGAATATTTGAGTAGGGTCCTCTTTTTCCGTAAAACGAAAGCATTCTTATGACGCTCAGAGAGAAGGACAACAGTGGTCAATCGCATAATTTTGATTTAGCGCGTGATTTTGAGGAAATATGAATAGGCACGGGTGAAAAAATATTATTATAAAAATGAGAGAAAGACAGGGTGCCTGCGTCGGTCACTTCTACAGTGAAAATCACAATTGACTCTTTCTTTAAATTTTATAAAAATATTTTTTGAAATATTTTCAAAATGTTTTTATATTTTAGTACAAGTCACATTTTATACAAGTTACCGCTGGGGTGTGGCAGGGAGTGAAAACACACAAGACTAATTTTGACCCGAATATGACCCTACCGCGGTCGAAAAATGTTCTGATCTCTTATCATTCGTCGGAAAAATAAAATATTAAAATATCTGTTTTACACTTGATCTCTCTAATTTTATTGACATGATCTCTAGTAGTATGATGGGAGCAATAATACATTTTCAACATCACTGCTAAAGAGACGCCCTTCCAATTGGCGCAAGAGATTTAATTTGTAATTAAACCTTCGGCCCGTGAGTGATTCCCAGCCTAGCTGCTCTAATATTTCGGATACGGTACTAAGTTTATCATAACAACGTTTTACAAATATAGTTCCTCTACGCTGCACGCAATCCAATTCGGTAATCAATCCAACTTCATAGGGATACTAGCAGCATATTCTAAATGAGGCCTAGCCAGTGAAGGATAAAATTTCTCTTTGACCTTTTCATCAAATTTTGCACGAACCGATTCTCTAAAACTTCCTTATGCAAACGAGTTCATATTTCTTCATCTGCGTCGAAGAGACGACCTAAGTCAATCCAAATTCGTTCAAATGCAGACATTCGCTACCAAGTCGACTGTTTGGTGAGTAATAGCATCCTTCCCGAAATGGCATACTAGTACGTTTAAAGAAGAGCGTTGGTGCACGTTGGGACCGCGTTTGCCCGTGGATTCTCACCAGTGTTATTTCGATCTTAACTCTAGATGCTTAACCGTCTCCCAGTTTCAGTTAAAATTTTCCATTCTAAATGCAGCGCATGGGCATACTCCTCTTAAGCTTACTCGCTAACGCTGTTGCTAAAAACACAATTATGAGGGGTTTTTACAAGATTAGAATGTATGCTTATATTAAACGCATATATTTAACTGTTCTGAATCTGAACCGTGAACATTTATTGTATGGATACGTTCATGAATTCAATATTCAACGCAGTATTCATTCGTGTTGGAAAGTGATCAACGGATATAGTTCTTTTCCTTCCATCCTTCATGATTCATTGAATTGGAAAGAATGTTTTATGCTGCTACACATGTACTTGTATTTATATTCATCCCAATAAAAACAATAACCGACCATATTTTTTATGATAAACGAGTGAAACACGAATTCTTGATTCATTTGGGATGCAACTGTAGGATTAGGTTTTTTTTTAAATTCTCGTCGCCAAGGAATGCACTCCTTAAAATTTGATTAATAGTGATTTCGTGAATAATCTGGTTGGGTTGACTGCTCGCGATACAGACTCAGTATCTTTCGAATTTTCACCATGCCCTTCTTAACTAATGGAATATTGAATAAAAGCTACTGCACGAATGCAGTTGTAGTGCAGCTCGCCAAGCATGCAAATTCGATGACACAAAGAGGCTCTCTCGGCGGGATTTATGATTGCCCATCCCCCTCAAATTCTCTTCCGTCACCGTCCCTCAAATGCTCGCGTACTCTCCGAGGAGGCCGTGGGAGAAAAAAATCACTCCGCCCATTTATGTAAAAGATGGGAACACGTCCCTTGGCCTCGAGATAGGAGTGGTGTCTTTTGTTTGCTTGCTTCAGTTCCGACGTTTCTCAACGGCAACTGGGAGGGAGGAAGCGAGAGAGTATGAACGAATGAGGCACACTCGTGTTTCTGAATAAACATGTCGGGCATTGTATCACACAGTACTCTAAATTTTGCGTCACGCGTTATGGAAATCCTGTGCTATAACCAACGAAATCACGACAATTACACGGAAGACGTAAATTAGTAGATAATTTCAAATCGAATGAGTTTAAACGCGAGCATAGAGGGGATAATTTCAGCCACGTTAAATGTTGACACGGGATAGCACGACAAAAAGTTAAGGGAATCCACTGCCACACTGAGATATTTATGGAATTCTTTTTCCCTCCTACGATTCGTGAGCGCAGCATTATACAAGTGTACTTGTATAAATCATCATTTACGATAATTTGAACTACGGGAAAATACAATGACACCAAGTGTAATCACCAATTTCAGTAATGAATTGTGGCCTATTACCCCCTACTCCCTCCATATGATTTGCAGTGTAAGATATAAATGTGTAAGAGGGTGATAACCTGATTTTGTATGCTTTCGAAACCAGTAGAATTCAGGTAATTTTTTATCTTAGGCCAGGAGCGTAAGTTTACGGAAAAGAAAGTCATTGTGAATAAGCTTACTCGAGGAAAAATGCGCTGTTTTTTCGCGAGCAGTTAGTTGTGCATAAGTTAATTTTGTGTAGTCGTGTTATGAAAGCTCATGCCAAATACACTTCCTTTATTTTCCGCTCAGTCTTACATGTTGCTCATAAATTGATAGCAAAATTTCCTAGCCTTGAAGTACATGTCATTCCCTGTATTCCTGCAGGAGTACAGAAGGTTTCATTGTTATAAAATTAAAACAAAGTATGTTAAATATTAAAACCTTAGTAAATAAATGAAATTAATTTACAAAAAAATTGAAAATATATAAATAAATAATTAAATATTTATGTAGATATTTACTAGAAATATTTGGGTGACTTATTCAAACGAGCGTTACTAAGTTAATGTTAATGAGTAACCAACTTTCAAGTTCATGGTTTTTAAATGAAAATGTTCATGTCGGCTTTCATTTTGTGCATTTTTAATTCTTAAACTCACTTTGACAAAATCCTACTGTTACATTAGGCGGGGATCAATTGTGAACGGATGTGATTTTCTCTGCCGATTTCAAGAAGAAGGATACATATTCTTAAAGAGAAATAGTGAAGCGGACTATTCATCACTTGACCTTTATGCCTCGTATTTGTATGGGACCGGCTGGACCTCTTACACCATTCGCATCTTGTTCAATGTATCTCACCACTTATCTGACTGCGGAAGATTGTGCAAGAATCGGTCCGCCCGAGTGAATGCCGGAGAATTGGAGAGGTCGAGAGGTTGCGCTCTTCGAATGGCTTACAGAGCGATGCACAGGCATCCGGAGAGACTCGCCTTCATTCCTACTGTTTGAGCTCGTCGATTACGAGTGGACATGAGTCTTGTACCTGTGAGAGGTCTGGATCGACGTACGCAAAGCTAATACAAGGCAGTTCATGTAAGCCTCTCCGCCTCCCTTCTGACCCTCAAACGCGATGCGGAAGGTCAGCGGTTCGGTCGTTAACGGTGGACCCAGATCGTTCAGCTTTCATCCTTTTGTGTAGAACGACAAACACGTGTTTTTCTGCCGTCGCTGAATACTAAGTACAAGCCACGTACGTTCGTACGTGGCTCGTACTTACTATTCCCCCCCTCCCGCTTGATTTCGGATTTACGGTCAACAGATGCCGCAAAGAATGCTAACTTCAGTGGAAAGTTATCCGTGATGGCACGAAAACCGCGACGGTAGCATTTCTTCCGAATGGTTAACATTTTCTGCTCGATGGGTGACGGAATACGGGCTATTTACGTAACTTCGTCAGGAGTTGACTCAAAGTATAGCGTGGTCGCTGACGTAGGACACCAACTGTATTTACATACGTGATTCCCTTTTAAGTTTCCGGAAAATTCTCATCCGTAAGCATTAAACTTGGATGCTTGAGAATTTTCCAGGATCAGAAAGTACGTTATTGAAAGAATATTTCAAAAGCAACCTTTCGCTTGGATGAGTCAGCATGAAGAGATAAACGAAATATCGGTGGACCAAATTGGTTAGTATGATATAACTCATCTTTTAGGTGCAGTATTTGAATATATGGAGGTGGTAGTCTCGTGAGTAGAGTGAACTGTGATTTTTTTACGGCGAGAGACCTAGCTGATGCGTGAATTTTACATCCGATATAGGACTTAGCTCTACCCTCACTTATCAAACCAAACTCTAGGTTAATTACTGAGTTTTTTGATGGTATTAAGATCAACTTGCACTTAAATTTTGTTTTTTTTTATAAGAAATTCAAAGACTCGGCTAGAGGGTTGAACGTTAGACAGGTGAGATAGGGGAAGGAAAAGAATAGACATATTGGATCGAATGGAGTTAAAATGTATGAGGAAATGAAGAAAAAAGCAATATAGTGTGGAAGTTAAGGTTGTTTCTTTGTTAGATGAAGTCTTTGTTTATCCAATACTTCCCTTAAGCGGTAAACTTTTAATATAAATAATTATTTTTTAGGGACGATACATTTCTTCGCAGGATCGATCTAAACGGGTGGCCTCTGATGTGGACGTGTTGTGAGGCCCCTTCAAAGCGTATTGTTACATTTCTTTTAACTTAATTCAAATATGCATGTAATTATCACTTTTGGGAACAGAACGTTCATACTCAAAAATTAAAGAGGCGTAAGTCATCGCAGTATCCGAGTTTTAAATCTGTTCCGGGCGTATTAACTCTTACGATTCGTGTTTATGCCGTTTTTTTCCGGTTTCCGATCGCAATGCGTAAACAACCGCGGGCTTGGTAGAAAGTCTTTAACATTTATTTACTGAGCCCTCGGGTGATAATCGTAACGTGGGACATTCCGCTGTGACAATAGTTGTTTATCGTACTAGAAGTTTCCCATTTCTTGGTAGAGTGCCTGATAGTCAACATGAATTGTTAAGAAAACATAGTCCTGGCAGATGAAATGCGGAGAATCCAAGAGATGAACACCATATTCCATTTAGGTTCCTTCGTCCTTCCTTCGAACACATCGCCACTGCTCCCATTCTTTACCAAATCTTCGCAGCCGAATTAGGGAGGTTAATTCGGGTCAATAAATTGAGCCACTGATACGAGGAATAAAATCCGTGGGGCATATTCACTGAACTGTTTCCTTATTTGAATTCCGTTCAAACAAATTTTTTGCATTATAATGCAACCATTTCAGAGAGTAAAATTCATTCGCCTTGACCGGGATTCGAACCCGGATCCCTCGATATCCGGCCGAGTGCTTTAACCACTTAAGCTACCGAGACGTCCTCTTACACTCTGAAATTTTGGGGGCTTTTAAAGGAACAAGATGTTATGACGAAATACCGTACATACAATGTCACAGGCATTCGTAGTCGTGCGCGACGCGCCACAGTCCACGATGTTAATAAAGCCAATTTCAAACACTTAGGCTGTTCATACTCGGTAGCTTAAGTGGTTAAAGCACTCGGCCGGATATCGAGGGATCCGGGTTCGAATCCCGGTCAAGGCGAATGATTTTTACTCTCTGAAATTGTTGCATTATAATGCACACATAGCGGGTGACTCCGTTAAAGTTACTATTACAGTTTCTTGAAATTTTTTGCATTTGGACATGGAGGATATCCGAATGAAACAGTGAAACAGTAGTTTTGAGCATTATAGAAACAATTATGCGCAAATTAAATACAGGCGTTGAAGGCTAATTTAATAATAAACCCTGTACATTAAAATTTTCTGAATATTTTAAAAATGTTATTTACTGGAATTACATCAATGAAAATTAATTAAAATCCATAGAGAGTAAAACCTTCCACCATTATATTGTTATACAATGGGGCGTTTAACAAATAATTACAATTAATGTCTTTGATTATCAACTCACACGCTTTATGTATTTATCTTCAATGAGGAGGGGAATCCTATTGTATATTTTTAATTTTCGTCGTTGAAACATTCATTGTTTATTTTTCAAAAGGGTAATCATTAGTTCAGTGGTGTATAGTTCTTTGACAATATTAAAAACCCCTTCCGGTCAATAAATTTTAGCTGTTCTGTGCTCTCTTTCCCCTCCACTCATGCATTTCACTCAGCAGTTTGCGTCGTCTTTCCTCCCTCTTCTTTTCATTCACTTAATCCATGTTGAAATCCCTTTTCCGCGAGCTCAGCCCTATACCCCACGACCCTCCTGTTTTTTTTTAAATAAAATGCTTCCAGCTCTATCCAATTGAGCCGCGGCGTCTGGCACAAAACCTTTATGACAGCGGGGGGACAGATGATTTCCAGGCATTCACTCAATTAAGGGGATCCCCTCCCCCCCTCAACATCCCGGCCAGTGCCACCCCCACTCTCCCTTATCGTTTCCCGTCGCGGGGGTGCCTCTCCCGCATCCCTCCCACCCAACGTCGATCTCCGACACTCCCCTCGTCGGCGGATCCGGCGATGCACTCCCGAGCCTGGGAACCAACGGGGAGGGAGGTACGAGGAGATCCCCTTCACCTCCCCCTCTCTCCCTACGGGTGTGTGTGGAGGGAGTGGGAGAGTTGGGGAGGAATGGCAGCGAAGTGGGTGTCTCGCGAATTAAACCACTTAACATCGCGATGAAGGCGAGTCCCAGCCGTTTCGCTTGTGGGAGAGGGGTTTGAGGGTTGGGACCGGTGGGAGGCAAGGGTTACGGCACCGCTGCCGGTTGCGGTTCGATTGGCACAACACGCGAACCGATGTTTCCCAATGGGATCTGGAATTTTTATTTTCTCAATACCCACCAATTTCGTTCGAATTCAAGATCCACCTCGCAACCGAATGTCCGCAGTAGATTTCAGCTCTAGGGTTCCTAAAGGCTAAGGGTATCCACTACAACATATATCCTAATTGAATTGGTCAAATATAGTAAGTTTCCTGTCAGAGGCAATAAATCAGGAGTTTTTGCCTGCATTCTCTCGGAAATACGGCGGGGTGAGGAGTATGTGTATACCTATCCCAAGTAACTAAACTTGCGAAAACATAATATCCCTGTATGAAGTAGAATTCGAGACATCAGCTAAAGACCGGCTAAGGATGCCAAAATAATCATTGGTTACTCTCAGTAACTATTCAGTCAGTTTAATGAACTAATTTTTCTTTTATGGTATTCTGGCGTTTTCCCAGTAAAAGCCCACCACAATATCATCGTTGCTAAATTAGGAGCAGAGATTACAAGGCTTCCTATCTTTTCTATCATTATTTGTGACTGTTTGAGGTAGATTTTTGATTGCACATAGACTAGCACCGCTACGTTTCAGTCTCTCCCGCCAAGAAAACGTGACACCCCACAATAAAATAAACCCTCCTTCAATTCTGCGTACATTTTACCTCCTTTCATTCAGTCCAATATTTGTCTATTATGCCTATTTCTCTCCTCCCCCGTCTAGCTTTCCTGATATTTCTTTTTCTGGTTACATTCTTTAGACCTCAGATTGTTCTTTTGTTTCTAATCTTGCTCTATGTGTTATGCCATTTTTGGCTGGATTTTATTCCAAAGATTTAATTTTAGAAATGGAGAGTTTTTTTTCTTTATTGAATTTCTCTGGGTTTGGGTTTTTGTTTCTACCTGTTCCCATCTATCAGTCTTCAACATTTCATTGCTAATCAAAATGCTCTGAAGCAACTCCTTCGACATAATTTGGATTTCTGCCAACAATATCCTCTCCCACAAAAACTGGTACTTCCTTGTTTTGTTTTCCTTTACGTCCATTACAACTTATCCATCCGTCCTTAAATCTCTATTTCCAAAGCCTCCGATCTACATTTATCATCTTGCATCAACGACCATGTTATCGAACCGTACGAAATCACGCTCCGTATCAAAGTTTCACCAGGCTTAACTTAAATCCTCAGTCAAAGTCCCTGTCATCAATGCCCTCCATGTAAAAGCTTCTTTGCCTAATACAATCCTTTTTATGTCCGCACCACTTTGATCATCTGAGTCCGAAAAACTTTCAAGATTGGCTCTTTCTGCTCCAGTTTTTGCCCTTGAATTTTAACGTTTCACTTAGCCTTCCTCCTCCTCAAAAACCTTAAAAACTTACTTTTGTTTTCTTGGATGGTATAGGATAGGAGATAATTTCTCATAATAAATTATTTTTAACGTAAAATTCGCGCAAATAAAAAGAGTAAATCATTACGTACATTTATTCAGTTAACTGCTCGTAGCCTAAATTAATATCTCGAAAGTTGCATAATAGAAAATGAAAATTTTTCACTTTAAGTCAAATAAGATTATCACAGGTAAAGGGTAACCTTAGAGAAACAGTTTTTAGCGTGTATTTTATTGTCACTGATATATCTGCGCCATATCTGTGCATTTATTCCTCAAGTATCTCTTAAAAAATGCACATAAATCTATTTGACGCACCATAACGTTTGAGTTGGTCCTTTTTGAACGAGGAATATTTCAAATTCAAGTGTGTGTCCAACGATTAAGGTCATTCCGAATGCGTACTTTTTCCTCGTCCATTTGTAATAGGAGTCTCTGAAGTCATAGTTGGAATAAAACGAGGAGTATCGTAATAATGTGTAAACTTTGGAAACGCCGTCGGTGGGTCATTTTGGGAAAAGGAACATTGGCTTTGTCTTTACCTTTGACTTAATCAAGCAGTAATAATTACAAACAGTTTCGTAATCATAGCTATACATAGATATGTATTATTATTATTAGGTAATCTACCGTTTAAGGTAGGTTTCTGGATGGACACAACTATCAAATAAACATTTTGTGACTCCCCACGTATCAAACTAATCTATATCAGGTCCCTCTTCATCTCGGTGTACTTCTTTCCTTCCTTCATCCCGTCCAACATCCCGATCCTGTTCCTGCCCTTTCCTCGCTTGCCCAACATTCTCCCCTCTATTACCTTCTTTAACATTCCACTCCCGCTCAATACGCCTTTCATCCATTTTTCCTGCCTCCACAGGATTTCTCTCAACAAACCCCTCTCCTCACCCACCATCTCTAGTACTTCCTCATTTGTTTTCCTTTCGGTGCATTTCACCTTCTCCATTCTTCTCCACACCCACATTTCAAAAGCCTCCAATCTACGTCTATCCTCCTGCTTCAATGACCACGTTTCCGCGCCGTACATAGCTACGCTCCATATCAGAGTTTTTACGAGTCTTGTCTTATCATCCCTACTCAACGTCCCCGTCATCAACTCCCTCCTCCTTGAGAAAACCTCCTTGCCTAGCGCAATTCTTCTCCTTACGTCCCTACCACTTTGACCGTATTGGTCCAAAACATTCCGAGATATGTAAACTGCTCTACCTGCTCTATTCTTTCCCCGCCTATTTTAATATTTAGCTTAGCCTTTTTCTTTCTGGAAAATCGCATAACCTTTGTTTTATTAATATTGTTTCTCATCCCATATTTATCGCACTGAACCTCCAATTCACTCAGCAATGCTTGCAACCCCTTGGCTAGATATGTATTACCTGTAATTTATTTTTATACTGCAGTAATATTCAAAGAAAATAAATCTGTTATTACCATGGTTCCAGCTATTTAAATTGTAATTTTAATGGTATTTAAACGAGTAAATATTTACTTTTTAGTCTCCATTTAAAAATTTTTAACGACTATCCTTGACAGTATTCATTTTTCCTTATTGGAGTGTCTAGACTCAGTGGTGACTATTCGATATGTTTATGTTCATTGAAATTCATCGGGGCAAGCGTATTCTTGGTGCATGTAATGGGTTACCTCGGAGGAGGTCCATAATATCATCTTTTGTTGTCGAAATGTCGTTTAACGATAACGGACAGCAGAAAGATCGTTCGGATCCAAAGTCCGTCGCTACACTTCGCTCGCGGAAAGGAGTTGGGCCTCACCATCATCGGTTGTGTGGGCGGACGGAAAAATGGGATCGGCCCGGTTTGTGCGACGGAAGCGGAAGTGTAGCCAGGCGAAGCTATTTCACCTCCACCCTAAAAGTCTCTAGCGTTCAGCCGTGCCGAACGGGTTTGATCCGTGGGAATAATTGCATGCGGTTATCTAAGTGCAGCCACGACGTATAATCGGTACCCTCGGCCTATATTGGCACTTGGGTGTGCAGTTGGACGTTTATTCCCCACCACCGAATGTTGGCGTTTAGTCGTCGGGACAAAGTGAAAAGTAACAGTAGCAGTCACAACATATTTTGGCCCCATTGAGTGATAATTTTAAGAATGATTCTGAGCACCGCAAGTGATGTAAAAATGGTGCTTTCCGTGAAACGGAGCCTAAGAAAGAGTAATTTATAATATAAACAAAAGTTAGTGAATAAAAATACGATATATATGTGTGTATATATACACATTCAAGCAAGAAAACCCGCCACATGGCGAACAAATATTCATTCATATGGAAATAGATATAAGAAAAAGTATATTATTACAAAAGTTTATGTATTATTTATAAGTTTGATATCCCACGCAGCTAAAGTTGTTCTAAGGATCACCAACAAAAGGATAGAGAGTAAGGCAAATGAGTACTTAGGGGATGATCAGTTTAGGTTCAGGAAAGGAAGAGGTACGCGTAATGCCATTGCAGTTATGAGATCACTAATCGAGAGGAATATAGAATACAATCAGGACGTATTTTCCTGTTTCGTGGATTTCGAAAAAGCTTTTTCTAGAGTGATCCAATTTCACCCTTCCTCAGCAAACTTTCCATATCCTCGCGTTGCGTTTTCCATCATTCTTCTTTTGCTTTATTTGTGGTCCGTCTCATTTATTATTTAACTCTTTGTACTTAATTTTGAATAACTGTGTTTTCGTTTCTAGGTGGAAGAGGTCTACACAATATATTATAAATATATTATTTATTTATTCATTTAATGGCGTTTCTATATAATATAATGTTAATGATCGTGGCTTATGATGCACAAATGGGAAATATGGGAGAGAAATACTACGAACGATACTGATAATTACTCATATGATACAACGAACAATTTCACACTTTTTGAAATTCAGAGGTATAACCGTGCGGTTACTAACGAGAATCAGCGCCAGTAGTCTCTACTACGATGGAAATCTGATTTATTTCGTACTACACAATTACTTTTGCTATACTTTTTTGTGGACCTATTTCACCTAGAAACGAATAATATCGTGCGCCGCGGCCGCATGGACATATGGGCTCTTCATCCCTGAATCAACAAGGATATTGATTTAAGAGTGAGCTGAATTTGTTGGGAGAGGGCAAGGCACCGAGCGATGGATTAGTTCGAATTGTAACGAATTGCTTTCGGGCGCCGACGTAAAGCGTGGCCATTCTGTACGGGATATCCCAAGTTTTATTATCTTTTTTTTTTAAGGGAAGACATGTCCCAACGAGCCCACTCTGGAATAACCGTGCCGCGCGTGAATTACTCGGTGGATTTATTTGTATCGTGGGAGAATGGCTTTTGTGTGTCCTCTGCTTTCGCTTGGCCTCTGCCTCCGTCGGCGGGAGAGGGAGAGCCGGGGCCACAGTGGAGCCGCCTGGCGTCCAGGATGCATAACTCATTGGCGATGGCGAGGAGGGGAGTTGCCGGCAGTTTGGACGAAAAGGCGATTGTAGGGAGTACGGACAGACCGGTCGGTTTGCTGGCAATCGTCCAGGAGAACGGAGTGCGAGGGAGATTGAGAAGTGGGCAGTGGAAGGGGGGAATAAGGTGTGGAGGAGGGAGTGGAAAGGGGGACGGTGTCCGGGGAGCATTTTCGCGGCGGGCCTCTGCCGTTGGGTCACGGACGATGCGGATTTCGGACAGGGGGCGGCCAGAATCCTTTTGATCGTCATGTGTCTTTGGGCGTCTCCCGCAAAGACTGGGAGGGAGGCTGTCTAATTTCAAGCGCGTCACGCTTTTGGTGCAGTGTGATTTGTTGGAAATGCGTGTCATACATAGAGCGGCGTGCGCAATCGTAATCCATACATTCGCTGGTGAGCTTTCGTATTTCCGTCGCAATCCTTTCTTTACAGAAGTATCCATAAATTGCTTCCAACTTAGGTGTAGGATTTAGTGGTACAACTTTTGCGTGCTTTATTTGTTCATGGTGAGTTATCCTTTGCCGTGGTAGTCCAGGGGGTAGAGCGTTGGACTACTGACCGAAGGGACCGGGTTAATTTCCCGGAGATGGCTCTGAGAACCTTCAGCTTTGCCCTGACTGGGTGATTTTTCGGGTTTCCAGTTCTTCCTGAGAAACCACAGGCGACACGAGGGAAGATATTGGCTTCCCTGCCCAATTGTTTCAATTTCAAACGTCGTTGCGCTTAGTACTAGGTGAGCTCTAACCTCACATATTGAACTAACCTTCGGATAGATAACATTGGTATGCCAGCCTTATTTATGTAACAGATCTAGAGATCATTGTCGTTTAGGGTATCAGAGTGGGCCTTGTTAGACAGAGCTAGGTAATGTAGCGATGTTCACTTTTATGTTCATCCAAATATACTCTAAATGGTAAAATACCAATGGTAATGATGCAAGGTTATGTGTGTTAACTCGATCTATTTTCTGAAATTGTTTCTGAATAGTGCTACAGTTTAATTTAGTATTTAAACTCTACCAACTACTTACTTGCATCAGTTTCGACGGAGTGGAAGTTGGATGAAGCAGAGATGCCTTCTCAAGCCAAAGGGATGGCAAAATGTATTCACATGTCAGTGGTAACGAGTGTTTTCTCCATCTACCACTGGATTACCTCCAACACTTCCTCACATAGATTAAGGCGTTGATCTGAATTCTAATCATATTTGAATAACCTCAATGCCCCCACCTAAACACGTCAAATTTCTCTTGGCCCAAGTCCACGAGTTACCGTCCCATAAAAGTGAGCTCGGGTTAGAAGAATCGCATGCAACCCTTTCACTTGGGAGTTAAGGGAGATTTAATCATCGGGCAGGCGGTTGAAGTTGGCAAAGGCCTTCCTCGGGAGTCTTTCGAATGCAATCATCTGCTGTCGATAGAACACCGCTCTACCTCCTCCCATTCTCAACCTCAATCCCCCCCCCCCAACTGTGGTTTCCTGCACCTCATATCAATTCGAACTGGTCCAGTTTTAAGGGGAGGAGATACTGCGTGTGCACATTGAGAGGGACAGGCCGATGGGAAGGTAAACTATATGGACGGTCTTAATTATGTGGGGCTCGAATGGCTTGATTGTCTCTTCTTCCACTTATCGGATTGCTGGAATGTTGACCCAGTCGCTGTAAGATCAAATCCTATTTAAAGGCTGATCTTGAGAAAAAACGGAACACCATAGTAACGTATGATTGACGAAAATGACGCACTGATGAATCGCGATAAAAAACCGTGTATTGTCCGATTAAACAATTTCACATTATTTAGATCATGCTATTTTACTGTGAACATTCCTTCATTTCTTCTATTAATTGAATGTAGTTTTTTTAGCAGTTTCTAGCAACTATATGCTTCCTTTGTATCACGAGACTTCCCACTTCTTTACTATGGATCATTTCTTTTTTATTCGTTGAGATAATATTGGAGGTGTTGAAAGTTATTTTTATACCTCGCTTTCGGATTATAATATCAAGGTATGCTTATTATATTCTACAGATTTCACGTAAAAGTTGGTAAAAATGTGAATAAGATTTCAACACGTTAACCCCAGCGAAAATCATGAATCTCTAGTCAAATGTGTAACGCGCTTTCCTGGTAAATATGGTGGGTTCGAAACCCTACTTGGTCGCGGATGTTGTCTTTGTCTTAGGAATTTGTTTAGGTTAGATGACTTGAAATCAATTTAAGCTTTGAACCGACGAAATCCACGACTACTACCCGTAGAATGGTAAGCACTGACTGGGGTCCCACCTGTAAATAATATGCTGTAAATTACAGCATATGATACAGCATAACAGGATGCATTATCGTGCACCTTACATTACAGCCTGTAATGTAAGGTGCACGATAATGCATCCTTCTTTGATATGAAAAATATCTTGAAGATGCGACACTATACATGGTAGCGTGGTAGTTTGGTGGGTGGAGAAATAAAACCTGAAATTTCTGAATTTCTGGTTTTATTTAAAAATTTCTGAAAACCTGAATTCCTGAAACTGCGGGAGATGCCGCAACAGTAACTTTTTACGGAGTCATCCGCTAAAATGCATTTCATTGCAACAATTTCAGAGCACAAAAATCATTCGCCTTGACCGGGATTCGAACCCAGATCCCTCGATGTCTGGCCGAGTGCTTTAGCAAAATGACCACAGCTGTCGATGCACCCAAAAAACCAACCAACCAACCAACCGAGTGCTTTAGCCAGTTAACTATCGCGGCGTCCTCTTATCGGCCGGACATCGAGGGATGCGGGTTCGAATCCCGGTCAAGGCGAATGATTTTTACGCTCTTAAAGTGTTGCAATGAAAACCTGAAATATTGAGACAAATTACCAGCTGTCGTTTTCCCTTGAAAAATTCCATCCCTGGAAGGAGGTCCACAAATGATTGTATTGCTAGGGGAATTGTTATATTTCTATTTTTCACCACATTTTATTTGTACATATATTTCTCATTTATTCTCTCCATTTCACTACGATTTCAGTTCCATCAATCCACTCCAGGGATAAGTCAATCACGGACACATTTCCATGGAGAATCTTTTTTGGGAGGGTGGCATGTTATTCTTTCCCTTCTTACAATTATTTTAGAGCGTTTTTTGGTTAACTTCATTGGCTGGCGGAAGAAGATAGACTTCATGTAATATTTGCGAAAGAAATTAAACGTTTTGAATCCCGTTCAAAGAACGAATCTCTTGCTAGTGTTTATAAATGCAAGCAAGAAAGCGTCTTTGAAGCTGGATATTTGGGAGAGCCGTAGGAAACTCCTCGACACTCTCTCCATTCCACGACGACCCCTCCCCCTTTCCGTCCCCCCCACCCGTTGGCAGAACGAGGGGCGGAGTGATACCGTCTACCTCGTTCCGTGCAACCCAATTAAAGAATTTTTTTTAGTTTCATTATCAGTTTTCTTTTCGAGCGACCGTGTTAGTTTTCCGCCTTAGCCGTAGATCTTGGAGAGTTCTCGTAATGGAGGGGTTGTGGAACATACCGTCTCTGATGTAGGAGCTCGTCCCATGGGGGCTAAGCCCGAGGGAAATGGCTACCATTAAATCTGGAATTCCGGCGAGTTCAGTTTTTTTTTATCACTGTTCCTTTAGAGAATAAATTGGTGTGTCAGCTTAAAATTCCCTTAGGTCAGGCTTCTCAATTTAAAATTTTTATAATTGGAATGCAACGACAAAAAAAATCAGAGGTTTTGATTAATTTCTCACTGCCCAATGGCATCAATAGTTTTCATCTCTGACTACTTAATTGAGTAATGTGATATTTTAATGTCCTGATTAATAATAATGTCTGTGTCCATGTGGTTTCATTCAGGTGCCTTGATTCAATTCATCCCCTCAAACGTTTTTTATCCGTATTCAAATCAGATACCCACCTAATAGTGTCGAAATTCTCGTATATCGATTCACCCCAAGGCCCTTAGCAAATATAATTGCTTACAGCTGGTTTGAAAGAAGAACAATGGATGGGATGAATAAATAGAGAAGTACGCCCTCCCAGAGTTCACCTGTAAGGAATGAGGGATACTTTTTTCACCGATTCCCTAAGAAATTGTGCCCACCGAAATTTATTTTCATTTAGGCGATCAAGCTTGTGAGCGAATAATTGTTTTCCAGATCATTTCTCGGGTTTGTACTTCGTTCACTTCATTCAACGTTTAAAAGTAATTTCGTAAAGTTCCATTGTCCAATGCAAGCGTGCTGAGAGAGGTTACACTCAACATGCAGATTGTTTACAGTGCATACAAATTTCCGTGTGTTACATTTGTTTTTCGGTTACTTACGTAATTCTCCTACCTCCCCGAAGGTCAGGTCTAATAATTACGGCCATTAAACATTGCTGCATTCCCACACGTTTCATGAAATGAAATTCTCTTAACAAAACGTTTGTGGTTCAGGGTCTAGTAAGTTTATTCCTCCTCGCTCCCACGTTCCTTCCTATTCCCATCCACGACGATAAGCCGAAACGAAGTGAAAAGAGGGGACTCGCTTTATATAACTCCTTTTGTATGAACTCACAAAAAAATTACCCATTATCGGGACACGTTTCCTGAGCCAGAGAAGGGAGTGAGAAAGAAAGAGGGAGAGATTTTAATTTTCTTTCCTCGAGAAGGGTTGGAATGCCGTTACGACTCCAGAATCCCAGGCCCACCCCACTACTAAAGGGCGGTGAACTGATATGGGAGGGTGGGGCGGGTGCGGGAAAGGGAGCGGGCCTGTTCACAAGTCGTTAATTCTTCTGCCTACACTTCAGCTCTCCTCCGCCTTTAATCAGCATGCATCCTTAGATAAAAAGATATGCAGCAAATGGGTCGGAGGGGGGTGGAAACATGGAAATCCCCCCTCCCAAGTTCCTATCGCGCCTCTCTCGTCCCGTAACCCCGCCTCTCATCCGCCCTCGTCTCTTTTCCAAACACTATTCTTCAAAGTCGTTTGTCTGCCTTTACTTCCTCGCTCCATTCCCGCCCCATCATTTTCTCCTCTTCGTGATAACCCCTCTTTTCCCCTCTCGTATTTTCTCATTCAAGCTCTCTAGGCTGGACCACTGGCACACAAAATACCGAGGTGCGGACGACACACTCTCTCGGTAGTATATACCCGGAATACAACACACCACGGAACACACATACAAGTATCACACAAGACTTCAAGCCACCGAGATAGTGTATGGCATTGGTCGATTCCACATCAGGAATGCGCCACAAGTGATGTGTTACTGAAATATTAGGAACTGAGTTACTTTATTATTCGAATAAGCCCCCAAGGGTTACTGTAGCTCCAGGATCCGCGCCATATTGAGCGCAAGAGTAACACGAAATTTAAGGAACGGTGTTAGAGTTTTCGTTATCCATCGTGCTAACAGCGGTGAGTGTTATGGAGATCCACGATACGCTTCGTGCTGTTGGAAGTAGTGAGAGAGCGTTAGAAATAAAAGTGATGGAAAAAAATTTTCCCATTGATTCCAACTCTGTATTTCCCAAAATAGTTTAAACTTAGGCAATTGGATGACCGTGCAAATGATTCCGGGGCTATCTTTTTCCACAGGTTTTAGTAGGTAGCAACCATTTATTAGGTTCCTACTCCGAATCTAGCCCCTTAAATTTCCTTCTGTATTTCCCATCTCTTTTTTAACCATTTCCCCTTCGTTTATGAAGTAATTAGTCTGCCTTTCCCTCCACTTCGTTCTTTCTTTCATCACTTCATCAAACGACTTCATTTCTAATTTTGTCGCGTATTTTCCTTCGAGTTCTCCTACGCTACCGCGTATGATTTCCATGTCGTTTCTCGACGTCAACAATATCGTAATATATATTATAATAGAGGTGGTAAAGCTAGTATGGTGTGCGTATACCTGGGTTGAATTAAACTATCTGCGATATAATTCAATCAAACTTAGATCGCACATTTTCAACAAATCTAGATTAATACCGATGTGTACTGGTATCTGCGTCCAGCTTCACTAACCGGGATTATACAAAGTATATTCAATCACTTACGATTTCATCGTTTCACCTTAGTGTGTCGGCAATGGCTCTTAACAATGAGGTCGATATCTGTCGCCTTGTCGAATTACTTATTCCTTAGATCAATATATTTTATTATTAGGTAATCTACTGGTTAAGGTAGGGTTTTGGATAGACACAACTATCATATAAATATTTTCTAACTCCAAACAAAACCCAATCCAGCAACCTACTCTACATCAGGTCCCTCTTCATCTCAGCGTACTTCTTTCCTCCCTTCATCCCGTCCAACATCCCGATCCTGTTCCTGCCCTTTCCTCGCTTGCCCAACATTCTCCCCTCTATTACCTTCTTTAACATTCCACTCCCGCTCAATACGCCTTTCATCCATTTTTCCTGGCTCCATAGGATTTCTCTCAACAAACCCCTCTCCTCGCCCACCATCTCTAGTACTTCCTCATTTGTTTTCCTTTCGGTCCATGTCACCTTCTCCATTCTTCTCCACACCCACATTTCAAAAGCCTCCAATCTACGTCTATCCTCCTGCTTCAGTGACCACTTTTCCGCGCCGTACATAGCTACGCTCCATATCAGAGTTTTTACGAGTCTTGTCTTAACATCCCTACTCAACGTCCCCGTCATCAACTCCCTCCTCCTTGAGAAAGCCTCCTTACCTAGCGCAATTCTTCTCCTTACGTCCCTACCACTTTGACCGTGTTGGTCCCGAACACTTCCGAGATAAGTAAACTGCTCTACCTGCTCTATATTTTCCCCTCCTATTTTAATGTTTAGCTTAGCCTTTTTCTTTTTTTCACCAATTAATGGCAACTAAATCATTTACCTATAAAATAATCAGCGTTTCAATAAAGTACCGAGAGTAAACATTTTCAATTCTGGTAATTGCAGAAGAGCATCGGTCAAGATCGTGCAGAAACTGCGCAATTGTTCTCGAGATAAATTTATTTGCTTTCCATTTATAGGCTAACACGCGCAATAATTTGGTAGTTCCACATCATGGTCGGTATCCTCGAGTTGTGCAAAAAAGTTTTAGGCAGAAAATTTTTCCATGGCACCCACATGGAATACGAATGAATTCTTTTGTCGCGAATCAATAAAAGGCTAAGGGATTAGAGGTGTTCCCTTTCATATTTTTTGTACTGCTGCAAATAAAAGTCGAGAGGGTGATAGGAGCGTAAGAGAATAGCCCTTGTTCCTATTGCAAACGATCGTTTTTCAAAAGCTGTACTCTTCAATTTAATGGTATCTGAAAGTGTCACAATGGTGATGAAACGGGTCGTACCTCAATGAAATTTGGTGAAATCTACGAAGTTTGTTAATTTCTCATATGCACTTCTGTTGGGTTTCCTTCCCTAATTCCTCAGTTATTCGTTTCAATCTGTCTGACTAATTTTTGTGGCAGTCATCATTAGCGATGGTGATAGTGCATTCTGATGCTCCATGTGGACATAGCCGCTTCATTCAGAACTCCTACCAAAAGTCATCGCAGTCATAAAACACAAAAACCACGCCCTATGCCACCTTACTCATTTCTGGATGAGCACCAATCGTAATGTCGTCATCACCGCCAATCAATCTTCAGTTGGGAATGATGTAGCGCTTCAGTTAAATCCTTTGTCGCAAGCTTTCTCATTTCTACAAATTTAATCTCTTTTACTAGCAGAAGTAGTAAACATAAAAAAATGGTGGAACTAGTCCATTTCCTTTGTCGATTCTCTTCCTTTCCTCTAATTTTCACTTTGTCTACATCTAAAAATACCCCCGCTAGGGGTGTGGCGGGCTCTGTATTAGGGTAATAGCCAATAATGCTGAAATATATATTCAATCACTGTATGTGAATACGTATCCGTTTTCTCCTACACGAACATACTCGCCCGTACACATGTGTATGCACGTCATGCATATGTACCTTTCTGAAAGTCTAAATTTTGCCCATTCTCTTCGAGGACCAATGGGCCCCTAACTGGATTCCTCTAACATATCCGTCACGCTTACTCTCTTATTGAAGGAATTTTTTTAAAACTCCAGTTGATTTTTGATGAAACTTTTCCAATTTTTTAAACTAACGTTTCCTCCCATGCTCCCTCACTTACCTCAGTTAGAGGCGTACGAAGATTCCTTAGGCCGTTCCTTCCCCATTGCACTTAAGGTTAGTTGAACTCTGCGATTTTCCCTAAAATGGATAAATCAGACGTAAAAGTTTAGGTAGTAGTGGCTGTGTTCGAGCGATGTTTCTTAAAATTTCATTTGTAAGGTGAACTAATGTCAACAGTTAAAAGCGTTAATTTTTAACAATAAATGTTTTCCTTTAATTAGATGGTAACATGTGCAATTTTACAATCTGCGACCCGACTCCAGCACTAAAACATTTTAATTCCCGTTCATCCCTCGTAGAGTCAGTGATCGTAAGGAACTAGGATTATAAACCCCGACAGTGGTCGTCTTTACTTCAACAGCCTTCATTCCTTCTACCATATTGTTGGCAAATACTGTTCATTTATCCTCAATTCAATGGATGGCATCGTAGCAATCTCAGAAACTTTTCTAGTTTCACCGCGCAGAGCACGGCATAGAAAGTAGCTGTCGTTTATCGGTTAAAAGATAACGACTCACGAGCTGAGTTCGGGCTCAATTTGAAGAGCGTCCCATGAATATCTTTAATGGCGATAAGAAAAAGCTGTTTCTTTATTTTAATTGGTCGTTAACGGAATGCGTGGGTCATATTTCCAGACTTTGAAGAATGAAGGTCAAAATAAGGAAGGAAGAAAGAAAGAAAGAAAGAAACTGGAGAGTATCAAGATGGCTCGAACATTAAACTCGTATGTTCTCATTGAATGAACTCGTGTGTTTTTCCTTTACTCCCTCATCCTTGAAGATTCGCTTAAACTTGAGTATTTTTATCTCAATATTTGGTGTTGGGTTTCCCATTCTTTTTCCCTTAGGTCAAATGACCAGAGAATACTGGCGGTGATTTACAGCGTTCTCGTTTTTCAAAAGGAAAATCCAATCACGGAACCATTTATGATCCGATTGAAACATTCACTAAGTGTCCGCATGGAATGCGCGAATTGCTCTTGTCCATCATTGCTATGGCTTATATAACCATGTCTGTGTGAGCTGGTAATTAATCTCGGCTCATCATTTTCTTTCTGGGGGAGGGGAGAGAGGATGGGTTCGAATATGGCCACTGGCAATCGTCCACCAACCAATGGCATCTCGGCTCTGGGGTTGCACGAGACGAATCATAAAACATGTAAATGGGGGTAATAAGGTAAATTTTTCAGCAAAAATGGTTTATTCGTGAGAGCGTTCCATCTTTTCTACCCTCCGTCCCACCACCCGCGCCACTACGGGAGCTAACCCTGGTTCCTCCGGCCTCCCCGACGTATCCCTAGGGTGTGTGCGCGGACGGGGCAAGGGTGGGGGGAAGAGGGTCGACCGTGTAATTTACGATGGACGGATGGGTCCATTCTTTCCTCCTGCCGCCAAACCCGCGCCCGAATAAAGTCGCCGTCCCCCCAGCAGTCACCGCTTCCTTCCCTTTCGCCTCAGACCCCCATATCCGCAGCATTTTCCGCACCGTCCATCTTCCACTTTCCTCGTGCTTTGCCATCCCGCGCCTCTGAGGTAGGCATCCTTCTTGATAAATTAACTCCTAATCCTGATACCCGACTCACATCTCCATGCATTACCCACTCTCATTTATTTTGTCTTTCCTGCTTATTTTGTCCTCCTTGTGCCTAGCCCCCGACCAGGGTGAGAACAGAATGCCTAGCTGCGGGCTCGTGGAATATGATAATGTATTGGTGGATGCAATGAGTCAGTTCATGCTGCGATTACAATTCAACGGGCGAAGACATGTAATCGAGTCATATCATATCAATTCAAATGCAAATGAGATGTGTCTCTATAAATTTTGGATCTAAAGCGATTATTTTCAGATCGACCGCCGATAATTATTAAAAATCGAGGTTGAACGTATGTGCATCGAATTTTATAAGGAATTAAGATAATATTGTGGCCCATTAACAATGCATTCATATTTTACAGGCAGGGATGAGGGATCGGGGACGTTAGAAATTTAATAAGCTTCAATAGAAATGCGACTTGCGTTAGGAATGTCATTAATTTACATGATGACTTCGGTGCGTTGAAATTCTTCCTATATTAATTATAATTTTGTTTCAACAACTATAGGTATTAAGTTCCTTGTTTAGGGCTTATGGACTTATCAGACTTGCGTGATCGAAGTATTACGGATAAAGGTATTGGAATTATAATTGGCATACCTATTCAACATATCACAATTAGTAGCAACCTAAATTTTCCCCAGGCCCGGCATGTACGTATCTTTGAAGGCGATACGAGGCATGACCTTCTTAATACATCGATATACTACATCCCCACTTCGATACTCAGCATGTGGTCATGTACTGGTACGGAAGCCTCTCCAACCACGATGAAAAAGCAATAAACAATTTGAGAAAGGTACAGAGTAATCGAACGTAACCTTATTTTGGAATGAGTTACTGGAAGCCCATAAATACTTAGAACTGATTGCTTCAAACACTAGTTCTTCCCTCGCGGTCTGGGATAAAAACAAAAGCAAGGTTAGGCCCTACAACCGTAGTAATCTGCAATTCTCACTGTTCTTTGACATTTCTCTTAAAAATTCCTCACATCTACCTACACCTCCATAATTAAAGACTTCTGTATTGTACAAATGCAGTCGATCCGGTTCTCAGGGCATGACAAAGATCCGGGTGTAAATCCTCAGCTTTCTTCGGATAATCGCTTATTTATATATTCAAAAACTTTCTACGTTGACCAATGTTGCCAATTTATATTTACTGATAAAACATAAAATTAGAAGACATATCGACAAGGCTAACTAAAACAGAAGTTCGTAATTATTAGCAGATATGTTAGAGAGGGCTAAGGTGGTAAACATTTTAGAGGAAAGTGAAAATGGGTATGTAATCGTTGTCACTAAGTAATTTCATTGGAGAGGGTAAATCAGTTAGTGATTATCTGGGAATCCAATCGAATAAAAAATTCACAATCCATGGACTCGACTCGTCCAGCCGATGGCTGTTCGCAGCTTTTGTCTGTTAATGGAAGTTTCTGCTAGGTATGTTGTTTAAAGGGTTCAATTTAGGGAAATGTATGTAGACATGTTAAATAATAAGTGTATGGATGGAACATGATGGTACGGCAAAATTGATAAAAGAAATTATCGACAATCACTAATAGAGTTGGGTACCATAAACGAAGTTCAAGTTATATTGAATATATTAAGGCACTATTCGGCTGATAAACCTGGCTTCAAATAGGAAAAATCCATATAGTTCAGAGAGCAGAAACACTTAACTTCGTTTTGGTTATTCAAATTATAACCTCGTGGAATTGAGAAAATACGCCAAAGTAATAGAAATATTGGAATTTTTGTGCAATGATATGGTCCAGATTTCAACAAAAAGTGTTCGCTACTATAATAATACTCTTTTGATATTATATTTGAGGCGTAGTAATGTTTTTGGATTGAAATTACGAGTACTAATAAGTACGTATAGATTTTATATATGGCTCCTGTCCATCGAAGTTCAATATTTACGTTTGGACATAAAGATTCTGTAGGTATGTGGCCTTATATTAGATGTCAGCTGACATGTGCAAGTCACTCACCAGACAATATTTGATTTGACTCGCGAAAAATTCTTAGTGTTGGCCGAGAGTTTGGCGACGCGAAGAACTCTTCTTGGCAAGAAAGGGGGACGATTCGTGACGAGAATTGTAACACTGTAACGTGTGAAGTGCTCCATTTACTCTGAACGAGGCACTTTTCCCGAAATTCCTTCTTTTCCACGTGGGTTACGTGAGTTGAAATCGCATGTGCCCGCCGCATGTCGTCGCATTCTTTTCGCCCTCCGCGCTCTGGTCCTCCACTTTATGTTCACATCTCAGTTAAGCTGGCTTATAACATAAGATGTGGCCATTAGGATAATAGAAAACGAAGGAACAGGGGGACTGGTAACTTATTTAATTTCGGATCTCCTCTAGGAGCAGAGTTCCATGGGAAGTCCAGATGAAAATTTAAAAAAAGTTCTAAATCAACCGTCAAATACACCTCCTTTTTGGAAATAACTCAAGACCGCCCTTTTTGTCCTCGATTTTCTCGCATTATCTTAACTGTAAGATTTAACGGACTTTATGTTTTCGAGTGTTTTAAGTTTACAAGCGCCCTGCTTATTCATTAACTTCAATAAGCGACCAATGAATACAGTTTCAACAAGAGTCATTGTTGGATCCATCAAAGGTGCGGTTAGCTTATGAATAGAGTGGACAAACCCCACGAGGTATCCCGAAATCTAATTTTCTTTGATACTTTCGATTCGTACCTTCATCTCATACCCGTCGAATAATCAGACTCTCACAGTCTACCATTGACATTTATTATAGTATGCCCCTGAAAAAGTTAACACATAGTGAAGATAAAAATATAGACTTCGAGGCGAATGTCGGTTTGACAGGAGAGTGTGATTTCACATGCGACTTAATCCAGTAGCGTGCTAAACGAACTTCCCAGTGTAGACGGGCATATTATTTTTCCTGTGTCGTTTGTGTTTTCCCAGCCATAGTACGCAGGGAAATCTTGCAGGTTTAGCGAAAGGCGTCACCCAAATTTGTTCCCTAAACACTTCGGTTAGTAGCCGAATGCTCTTCTCGCTAAGCTACCACGCCAACAAGAAGTTCACGAATACGTTACCATAAAGAAATAATTTGTAAAGTGCGAAACCATCCGAATGTCATTATTATTCTACGACCCCCAATTACTGTCTATGATGATGTAACCTCTGATGACACTCAATGAAATATAGTATATGCATAGGTTTTTTTTCCAGGTCATTTTTTTCAAATTGACAATTTCCTTCCTCTTTAGTTCCCTTCTGCCATCTGTCAGTAACAGCTTCAATAAAAATATTTTTGATCTTTCCTTTAAGTTCTTTAACGCCTACTGACCCCATTGTTTTCTTTGCCAGAATTCCGCAAATAATACTGTGCAACAGAAGTCTTTCTTCGGTGTTTGCAATACTGTATTCCTTGCAATCGTGCCTTTCCTTTCATTTCTCTGTCCTTCTTCGTTGCGATTCTGATCCGTCCGTTCTCTCACCTTGTATTATTGTAATTTGTATTTTTATTACCCTGCAAGCCACCGCTATTGTGTTTGGCAGGAGGTGAATACACACCCGATTAATTTTGGCCCGAAGATTTTTACCCCTATCGCGGTCGGACAACGTTACTCAGATTTTATTCTTCTTAAATATTGAATATATGTTACAAATAGTTCGACCTTTAGTTCATTGCTAAAGCATTCATACTGCATTTTTTTTAATTTTACATTTATCTATTTTTTATTATTAATATTCCAAATTAGCGCTAATTTAAAATATTAATTTCATTGCTTCGTTAACGTCCGCAACCTTTATTATTTTAGTTTTCCAATTCCTTCAATCTTTTACTTTTACTTCCATGGTCCTTCTCCACATCCTTCGCAACTGACGTTTAGCGTTCTGGCTTTACAGGGTTAAGGGTAGTGGGCTGCAATCCCGTTGAGACAGTTGCAACTCCCCAGGGAATTTTGCCAGTCGGTGGTCTCGTACCGGAGTGTAATAAATTTATTCATTCATTCACTCCAACCCTCCCTTCCACTTCTCCTCCCTATGCCTTCACTCCGTCTCCTTCCCTCCCTCCCGCCCCACCCCATCCCGTATTACCAGTGTGACTAGAGGCGTCTCAGAGGAAGCATCCCACTCGACGGCCTCACGCGTGTAATTCCTGTTTACGATGGCGATCCTTCCCATTGTAGTGCGAATTTGTCGTTCCATCCTCGCTCCCTTCGAAGTGAAGGCACGGGGGTGAGGCTTGACCACGGTGAGAATTCGCCCATTCCGACGGTCAATTCCTCTGGGGCCCTGGACTGTGTTAAAGTTTTATCACAGTTGAAATTGTCGCACCATGGAACCAAAATAATTCAGCGGTCATGAATAGTTTTCAGATTTTTGCGTGAAAATATCTAATGCTGTGACTAATAATAATATGGACAAGGAACAAATCATATCAGAGTGGAGGAGGAAATGTAGAAATTTAAATAAATCTTTGTGTGTACCGACATTATAACAGAAAGAAAAGTGTGTAGCCTTAGCGGTTATAACCATAGTTTGGTTCAGGAGGGCTAGAAAAATGGTTTGTCTTTTAAATTAAGTTCATACTCTGGAATTTCGGTCTTCTTTGGTGTGAGGCAATTCTCATGAGAATATTGCGTCCCTGGCCATGTGTTACATCCTATGGTTTGTAATGCATTTTGCTCGAATATGTTTGTATTTTTTAAACCCGTAAAAAATAAGAATAATGTGCAAATTCCAAAATTATGATATATAACATAATTTTATGTATATATATATATATATATATAGCGGGTCGCGGTGGTCTAGTGGGTAGAGCGTTGGACTACTGACCGGAGGGTCCCGGTTTCGATTCCCGGGCAAGGCACTTTGGGCACCTGCAGCTCCACCCAAGCTAGTTGATTTTTCGGGTACCAGATCTTCCTGGGAAACCATAACCGGCACAGGGAAAGGAACTGGCCCCCCTACCCTGATGTGTGAATATTCACACGCCGTCGGGCTTGGTACATGGGTGAGCTCTACCATCACCTACTAAACCGACCTTCGGGTTGATTACTGTGTTTATGGTTTATATAGGTAATATACCGGTTAAGGTAGTTTTGGATGGACACAACTAACAAGTAACTATCTTCTAATAAAACACAATACAGCATCCTACTCTACAACAAGTCCCTCTTCATCTCCGTGTATTTCCTTCCTCCCCTCATCCCGTCCAACATGTCCTTTAATTAAAATGAATGGCAGGGGAAATAAATTAATCCGGTCACAATCAATTGATTCCAAAAGAATATATTAAATCTTTACCTACACGAACAAAAATGTATGAATGTTCATCGTGATGAAGTGATGTATGGTAAAATAATGATCAATCGTTAGGAGTATAAAAATAATACTGAGGGAACGAGATATAGGTAGCATATGATTGAATTGGGTTATTCCCGCAGATTATGCTCTAAAACAGGATTGGGCAAATCTACAGCACGTGCAGCTACGACCAACGGCAAACGGTACCTCATTACAATTTTAATGATGTTCTAATTTAAAAATAATTGTAATAAAATCGAAATCACTATCTTTCGCCCGTAATAGTTGGACATATTCCGCATGAGTTGCATGCTTTTCAACCGCGGCTGCGAACATTGTATTGTACCGTTCTTGTGGCGAGAAATAATCTCAATTTTCGAATCGCCGAAACCCAGTAAATGTAACATGTGGCAATTCCCTCTTTCAAGAATCGGGACACGATAAGTTGTTCCGCTATTTCGTTGTATTTTTTCGAATTGGGCCATGGAAATGTCGGTCGAAAGTTCAGAAAATATTAAACCAATGCTTTAGTTCAGCTCCGATTTAAATGATCTTAACTTTAAAAAAAAGTAATATTTTTAATACTTGGATATTTCTCTCGTTTTCTTTTTTTTTGCTGCAGTCAAATTTACAGTTTCGGGCATGGTATTCTGCAAAATGTTAACTTTTATTGCTCCCTCACTACTTACTGCATATATACTTATATTTGTGGGCACATTTGAGCTTCGGTAACTATGTATGTGAGGTAATGCATTCCGCATAAAATTCCTTGTTTTACGTCAACCCTTCATTGCAGTGGAATAGAGCGAGTTAATGATATGTATTCAAATGAAAGTTTTTTACACACAATTATCCTTAAATTTAATTTTTTGGGATACATTCAAACATTCTTTTTTTATTCAAAAAAATAATTATAATTCGGTGCCAACTTGCTTGCAGGGAATGTGCCAAATTACTTCACTCAGCAAGCTTTAATAGTTATCCGGAAATTTTTCATTTAGTGGATCCTGATTTTATTAATCTCAATTAAATGAAATGCTGAGTTTCCATATTGTTTTTGGTTATCTAATTTGAAGTTCTTAAACCAACTGAAATACATGCAGGAAGGGCGGGCGGTAACATGAATTTCCTTTGAATTAAAACCATTTATCAGTCGAATAACTTGTGGAATCGGCGTAATTCTTTTTACAGGCTCGAGATATGCTCCTCCTTTCATACACACACTTGACATAATTTTCTAAGACGCCGAGTCAGCTTAATTATTTCATCCTCTCAAGGTGAACGTCACTTTCGTTCCCATCAGCTGTACGAGAGGACACAAGGCTCTTGCATTACCTCGCCCTGCCCGATTGCACGCCAATTTTCTTTCGAGCAGATTTATTTCGCTAAGTCGCCTTCATTAGCGGAATGTAGGGCGTCGTGAAACACGGAGAAGATTACAATGGCCACGAGAGTTCATTAAAGGAAGGTCACCGGTGGAGTGGTCCAACCCCCTCCGCCCCCCACCCGGGGAGTAGGTTGGTTCGCTTCGGTTCGCGATCCGATTTATCAAGAGACGAACGTGAAGGGCGATCGATTGCTAGAGGTGCTTCAAAAAGTGGTCCGCCGTTTGTCACGTTCTCCTCCCTATCCAGGGTAAGCGTGCCATATTCCGCATTGATCTTCCGAGCGTAAACTCTTCCTACGTATCCCTTCCTGAGAATCCTACTCGGGCGTCCCGTCCACATAATACCCGCGAGGCGCCGCGCCGCAGAGACGTTTGGCGGAAGAACACATGCAAATGTAATGGGAGAAGTCTTTGAAAGAGGATTTTATTAACATGTTAGCGTAAAGATCTCTCGAATAAAATTTAAATTTGTTAGGTTAGTGAAGAGAAAACGAATCCCTGAATCTCCCTGTTCCGCATTATAAGTATTGGTATTCTACCGGTTGAGGATGCAGGTTTTGGATGGATATGGTATTGTATACCACGGTGCACTAATGCATTTACTTGCTTCGTATTTCAAAAAGCACCGTCTGATATCCGGCACTACACTGCAATAAGCCCATCTTCAATTCCGCATCCTTCCTTCCTCCCTTCATTCCGTACAGCGATCATGCCTAAGCTATTTCCTACCCCTTTCTCGCGTGCTTAACGTTCTCCCCTCTATCACAACGATAAACGTTCCGTTTCAAATTAAAACGCTCTATAATGACCATATTTTTACTCGGAGGGATTAATTTTTGTGGTTCCAAAAAAGTAGAATAACATGCTAACTTCATTTTTCTCTATTTCTTATTCTACCAGTCAGAACCTAAATATATGCTTAATTTATTAAATTCGCATCCATCCATCCATTATGGAACCACTCAAACTAGAAATGGCCCCGTAGCCATATAGTGTAGGCTACCTATAAAAGGGGCAACATTCCATAAATATGTTGTGGTCACCACAAAGTATTTATCTCCACCTCTGGAATATATTTCCAACAGATACTCGTATTAAAGGTTAAAGTACCATGGATACTTCAAAAAATAAACCAATCAACTACCTGGCCCCTAAAGAAATGCATTAAATATCACCTCATTTCATAGCACAGGAACTGTTTTTGTGCGAATGTTGGAGTATTTACGCATAAGTGGAGTATGCATATTTATAATGCTCTGTGGGTGGCTCAACATGGTGGGTGTTTGGATAATTGTATCAATGTCGTGTGTGAAATCTTTTTTTGAAGTCGATGTGATTAACTTAATGTAGCGTTAAGTCTTCGAGTATACAATGGTACCCAGGATTTTAAATTCAAGAGGACTTGACGAGGAACTGGAACGTAATTCTCAACCTAATTAAATACATGCTGAAGCGTGAAAACAGATCTGAATAGAGCAAAATTTCACCGTTTTCAATACATCTAATCATTTACAGCACGTATGTACAAATATGGAGTAAAGTTAAAACTTAATTTTAGTGGTTTTCTCACGAAATTTGTTTGTGTGTGGAGTCTATGATAAAGAGATAAGGGTTACTCTTAGATAGAGTAGCCTATTGGACAGAGTGTTTGGTTACTGATCCTAGGGTCACGGGAAGAAGGGTCGGTAATGTCTTTGGACAACTCCATTTAAAAATCGAAGAAGTACGGGTTTCGGGACACCAAAACATCGTGAGAAACCGCAGGTGGGGAAGGGGTAGAAAATTCTCCCGTTTATCCTGAGTGTGTGAATTTTACATGGAGTAAGGCTTGAAGCGAGGACGCGAGACTAACCCTCAAATATGAAAATCAATCTTCAGGTTGATTAGTGCAGTTTTTATTCTCAGATACTTAACGCCATTAGTCGCTGCTGTGTGCACCCCATCAAATATACGCGTGATGATACTCTCACTTGAGCGTTATTTTGATGAACTATACCGGTGATGAAATAATTATTTACACACCATTTCAAGATTAACTCGACTCATACTTGGAAATCTAACATGAATTTCTTCGCTATATTTTTCAGTAATTTACTATGTTCTCTCTGTGGTCACTGAAGCAGGTGGATATACGTAGATTGGAGGCTTTTGAAATGTGGGTGTGGAGAAGAATGGAGAAGGTGAAATGGACCGAAAGGAAAACAAATGAGAAAGTACTGGAGATGGTGGGGGAGGAGAGGGGTTTGTTGAGAGACATCCTATGGAGGCAGGAAAAATGGATGAAAGGCGTATTGAGCGGTAGTGGAATGTTGAAGACGGTAATAGAGGGGAGAATGTTGGGCAAGCGAGGAAAGGGCAGGAACAGGATAGGGACGTTGGACGGGATGAAGGGAGGAAAGAAGTACACAGAGATGAAGAGGGACCTGATGTAGAGTAGGTTGCTGGATTGAGTTTTGTTAGGAGTTACAAAATGTTTATATGATAGTTGTGTCCATCCAAAAACCTACCTTAACCGGTAGATCACCTTAAAAAAAATGTCTTCTCCTGGATAAACTAATTTTACTATTAACTGAAAACTCAACTTGTCTGTAATATCAATATTTCAGAGAAATTTATTTCTGAGCTATTATTCGTAGTTCTGATGACAGATGTATGTTATTCCTATTATTTGGTCATCCACTTCTGTCTTCAAAATCACAGATAACCTTTCTCCCTGAAAAATCATGTGATTTGAAGTGTATTCTATCCCCCGATCCTGCTGTTGGATAATATGCCACAAAGTTATCCATTACCTTGATTGCAAATATCCAAGGTGCTCGATGTATTGTCTCTCCGTAAGAAGTTAACGTTTAAAATCTCAAATGAATTAATCATAATTTTATATGGAAAATCTTCAATATCTATTTCCGGTAATGTTGAGAAGGGGAAGGATTTTTACCTCCACACCATACTCCCTGTGCTTTTAATCCCAGAAAACATTGATGCGGGAATCGAAGAGGAAATAATTTTCCCGGTCGTGATAAATTTCCATATGAGAACAAAGCGGTGCACAATTGCCGCATGTCCTGGGATGTGAGTCTGAGGAGGGTCAGAATTAGGATTTAAGGGCAGAATTATGCCTAATGTTGCTAGATATCGAATTTTACGAAAGTTTTCATAAGGAATGGCCCAACTCCAAAACTAAATTGGGTTATCGGAATATAATTACAGAAATTAGGCGGATACATTGTCGAGTGGTATTGTGTATCGTTCTCAAAGTCGACCGCTCGGCTGCTGACTGGTGAACCTGGACTCAAATCTGGATGACTCCAGACGCACTCAGGTTCACGTAAACTCTATGAATTTGGTTAATTTTCCGTGTACCAGATCTAATCGGTAGAATGCCATAGTTGTAGCAATAATAAATTTTCTTGGAAGGGTACAGGTGGCACAGGCGAAAGAACTGACCCTCCTACCCTGAAGTGTGAATTTCTCACGCTCTGCCATAGGGCATAGCAGCCGATGGATTCTACCCGTATGTACGAACATATACCTATTGAGCAAATATTACAATCGATTATTGCGGTTATTCTGTCGAATCAATAGATTGAAAGATTCGCTTTTCCCTCACGAATTTCGCACTCACAACACAATAACGGCACTATAGAAAATTAGGAAAATTCTCTCCTTAGCAGCCTTCTTCCTCCCTATATTCCTGGCCAATACCTAGGTATTCATTCCTACAAGGCAATGCAACGACTCGAGGGGAATTTTATAGTTGTAATATTTCATTTTAATAAGTCTGTTCTAGTTACTGAATGAATATATATTGGAAGCACATCGGCTTTGCCAAGTATTCTGGCGAAGTTAAGTTTCATTAAAATGCCTCAACTTCAGAGTGTTTAAATCGTTCACCTTGACCGAGATGACCTTGATTCCCGAGATTGGCCATGACCTCCTCAAGGTACATGGTTGTTGATCCACGTAAGTCATGGCTTTATGTCTTAAGCTAATTTTTGTCTTCTTATTTATGTTTATAAATCCATATGCTCGCGGATGAAAAACATTTCAGAACAATTAATACGGAATTGGAACTATTCCCATTCCCCAAAAAGGGATTCGTAAATCCAAACCTCGATGCTGGAGAATAACTTTCCCAAAAGGTTAACATTTGTAACATTTAAATAGTTACTGAGGGCATCCGGCTAAATTAATTATTCCTTGGTCTCCATTATTTTACGGCCGGCTTTTACTTTTCCTATCGCTGCATATTACGAAAACCAGAATACTCAAGCATTTTTAGAATCTTACGACATGCTCCCGTTCTGTCAAAAGAAATATTTATTTCTTGTTGTTAAATTTTGAGTTATCATTTTATGGGTGTCTCGTGTAATTACCTCCTGATACTGCTGTTCACTATAAGGTCTGCAGGCAGACGGTGTGAAATTTCACCCGAGCGCAATCCATTTTTCTTCTCTTGTGCGACTTCTGTCGTCCGTTTACGAGCAAAACGGTCAAAACTCCTCAAATCAATTGAAAAATAAACATTCCCGACACGATTACTAATGGCCGTATTTCTTACCCGTCGATAAATCAGATTCCCGAAATTTCTATTTGCTTCCTTCAGTTTTTGCGAAACATTCTTCTCCAAGCGATCGTAAAATGCCCGTTCGGACCGTAAAAAGAATCTCATAAGTTCTCAGTTGCTGAAAAACAAACTGAAAAACGCTCTTACGAACGTGCAAACCATGCAGCTCTATTTTCCGATGCTTTTTCCTTGAGAAGAATTAGATCATAGAACAAATCCTCAGTGCTTATATGTGCTTGACCAAACGCATCAATCACTTCTTTCGGTAAACTCTTCGATTACAATTCGAGAGTAGACGCATTAATTTGGCTGTCAGCTTTTTAGTGTCAAATTTCGATCCTATTTCGATTTGACAGTGTGAAAACCCGAATTTGTCCGGGTTTGGTCCATTACGATACGATCCAGAACGATACGATCCAGAACTGACTCGGTCCCATTGAGTCTAATGTGAAGTATTTGAATTTCCCCACAGATTGGCGAAAAAACTTTGATTTCGTGAGTGCAGGGGAAGGAACAAACAGAAGTGGATGTTCATACCAAACCTTGTAAAAAAAAACATGTCATTGAGGTTAGCAATTTTAAAACCTGAAAAGTGAAACGCGATCTTTACTTTCCACCAGAAAGAAAATCAGAAAGGAATTGATAAAAGAACTCTCACGGAATAATTATGTCCCTTAATAAAGTTGATAGCACCCATCGGAAAAATTGTTGCTGTGACAAAACATGAATAGTTAATTTTAACAGATTAATTTGAAAACAAATAAGCGATATTTGTGGACTGAATTTGTTTATTTGGGAGGATTGGTAGAATTAAAGTTGATGAGTTGAGCTGCGGTGGGTTCATGTTTAAATCCGGTGTTACTTTTGAATATTTCAACTAAAATTAAAGTAGTGTGATTTTTTAAAATTCCAAAACTTTGAAAGGAATCGTAGTTGACACAATGGAATGCGAACCAACCTCCCTATCCCCTGAACGTGTGAATAGAAAACGCCGTTTGGTGGTCTCTCTCTCCCTTTCTCTGCTCTCGTTTATCAAAACAGTTATTTAGATTAATAATGTGGCGAATTGGAAGAACCGTGACATATGCCACGACGGTTACTTTAACGGAGTCATCTATTGATGTGCATCAAAATGCGATAATTTCATAGTTAATAAATCATTCACCTTGACCGGCACACGAACCCGGATCCCCTCGAATTCCGTCCAGCTGTTCTAACCAGTTAAGCTAACGAGGCACGCTCTTAAAATGTTCCGGTCAAGGCGAATGGATTTGGCGCTGTGAAATGTCTGCATTTATTACTATGGCGTTAATGGACGGACGTGTTGGTCAGGTGGGTATCGCGCTCGCCTGCTAACTCAAAGATCGCGCTTTTTTGTCCCGCCCTGGTGCTATAAACTCTGTTGGTTCCGCCGTTGGGACACCTGACGGAAAGTTTGGAATGACTTATCTGGGTCGCATTAGCTAACGGGCCACCGGATATCTTTGGAAGTGTTAAAAAAATAATTCTTTTGCGGAGGTGGGCATTATTGTGGGCAGAGGTTCGTATGTTTGCTCTTGAAAGCGATATGCTATGATAGATAACATGGATTAAGAAAATATTCCAACCCTGGATTAAATCGCCGATTCTCTTCATCCTTCAAGGAAACCATAAATTGTTCCACATTCATTCGATCGCATATCCCAATTTGATCTCAGTTTACCTGCGATTAATTTCGATTTCAGTTCGATTATGTAAGTTCAATCTATTTTGAGAATACGAATTCTGTGGTGGAATGGCCGCATGCTGTATGATTCGATTCGTCCCTTCCATATTTTTTGCCAGATTGAGCAAATTAGATTCACCAAATATTTACTTCTTTCCGGGGAGGCCTTCACTTGCATTCACACGCAACATGGATCACCCTCGGTGGTCGGGTTAACGCGCCTTGTCTTCTCATCCGTGGTGACTTGACCCCACCTTCGGTCCCGGTGGCGGAGATGTTAATGACGGCGTGGAAAAAAAACGCACGACGCTTCCCTTTAAACGCGTGGCCGCCCAAGCACATTGTCTAACCTTCTCTTTTCCCTCATCTCTGCTTTTCATCACTCGTTAAAAAAAATATGTTTTTTCGGCTTATGTTTTTTCTTCTGTCCTCCCCCTTCAGCTCACCAACTCCGAACCCACTCTCCTGGCTTTTGGTACATCTCTTACGGATCCCACATGTGAGCCAAGCGGTTCCCGACCCCACGTCAACCCCAACGCCTTCTTCCCCCATAAGGAAACCCCTTTCTTCCCAGCCCTATTCCCTCCACATTTCCAAAAAACCAGCGTAGCTCCCCTTCAGTCGGGGTTGCTCGTTTATGGAACTGTCCACTTCTTGGGTTTCTTCACGCTCTCGGGGGATGTTCGAATATTGCGCGGAGGGGGAATTTTGCGTGTTGACTCATTCCTTCGGCTGTCTTACGTAAGGGGGACTGGATTCGGAACCATATTGTGTAAGAATACGAGTATATTCGCCCATGACAAATAAAATATATGACCTCTCGGATGATGGCCAAGTGAATACCCCGACCTCATTTTCCAGAGAGCAGAGGTGTCGTTTTCATATGATGCGTCAAATTTCCGTCGTACGTGAATCCGACTCTTGCCTGTTACATTCGGGAAATATTACTGCTGCTCAGCGTACTTAAAGGATGGTAAATATGAGAAAATGTAAATTTTCAGGTCGATCATTGCTCTGAATTGTCGAAGAAAAATTGAAGGCCTTCAATGAGTGTAGTATTTGGATTCTTACACATATGTTGACATATATCTCATGGATGATATGGTAGTATTAAGACACTCAGCGAAAGATCAGTTTTAGATTCATGTAATTGGACTGAGATAAATCCAGTTTTCTAATTTTTAACCAAATTTATATTCTCTAATGAAGGGAAGAAAGAAGTACACAGAGATGAAGAGGGACCTGATGTTGAGTAGGTTGCTGGATTGTGTTTTGTTAGGAGTCACAAAATATTTATTTGGTAGTTGTGTCCAAAAATGTCCAAAAACCTACCTTAACCGGTAGATGACCTTATAAATAATATTCTCAAATAGCACTTACTCTCGGTGTTTACTGGTGTAAGAAATTTCAAAGACAAATAGCAGTAAACCAGCACCTTTTTCAGTTCTCCCACTCATTAGAATTCAGTCACAGTTCATTTGCTCTCCTGTCATCTTATTTCGCTCTCCAATGTGGTTTTCTGCAGTTTCTTATTGTTATTAAAATGTGAACCAAACAGAAAAGAGACAGATGCCTTCTTATTATGCCAAAAGCCTCATTAACCTTAATGGAAGAATGTTTCCTATCACTGATATTCTCTGCAATTTGTTCTGTCTTAGTGGGCACGTTTGGTATCATGGCTGTCTGGTGGCGTAACACAATGTTAGGATATAAGATAATGGAGATCATTACATTATAATTTTTACATTATTCCTCTTAGCTTCGGCCACCAGCTGATTTTCAGGTGTTCTGCTATCGTGAGAACCATTTACAACTCTATGAAAGTTCTACCGATGGTTTCTAACGAGCCATAGGAAATTTGAATATGTATAAACTAATCACAGTACATGATAGACAGTGTAAATCTCTGATTCCCGCCGCTGCGCCAGGGCTAAACCAACGTTCTTTCTAATCGGTCTTATTGTCGCGAGAGGAACCAATCAGTTTTTGCGCGTAGGGTACCACTAACCTAAAGAAGCTTAACTTAAAACTTAGGTTTACCGCATCAATTAGGTACATGACTGAAAGTGAGTTGGATTCGCCGTAGTGCGGAGAAATAATTCGCTGGAGTGTAAAAATACCCATTCAGCAATGAAATTAGATCCGTGCATTTGGCGTGGTAGAAGTTCCAATAGATTGTGTATGCAGCGTGTAATCGAGTGTAAAATGTCATTAACGTTTTTCAGAATGGAGACTACCATGTATGAAATTTAGTAATAACGGCTTTGCCTACCTGGAAGAGATAAATTGTGGTTTATCTAAAAATTTTTGAACTATCTCGATTAACACCACGCCTCAATAGGTCCTAAATTTTCAAACTCTCTTACTTTCCCATTCTTTTATCCCTTCTCCTAAATTCAAACCGGGCGTTTCCTCCTGCCTAACGTCTTCCTTTCTCACTCTCTCCAGAACTCCTCCCTTTTCCACTTTAGCCTATTCTCCCTCCTTCCCTTCATCTCCCCACTCCCTCCCACATCCAACCTCTTCACAAACTCCCCCTCCCTCATCCCCACCCCGCTGCAATTCTCGAACCCGAAGTTTCACTCCCTTCGCACTTCTTCCCCCACCCCTTCCCACCGCCACTCCATTGTCAGCTCCCAAACCATTCGTCAAAACCACTTCGCAAGTACTCGCTCTCATGTGGGACCGCAAGACGCTCAATCTCTTTGCGTCGCCCGTCTTCTCCCCGGGCATGGGAAATGCCCGCGCCGATGCGTGCGCGCGCATCCGCGACGCAGCGGAGCGTCGACGCCCTCGCAGATAGTCTTCGCCTGCCGTAGACATCCCGAAGATCGCTTATTCATGCACTTCGACATCTTCATTCTTGCGAGTCGAGCGCCGAGTGTTATCTTACGTCAAGAGCGTTCGTATTTTAGTAGACCTCAGCAAGTATGTGAGTCATCCAAAATCAGGATCGTAGATATATGATACAATAAACAGCAAATCCTTCTAGGCGGAGAAGTTGACAGATTTCTTCAAACAAAATGGTATAATCACGATTGGGGAGATCGATAACTAACTGTGGGTAATCCTTTCTGAGTGAATGAAACTTAACTACGTATTTATTTTCCACACGAACTCTTCCCAAGTTGGCAATTTGTTTTAATGCAATCAAATTCCAAAAAGTTAAATCTGTTAGGTTTGATAATTATCAATGCGAGTATATTTAGAAATAATGCGAAAACGATCAAGTTTTAGGTGTTCATGTCGGATTTTTATGATAAAAACAACATCTAGGACAATTGAGAACATCGAAGCATCGCATTTAGAGGAGCATAACCCACCTATGCGGGAATCGAATCCGCAACCACTGGGTTAGTATGAAGAGACGTTATCCCGACGCCATCGGAGCCGGATAAGTAAATCGTTAAATTCCTATCATCGGTCTTTAATTCGTAATATTTAATTGACTAGGTTATAAATGTATATGCCAAGGGATTAATCAAAGTCTCACAAGTGAACTAAGTACTGCAATGCTAATTCTGTAATTTTCTTGGAATATACTCGAATGCATTCGCTGTTGCACTGTCGAACACGAATGGAGACACTTTGATACTGGAAGACTGATTCGCATTCACCCTGACACGGCTGAACCTGAAGCTACTTTGGTGTTACGATGCCGATACTTCCGCCCACCTTTTCTGATACTCTTTGAGTACATCGGACTGCGATGTTCGAACTCGAACTTCACACTGCCCTACTTCTCTCCCCATTTCATTCCCAAGGGAAACTCTTCCCCTCTCTCTTTCACTCTCGCCTCTCTCTCTCTCTCTCTCACTGCTGTACCACCGTGATGTTACGCTGGGGATTTCGAGGGGTTGGTTGGTGGAACAAAAGACTCTCGGCGGCAGCGCGGCCGTAAATTAAGGCGTGGCGGGAGTGGGTAGGGAGGGGGCTAGGAAAAGGAGGAAGTCGGGGGAGAGCGGAGCTTGTGGAACGGTGGTGGTAGTTCCGTACGGGAGAAAGAGGCGCGAGGAATGATGGTAATAATGGAGGAGTGAGGCACGCGTGAGGGAAGGAAACGCTGAAATTTCCTCGGAAATAATGAAAGAGTTTTGGGAGGGGGGGAGGAAGGAAATATCGCTTCCATATAAGAATGGGCGAGTGAGGAGTAAGTTTCGTTCGTAAAAAAGAATGTGGAGGGTGGAGCATTTATGTATATCACTGGGCGTGTGACCCGCTGTTCCATGAGTTCAATTTGGAATTCGTGCTGAAGCTTATGTGCCGAATATCGTACGGATTCCGCTGAAAGATAACACGGTTCCTCTCCTAAAAATGTTCGCGAAAAAATTCATAGCCTTCCATTTGATTACAATAATTCGGATTTTTGAGCTTAATGGCCCTCCTGCATTGACCGGTAGGCTGTCTATTTAAATGAAATTTATTCATCTGCAATGTTGTAACAGGCTTGACTTTATTAATACATATTACATTCCATAAAATGCCAAATTAACTAGGTAAACGACGATGAAAATGTCCAGATAATTAAGGTCAAATCGTTGGAAAATATTTTGCAGATCGCTTGAGCTACTTCAGAGTTACGAGAGGAAATGTTCGTATTTGCGGACTGACAGAAACGAATCCACCTTGATGCTTTCCTTGCAGCTCACAGAAAGAGTGGTCAATATTGGACACACATAATCAGATACGTTAATTCATAATTGTGGATATTTACATTTTCTGCCATGTCGGTCATTTTGTTGGCCGTCGGAATCTCTCAGTTTTAGCATTTATTACTATTGATGTTTTTGAAGAAACGGAGAAAATGAAAAATCAGAAAATATTCGATGTTCTCAGGCTTAATTTTGTGGAAATCTGTTATCACTGAAGTAAAAATACCAATGTATCTTTCCGCTCAATTTTGTTCGGTACAAATAATTTCGACGCATCGAGCTGTACCGAGTAAAATTGAATGGAAAGATACTATTCTAATCACACAATATTTTAAGTAATAGGTTACATTTTAGTGGCAGCAGAATTGGGTCAATACATTAGATTAGGGGAGGAGGGAAAGTCACGTATCTTTTGGTCTAAGAAAGTATTAGACAAGCTTCGTATTTTATGTGCATTGTATGTGCAATGTATGGCGTCTCTAGGGGGCTGGGGTGGTGGGGAGGACGGACGGAATGTAGGTGAATGGCATGTCTCTGCTCTTAATAAAATTTAAGTAACAGGGTAATGCCAGTAAAAATTATAATTATCTCGCCATTTGATGTGTTTCGTTTCTCCTCTTGTTAATTATTTTTTAAGGAGTAGGACGGCATCGTGAATCTTCCACTGAGTGGTAGAAACGATAAAGTACGGTGTTATTTCCCTTCATCACTAACAATGCTAATAATCTAAATTCTATTGCTGGGCTGTGATTTATTGTGTCTGCTTTTCGAAGACCCCACGATCCGCCAGAAAAATCCTCCGCAATAGTAAATCGGGGGGGTTGCGGTGAACAAATTTTCTAAAACATCATCGTTTCAAGATGATCCCAATCCTTTCAGCACCCCATGGGCATTTTGGCATTTGAATATTCACGGGGCGACCACGCCCGACACAAGGCGCAAAACTTCAGCCATAATTCGAGCCGGGGGAGCGGAATACGAAGGCCGCCATGCGGAGATATAATATTAAGGTTGCACGCACATCGGATGGATGAGGGTGAGTCCGCGAGAGGGGTCTATGGTGGTGCGGGGGATTTCGTGGTGGATCACGCGGCATTAGGTACGCAGGTGAAGGTGAAAGGGATCCAAAATGGGGAGGCGAGGATACACAATCTCGCGAGGTAGTGGGGAGGGGTAGTTGTGAGGCAGCAGTTTGTTGATACCCGTGTGGAGAGAACTGGGTGGAGGATTGAGAAGTTTATTTTTCGCATTCGCTTGCGAGAAGAGATGTTGCCGGAGAAGGGGGGCGGGGGACGAAGGTGTGCTCCTTCTTCTCTTATCGGGGAGCGAAGATCTGCGACATAACTTTTCCACCAAGCTTGACTCTACCGTGAAAACATAACCCAGAAGTAACGATGTCGGTGAGATGTGGGGTGATACTGATGTTAATAAAGTTGAATCCCCAGCCGAGAGATAGCTATGGAAATACTGAAATGCCACCATTTCGGTATCCCGTGACCATCATTCATTTTAAAGGTATGTTCTACTTAATAAAGATTAAAAGGTTTTGGACGGCCCTGACGACTATTTACTTTCAAGCATCACAATGCTTTCTTAATATTCTCCTTTTTACCATGAACATTAGCATTCACTACGTTTCAACATTTCCTTTACCCATTTTTTCTGCCTTTTTTTTTAATTTCTCCGACCGACTTACTCTCGTCACCTACACCGTTTCAAGCTTTATCGTTTGTCTCCCCTGTCCAACGTCTTTTTTCAACTCTTCGCTACCACACCCACGTTTCATAGGCCTCCAATCTACGATTATAACCTTTTTTTTAAATCCAGGGGACCATCATGGGGGAGGAAATTGCAGTGTGTATGAAAGATTGGAGAAGAAAATCTGTCTAAGCAGCATTCCAAGTTAACTAGTGTTGAAGAGGAATGGGATTAGTTCTAAGTTCATTTTCTCACTGATGGTGATCTAAAAATCTGGTATTTGAGTGATTCGTTGTGCAAGTATAATGGGCTGAGTTGCCGAGGGCATTCGCCCAGCGATAAACGAGATGGGCTGAGGGAAGCGTAACAGCAATACACAGAAAAGATTATAGGACGAAACAGTGTTGAATATTTCAGTGGTCAACCCACCTCCAATGCAACAGTTGACGTATCTCACAATCGGTGAGTTAAGTAGAAGACAGGTTGAAACACCAACTAATATCTTTGCAAATTTGTTTCCTTTTGTATTTTCTGTGTGTTGCCGTAGGAATATCACCTGAGAACACAACAAATCGAAAGTACTAACGTGGAACCGTGTTGGAAACGCATGGAATAATGTGCGCGTATCTTGAGGCGTTGGAAGTAATGTTTTATGAAAGCCTTGTGACTTCGTCTCTAGGTGCATCTGTGAAAAATGTATTATTATCTATCACTCTGACGCTATATTGGTTGGTTAGATTACCTAAAGAATTAATTAGTGTTTTTGTATGCAGTGAACAACATTATAATCTACGCGTCGCAAAAATCATTACACATTTATTTCTTATTTCTGCTTCCGTTCATTAACCAACCGTACATTTTAGGAGGACATGCACTCCTCACTCATTTTGCTAATGAGATTTTTGAAATCACAAATTTTAAAGAGCTTTCAGAGCTCGGAAATAGGACATTCAAAGAACTAATGAGAAAAATAATCGCGGAGAGGATGAACAAGGTATTCTGGGGATTTTTGACATTAATACGAAGAAGAGATATTAATTATTTACATTTTGAAAAAAGTAGTTTTCCTTAAGAGAAAAATCATGAAGAGGAAGAACTTAAGAGGAAAGCCAAGAGAATTGTGAGAATCAAGCGCATGAATGTAACAGGGCAAGAACATCTGAAGATATCAATAGACCAATATTGAACGTGACCATTTGGATGAAACTTAAGCAATCTCAATATTTCGAAAATTGTGATGATGAGGTACTAAATGCACGCTAAGGAGCGTAAAAAAATTGAGATTTTTAGTAAAAGGGAACCCACGTACTTCTCGTGAATACGATGTACTCCAATGAAAAACTTGAGTAAATTTGTAAGACTAAAACTTTATTTTAACAAAGAAGCAATTCTCTTCTTAGTGTCTTCATCATGCTCGTGCAGAGTTTATTAGGAAGGATTCCTCTACGCTCTGCACCTGGGGCTGTTAATTTTATTGATGATGAGAATAAAAAATACAATTTCATCAAAAAAGGAAGGAGAGGGACTCTAGAAATTGGAAAAGTTCCATCAGGTACTTGCGAGCAGCAGGTATGTGAAAAAGGAAAAGTTCTACCTTGGAAGTTGTTGAACTCTTCCTAGAGCGTGTAATGATTGGCAGTTGAGCGGATTTCTGTCCTGAATGAAAAGCTTTCGGGTAGGAATATACCGTTCGCAAATTTAGTCACTTAAACCGGCGTAATCCCTAATTCCATCGCAGTCCTTCCTCGCGAGTGAAATACGTTGGCCTTAGAATTAATGAAAGTGAGACATAAGCATCCAAAGCACGCCTCGCTGGAATTCGAGGCGAATTAAATAAAACAGGAGTCGACTGCGTACGCGGTCGATATCGTGTGCAGCGAAACTCTACACTGAACATGAATCCACGAATGTTTCCTGTTTGTTTTAGAACACTCTGTGACCCACCCCGACCGAGTGTCATGTCGGATGGTGATCAGGAGTGGCCGTAAGGAGGTTTCACGATGAAGGAAGAAGAGAGTCGAGAGAAATATGGAACCGAGTAATTCGGGTGTGCTGGGAGAGGATGACTGGGGGGGGGGGGGTAGGCGTTGAAGATTACAGAAGGGAGCGGTTGGTAGGCTGGAAATGAAACGGAGAAAGGGTTGAGAAACTGGATGGCTGGAGGGAGTGGAATGAAAATGTTTCAGAGCTGGAGTGGTGGTCGTGATGGGAGGCAGAAAGGAAAAGGAGAGTAAACTGAGAAGAAGGAGTTTTTTTTACTCACAAAGCTTTCATTTTAATGGGCGAAATTCGGAACCTCCTTGTCCCTCGAGACTTTCTTTTCGATAAAAATATATGAAGCGTGTTCAGATGTACGAGTAGATGTATTCGATAGGAATTTAAAAATTGGAAAATAAGATAATTTCCCTGCGATACCTTGAGGACTTTCGCGGTCATTTTAGAAATTATATTATTTAGTAATTCGACCGTGTTTGGTTAATATTTTAAAATTTATTTATTTGAATTCGAAGCGTCCGTTATTCAAGGCATATTGAATTCTAGTAGGCGGATGTAACGGCGGAAAAACCTTTTTAAAAATTGTCACACCGTGGTTGAAACCAGAAAGATCATTGAGCGAATATGGTATGCTGAACGACATTGACATCGAGATAGAAGTTGTGTGCTTACAAAGTGGGACCCTAGACCATTAATAGAGAAAAAATACGATGCAAGTGATGCAGGTAAGAGGAGAAGGAATAGAAAAAAACCATAAACCAGGAAATGTTAAGAAAACCAACGGGAGAAATTTCCGAAAATTCTTGTAAAAATGCAGTGAACGATTTTTTAGAACTGGAAACTAAATGATTAAACCATTTCACGTAATATTTTAATGCCCTAAAATCAATAAATTAAAATGACTCATGATTAAAGGGAGATAAAAAAAACGACTTGGCTTAATTGATCATCGGTATACCCTGATGAATTATGAAAAAAGAGGGAATTATATGTATCATAACCTTGTATTTTTTTATCAGAATCAGGTTTAAGTTGAGCAAAACAGTCCTCGCATCTGAGAAACGTCCTCAATTTCGTAAGAATACCTGAAATCTCAACTTTTCCTTCACAATATCCTCCCTTAACAATGTTAATCAAATCCCTTTACTGCCGTTAACCAACCCCACCCTGAGGCCTGTGTCCCAAGATCCCGCACCCTTTTCGGACCACTTTGAGGGGAAGATGTAGATGCTGATAATAAGGGTAGAGCAAGAGGCTGTAATGGCGGCTTCGCAGTGGAGGATTCGAGGAAGGGTTACGAGAGTTTTCGGAGAAGGAGCCGAGGGGAAGGGTTTGCGAGGGGATAGGGTATTGAAAACGGAGTGTGCGGGGGTGAGGGGCGGGGATGAGGGCACGAGCTTCTCTTTGTCATTGATTCAGTCGCAAAAACTGCGTGCGATCCTCCTCCACTGCGAACCCCACGGCTCTTTCCAATTTCTCCCACCTCCCCGCTCTTTTGTTCCTTTTCAATCCCCCCACATCCCTCCCCCTCGGATCTTTTAAAAACTTTTCCCCCCTCCTTTTTCTTCTCTCCTCCAACCAAACCGGTCGCTATCCTCTTCGTTTCCCCCCAAGAATTTCCCCCTCATATCCTCAACCCATTTCCACGGCTAAACTCTTGCGGGCTTCCTTCCAATTCGATGTTTCAATTTCTCTTCGTTTTCCCCAATTTCACGCGTCCAGCCCTCCCTCCTTATAGTGTTCCTTACACTCTCCCTGTCCCCCCCCTCATTCCTTCCCGTTCTTCTCCTTCCTCAATAACGCCTATCCTCCCTCCCACCCCCGTTCCTGTGGTTCCTCGCGGTCGGGTCTCTTTAAAAAGACGATCCTTCCCCGCCCGCGGGTGTTTGTCTCGCCGGGTCGGGTGATCGATTTCCCATTACCCATTCCTTACGTGTAGGGGTAATCCTTTGGGCATCAGCGTCATAACGGCGCTCAAGTTATGGCCGATAAAGGTGTGCGCCCGCGAATATGACTATGTGTTCCTACGCGAAGTGTATGCATCGGAACATTTATCTCGCATCCCATCCCGCTTTAACGTTCAGGGTATTATATGTGGTTGTTCTTTATAGGACGCGGCCTTGGTCTATTTTTCAGGCGGATCACGTTTACTTTTTTTGCTGCACTTTGTTGTTTTTTTGAGGCGAAAGCGTGTGCCCATAAGTTCGCATACATTGTCATATTTCTGCACATGGATATTTGCTATTGGGACGAAACTAAATTGTATCCATTTTCTGAAGAAAACAATTTTTTTTGAACACGTTTTCATTTACTCAATTGTCATAAATTTCATAGTTGTCTCGCCCAGTAATGTTAAAACCTCGCATGAAAGCACTCTTGTGAAAGAAATAAATTTATTTTTACGTGGAGGTGGGCATGAATTAATTTTATTCAAAGTATGTCTGTTTTCAAAAGCGTCTCTCTAATATCTGTATTGGTGAGTCTGTAACATTTTTATGTTAATCGTTGTTGAAAAAAAAGGTGCATGAACTTTGTTGGCATTATTTCGGCTCCTAACCAAAGCGTCTGAGATTCCTTTTTGGCGAGAATATTTGACGCATTACAGCGTAACTGACTATGCATGATGTTATGGGTACTAAGACTAGACATTTGCAAGTAATTAAACTCCCTACCCCAAATGCGTTCATATAAATGCACGAACATTGGCGCTCAGTTCTAGATGATCGACCTTTGCTGCCAACGATAAAAACCTCTATTTGATCGCAACGAGTTTTTTTTTTTTTAATTTTTAGAAAACTCTACAAGCGTGAAACTCTCAAAAATTATTCTCGCTCCGCTATGGGTCTCATTGAAACTCCAGATTCCCAAGTTAAGTAAACGTAGCAAGGACGCCATTGCAGGCCAAACTATATTATTTATTTTTATTGGTGATAACTTTCCAAATACTGGAATCATTACTCCTGTTTGTAATTCTAAATAATTTAGGTCACTTTATTGCACACCGACATTTTGCAAATAATCTATTTTAATTATTTTAACATTAAGGCCAAAAATGGCGTCCCGACCCATAAAGAAAAACAGTTTTAAGTCACGCGACCGCCACCAGTGTTCTTATTTGTCTCGTGTTTTAAACAATTACTTCAATTTATATATCTTACTATGTACGAATCGGGGGGGGGGGATGGTTAGTTTATAGCGAGCTAGCCAAAAGGTGGAGGGTTCAAGGCCAACCTCAAGTATAGATGTAATTTCTGGCGGTGTCCATGGTAAAGCATGCAACTTGTCAAGTGGTGTTGCATTTTGGAAACACGATAAACACGGCTCTGATTGTGTAAAATCTGGTGGTGGGACACCTAGGAAGCCTAATGTAACGGAAAGAGTGGTTTATCGAGATACAAAGGGTACATGGGTCACCCGAGGTGTCCAGAGAAGCCAAACAATAAAATGAAGTCGGACAGCGGCACCGAATATGCTTTCATTCCAGAGGAGTAGTTGTCAAACGGAGAATTTCTTTCGACGCCTCCCATCACACACTGTCAGTAAGGAATTCGACAGACTCGGTTTCCCATCTGTCGCAAACAAATTTCCAGCTAGTCGATTTCGGTTCCAACATCTCCTATAGATTTGAATTACGTCACCGTAGAAAACTCAATAAAGAAATCTAACTATTTTCATACAGGGGCTATGCCGCGCACGGGTTACGTTCGTCCGTATTCCAAAATATACCTTGTGCTGTTGGGCGTTTTTCTTATAGGTTTTGTGGATAATTATTGAGTGGCGTAAATGAGAAATAGATCGCGCATGTCGGAAGAATAGGAGAAGTTAAAAATAGTAAAACATCCGAACTTTAACGTAAACATTCGTGACTTCCGAACCCAAAACTTAGGTACAAAAAGGTTTACTATGAAATAATGTCAATAAATGAAAGCCTGGTTTTAAAAAATGGTATTAGTTCGTTCTAAAACCATTGAAGAACAAAGTACCAAAGGTGGAGTGATTTATTTGTATTATGTTTACGTTTGTTAAAGCGTGATTTGAACTAAATTGCACTTATGCAATATTTGCATTCAAAATATTCTGAAAGAAATTTTACGTTTTTTGTAATGCACGTATCCAAAGTTATTTTTTCTTAGATATGCCTGTCAACACAATTAAATGTATTAATGCTAAAACTTTTTACCAGCAATGTTTATTATGAAGTCACCTGGATACTGTACAATCAACTTCTTGAATCTAATATAAAATTTCTCTTTCTTGCAGGTGAGTGCTTTTGAACTACTTCTCAATAGGATTACTGTCAATTTAGGAAGGTAAGGTGTGAAAACGTCCCCTAGACCATTTCGCGTGGATGTTGAAGATCTCTAGAAAATGGCCAATTCTAGACCGATTCCGGAGATGACTCAGGTAAAAATTTCACAAATTGTTCAGATTGTTTGCAGAACCAGAAAAAAAGAAACTTCTTAGAAAGTTGTTCGGATTAGACCCAAGAAATGATTTATCTCAATCCGTGTAAAGGAGCATAGAGATTTATGAAAATGTCAGTGCATCTTTTGCAATTTAGGAAAATGGGGAACAATTGTATGACATAAGTGAAAAATATACTAAACAACAACAGAAAATTTACAGTTCTTATTCTTGTCATTGCATATAATATTTTGACAGACTAATTGTACAAATTGCACTCGAAGGAATTTCTTTTGTTTTTACGTCTTTCGGATGATTGTCAAAAGACGTTTCTACTTTATTGTTCCTGTCTTACCCACACTAGAGGTCAGTGTTATGGGCCTCTAAAACCTTTAATGATATCATTACTAATGGGATTCTGTTTGAGCTATGCTTATCGTTTAGGCAGGTGTACGGTGAACGACGAATAGCCGTTCTGGCAAAAGTTGATTAGCATCATAGATATTCCCGTGATTACATTATTTCCGAATTTCTCCGGTAGTATTTCCACCCTTCAAACCTGTGGAAAATCTAGAGCCCCAACTCTTTTAACTTTTATCAGTAATTAATACTTGTATATCTATGGTCTAATTCGAGTCTATTAGAATAATCTAATTTTCTTGGGAATCAAAATTTGTTGACAATCCAAATACTTCTGTTTAGGTGGTGTTCGTTTCTCGTCCTGATTGATTATGTAGTCAATCCACATTAGGTAAAACGCCGCAAATCGTGCAAATGTATAGCAATTGAAATAGTAATCGTAATGATTCAGCATGGACATGCTTATAAGAGCATTGTGAGTATTGGAATTTGAGGAAACTATCATCCGCTCACTAATTTCTTTTTTACTGTAAAATTATGCAGACAATGGCTTGTGATTTTATGTGTAATAATTCCGTACGAATGCGTAAAATGTTAAAATTATGGACTTAAAAAATCTCAAGTCCCTCGAGCATCATTCGTTAGCCCCAAGCAAAAGTCACAGTCGCTAAGGTACGATTACGAAGGTAGACATTTTAACATGAGTTTTTATCTGAATAATAAATGCAGTTTAGCTCCAAAATCTATGAACCTTTCATGGGTAACGCTGCTATCTCTAAATATTTCCCTACGCTCGCAAAAATTAAAAAAATATTAACATCGGTTCCATACAAAAATTACTGTTTGTAGGAGTTCTCTTTTCACCCTTTTCAAAGGCCTTTAACCTGATACACCGGGATGTTTATGAAGTATTTCCACGTGAGTGAGTGTCTGCTGCACCATTTCATCCTCATCAATCCACTCATAAAGTTTCCGGTGTATTATTAATGTTCCCATTCCTAATCCCCATTAATCTTCCCGACACTTGAAGGGAAAGTGTGAGCGCCGTGAGATCCTTTTTAATCTCGCTATGTACTTTTACTTATTCATGTCGCCTCATCAATCTTTCCATCTGTACTCGTGTTTTATTAAGATATTTTTAAACAAATATTTTCATCTCTTTTATTTTCACAAGAGATATATGCCTTCGGGGTCCCCTTCATCTCACGGGCATTACGTTTTCCGCTGTAGTCGTCGACAGAGTCAATTCCTGGGGGTGGCTGTACGTTTTTATTATATGTATTCCGACTCGCAGGGAGATCTCCCAGACTCTCCTTCCGTCAATCCTATTTTTAGCCTTTTATTTTTCCATCCCCACGCCATGTTCGAAAGTATCTCGTCTCATCCCTCTTGTGGCTCCTCACCTCCGGCACCCTCGCGTTTTCTCGAAATCGAAACGGAATTTCTGGTCCTTCCATTTCCCTCTGTCATCTGTTATATGCTCCTCCCCTTCCTCTCGCCCCCCCTCCCCCGAAAACCCTCTTATTCGATACATTTCGGGCCCCGGTGCCCTCTTCATTCTGCTTCTCCCGTCGCTCATACGTTGTCATTTGTTTGGTACTATTCGCGTTGCGATATTACCTTCCCGGTAAGTTTCCCTTTGGATTATTGTTATCGCTTGTTGTGGTATCATTTGACATTCGAGCGTCGAAAATATCCCGAATATCCAAAAACTTACGAATTAAAACTCCTCCGAGTTTGAAATGACATTATGTAGTGCACCAATTATCTCTCTCGTAAAGTTGGATCGCAGTTTAATTCGATTTTAAGGTCGCCTGCAATAATTTCGTTTCATCGATATGTTTGCATACAATACATGACGTCAGAAATTAAATATTCAATTTCGCCTCCTATCTGGTCTGTTATAAGCACGCTCTCTGGCGTAATAAACTGGTTCCTGACTTTTAATTTTTAATAAACTAATGAGAACAGCTGTGCCAGTTATTATATTTATACTAAATGAAGTTTAGTCCGAATTTTTACTATCAAGCGTTTCTCGTACCACTGAGTGACTTTTTTTGTTTGCTACGAAGCACCCGTATTGGTCTGCTAGCTTTGTGATTCGCCATGGCCAGGCGGCTATAGACGAACAAGGTTTATAACCCAGGTTTAAAATCCCGACAATGGATTGCAGCAGCACTCCATTCTGTACTAATCTCGCCTGGGCTTTTAGTTCCTACCAGCGCCGTCGTATTTCGAGTGTGGCGTCACGCAAATGCACTCTCTCTCTCGTGCTCGCCTGCACCTCCTTGTCTCATTTCCTGATTTTCGTTAAATATTTCTTCTCGTGACGCAAACATCCCTAGTTTACTGCGTCATCCATTCTTGTTCCACGTAAATCTGGAAATATTTTTTTGAAACGCGAAGCATGTTCCCATGGAGCATCTCATTCATTTCATTGAAAATAGTTCCCCTTTCCCTTAATGATGATTTTTTTATTATTCCACACCAGCGGTGTAAACTTGTTGAATAATGTCGCTCACCCCTCGGTCACTGTTGCAAACCTCTAGGGGTTTCATGTTTAGCTGTGGAATTTCGTTTATACCATTCGAAAGTACCAACTTTTGATCTTTTTATTATTAAAGAACTGTTGATTTAGTCGAATATTCATGTACGTACGAGGAGAATAGCTATTGTTTTTCCTGAGATTTCAAATTTGGGCTGGCTCTCGGACTTTCTAGTAAGAGCTGTTTTATAATATTTATCGAGCTATTTGAAAGAACTCGGAACGATTAAAAATGGACTTAGTAAATACAAAGTCTAAAAGACCCGATGTTTTTGTATCATCCATCATTCATAGCTACATTTTTTCTTACTTTTTACTGTGTAATTTGAGATAAGTAACACATTAAGTTACAACACACACTGTTTTATGATAATTATTTCAATGACACAGTTCAAGTAAGAGATTTTATGAGAATAAATACATGTGATGGAGGGGAGAATGTTGGGCAAGCGAGGAAAGGGCAGGAACAGGATAGGGATGTTGGACGGGATGAAGGGAGGAAAGAAGTACGCAGAGATGAAGAGAGACCTGATGTAGATTAGGTTGCTGGATTGGGTTTTGTTTGGAGTTACAAAATGTTTATTTGATAGTTTTGTCCATCCAAAAACCTACCTTAACCGGCAGATTACCTAATAATAATATAATAATTAATAATAAATACATGTGGTAATTTTTGTTTCTAAATATGTGTGTATGCGTATGAATTGGTTCATTTCAAATAACTGTAATTTGCGATTCATCTTTTAATGTACGTTCATGTTATCAACACTAAAGGGATGCATATAAGATGCTTAGAGAAGCCCTAAACGAGATCTATAGCATGAAGAGAAATAAGAAATAGATTAGTGTTAGTTTGCAGAAAAAAGTATGCATCCACGGTATCCTTTGTAGGTAGCACTTATTATGCGAGTATTCTCTTATCTATGTCGCAAATTCCACCGAGCCCGTTTCCCGACAGTCCTTCAGTATCTTTCAGCTATTTCTCTTATGTCCTTTGTTTTTCTCGGATTTCTTCCTCGGTCACCGTTTACGTCATCCTCGACACAATTTTCTCTTTAAAATTTCATTTTTATCCATTCAAGAAGGGGTTTCGGGGTGTCGGGTAGGCCGTTTAATCTTTCTGGCGAAGGCATCCCGTTCGTGTTTTGTTTCCCCTCCTCGTTATGGCCGCGCATTCCCCTAATCCACCTTTTTCGCTTCCCCCCTTTCTATGCGTCCTCCTCCACTCCCCCCCTCCCTCGGTCCCGAACCCCTGCCCTTCTCTCCCCTTCTCCGCGAAACCCCCAGCTTTCATTTATATTGCCAGTTTTTTTTATTGCGCGGCCCAAAATATTAAGTATCGCAACGCGACGTGTGTTTCAGTTTTTCCATTTCTAAAAATACGTTCCCTCGAAAGTCTCGTTTCAGAAATGTTACCCTTTGGTTCTTGACGTCACAGTAATGGATGCGGACGGTATTTCCTTGAGTTATATTTTTTTAATGACCATCATTTTAATTTTTTTCCGAGAAGATTATTTTTATTTTCTTTTTAAAACAATTCGCATATTATTTTTTTCGGGTTCCCGCTGAAAATTTTGATCCGCCGCGGTGGGTGTATGTGCCCCAGTTTACCTGCCTTTTTCCAACTATGCTTAGGGAACCACCGTAATTTCAACTCCTCTCCCCCTTAAAAAAAATTTTTTTAGCGCATCGCGTCACGAAAATTTTCCTGTGACACTCATTCCATTCAACAAGTTCATTATAAAGTGCTTAAAATATTTACTCTCACAAGCTTTCGCAATGATGACTGAAATACGTATTTACTAACTTTTTCGTCGAGCGTTGATAAGAAGTTCATAAGTTTTAGTCGGCCTAGAGTAAGACACTCAAATCTGGAGTAAGGTCATTTTACAACTCTCACTATGGTTTACTAGTTTATGTAATGGGCTAGAAGATGGAACGTAATGTGAGCAGGTGCGCCTGACTCAGCTGCATGCAATCCATTTAATACGAATTATTTTTTTCTTGTAACCCACCCATACCATAGGTACATGTATATGCGATTGTACTTCTGTAACCCTGGCACAACTCGTGGTGAGGACTTTTACCGTTTATGTTATGTTATTGATCAGTCAGTGATTTGGTTATGGAATATATTAATTCGGTAGTTTCTGTCCTGATTCTCAATTTATGTCACTTCAATGTGGTTACAATGTACCAATTACCACAAGTGGTTACATGTGATACTGATATTTTTTCTGTGCAATCAATGTCTATGACTGTCTTCATGAAGTACGAACCGTTGTCGCATGTTTCAGTTCATTTTTGAAATGGGTGACTACCATTATCAGTTCAGGTCAGGTAGCAGCATGCTGAATTAGATGATACTCCGTCATCTAAGGCTGTTTTATCATTATTTTACAACCAAAATCGAAATTAAGGGAGATAGTGCTTATTTAGGTGTCCTCGTCTTATGAAATTTGTTTCGATTTCGATTTTAGGTAGTCTCAAGGTTTACTGCGTAACTTGATTCAACGTTACCCACAAGTTCACGCAAATAAGAGTTTAATCACATCCGGTATTAAAATAGTTGATTTTTACCACAAAATAAGCTTAACTGTTTGCAGTACATGCGGTAGATGCTGATTCTTCCGCTGTTTTTGGTGCATATGAAATTGAAAATGGAATAATTTTTGATCATTTAAGATCTCTACATACTTGGTTTCCAATGGAGTGACACGATTCGTCAGTAAAATTAACACTTTTATTATGTAGAAAAAAATTAGAGCACCTAAACATAGCGCTAACGCATGAGAGAATAATATCATGAACAAAATGGAAAGACAAACAGATTTAGTGGGGTTTTGCTGTCTGTTTTCCGTTCACAGTTTGGGACTATTGTTCGAACGTCGCTGCCACATGGGATATTCGTAGCCTTTAATAAATTGGAGGGCGAAATAAAAGTGATCAGAATTTGTCAAAAGCCCTGAGGTGGTTCGAAAAGGCAGCAGCTTTTGAAAAAGAACAAATACGCCTTGGTTAGACTGCAGGAGGGGTTGACGAAAAATTAAAAAAAGTGTCAGAAAGGCCTTAATATTCCTGGACATAGTTGAAAAAATGTATTCTCCTTCACTTAAAAACTGGTCTCATGTAGTCCTTGAGGTTTCAATTCTTAAACCTTCGAGTTCTACGAGTTTTCGTATGTGTTAAAATCTTGAATGAGATGAAAATTTTCTTGTTCCCTTAATTCTTAAGTTCCTATTCACGTGAAAGTGTAAATGGATCGTGAATAATTAAGTATTCCTGCACAACCGTTGCTCTAATTTCTCTCCCAATAGTCAGGGGCGGACAAAATACGGTCCGAGGGCCGCATGGGCCCCAGCATCGCTTTTTATACGACCCTCAACTGCTGATATTGATTTTTTTATGTTGAATTAATTTCAAATTTCCCATTATATAGTATTGCGTGACATGATTAAAAAAATACTATTTTGTCGTTCATTTTAATTGAAAGTTTCCGTTTGTTGGTTTCTTGATGTATTTACACACGTTTGTAATATAGTCATCGAAATTCAAAATGTAATTTCTTTATTCAGTCGTGCTATAATTTGACCAGAGCTCGGATAATATCTGTTGCGCGTCTCGTTAACGAACAAAGTTTTTGCTTTCCAATTGGAGTGAATCAATAAAAATTCCGTGTATGCCGAGGCAAGGTATTAATTTTAAATTCAAACAGACGTCAGGTTAGTACTGGTTATGTAACCGAGCGTTGGGTGTTGGGATGAATAGGTGTGCTATTCAGAGACGTGAGTCTCCAATGATCCCCACCCCTATCGTATTGCTTGTGAACACACTGAGGTGTTGGGGAACTTTTTCGATGAGCTTTGCTGGATTAAAATCAAACATCGTGTGAACTTCTTGACGTTGACGAAATGATTCCTTTGGAGTCGACGGAAATTTCATTCTTCCCCCGTTCTGCGTTCAAAATTTGGGAGATTTTGAACTCTCGGTGATGAATCGGCGTCGATAGACTTTTGTGAGCTAATCCGATACGTTGATGTGAGACTCGGGGGCGCGGATCGATCCCACTCCCAACCCCACCGCAATACCCGAAGGAAAAAATAAACTTAAGCAATGCGACCCGAAAAAAAACGAACCGTGGGAAATTCATTCCCCCCCTTCCCATCGCTGTCCTTTGTTTCCGCGTCGTCGTCGGAATAAAAAAAGAATGAAACAAGCCTCTCGGCCCTCTCTCCACCCACCCACGCTTCTCCCATCTCTTATTTCCTCTCCGCACGCATTTCCTCCGAACCCTCCTCTCGTTTCACGGGGTAGCCGCGTGCCTTTCATCTCGAAACCCCTATCAATGTCCTCTCCCCGCTTCAATTCCCCCCCCAACTACCATTGGACCCTTCGCGTGTTTATTTCTTCATTCGTTCCGCCGCCCCCTCTCCCGAAAGCTTCTCATTCTTTCCCATTTTTCCTTTCCTGGAAAAAAAGGAAGCATACCGGCAGTTGTGCAAATATTCTCGAATTCTCTCTCGTGAACGCGGAAGCCCACCCGCAGTGCTTCTCCTCGCCGCTATTTTCCCTCCGTGCATAGTTTTCCTCGAGCATCAGCGCATCGCTGAGGTTATGATTGCTCTCTCTGTCCATTTGAGCAATGGGCTTGCGATATGAAGTCCCGCAAGCACTCAATAGGGTTGGGCTCAAATAATCATGGCCCGAACCACTCAGTTGTTGCTCCTTGCCAGATATATTAATGAAATATTGAACGTTGAGGTGAGTGAAGTATTTCGAGGGGCTCGTGGTATCAGTGGGCAGGATTGCAAATTGCAAGGGTGGCCTCGTAATTTTGCATAGTTTTTGTTTTACCTCAGGAGGGCATCCGTTACATTATGATCATATCGCTGTTGATGTGGTTGGGCGAATAAAAAAATGTCCGATAGAATTGTGGTAAAATCGTTTTCAACTAGCTTAGTTTTCAAATACCACCTTGTCATATGTTTGTTCACTGGATGGTCACTTCCATGTTAACACGCAGTAGGGTAAAGATTTTGAATATTAGTTTTTGGGACTAGAGAAAATAAATGAGTTTTCTTACGGAATGAAAATCTTTAAAAACTATAAAATCGCTCTATAAACGTGTGCGTGGGTGTGTTTGCGCGCAAGTTTGTGTTTGCGCGTTAGTGTCTATTATTCGCCTGTGTACTCTCTTGAACTGTTAAAAAATTGAAGAGTCTCCTGTAAAATTACCTTACGGGGGCTATTTGAGCCAGGCTACCTGATAAAATTCCTTACTCCTGCTTACACCACCCAATCCTTACTCCAACACGAAATAAATATGGGAGAATTCCCTTAAGTCCCTTTTAATATTAACATAGCAAAACCTTTTTATACCCTGTCTCATATCTAAGTATGTTTGCATGTTTGGGTTTATTTCAATTGGAGTTCAGTTTCATTATTCGTATGGGAAACATAATTTTTTTTCCTTTTCCACTTGCTATTGTTCACGAACAAGGAATCTGGGCAAGTGCGCTGTCTCTACTTCCTCGGAAAAATTATAAGTACATTCATTAGGAGTTGCCTTGCTGGCCACTTCTAATTTGAATCTCATTGAAGTAGCTCTCGGAATTATTGTCCATTTGCGCATATGCAGTACCCACCTGCTTTAATTTGTTACATAACCCATTTTAATTTGCCTCCTCCCCCTCGTAGTAAGTATGCGGCTTACGGCCGTAGTTTTCATGGAACGAATTCCGATTTCTCCCGGGAAGCACATAACTGAAGCCAAAACATATATATTTGGGATATCAGAGCACTCCAGGTAATGGGGTTGGCGGTTTAAATGAGGGAATAGTCCTCCAGGAGTTGCATGGAGTCACATGCCGCAAGGCTAAAGTACGTGGTTAGACCGGATTCCTTGGCGTTCCCCGTGAGTGCCCTCCACCAGCCTTAAGCCCTTTCCCATTCTCCCCATTTTCCTTTGTATCCCTCCAGTCTCCTTTACCATTCGTATATATATATATATATATATATATATATATATATATATATATATATATATATATAAGGAAAGGGGATAGGAAAACATAAAAGACCAACAGAGGAAAGTTTTCCTATCCCCTTTCCTTATATGTCTATTTCTATGTGCGAAAAATAATATTTGTTCGCCGTATGGCGGGATTTTCAAGTTTGAATATATATATATATATATATATATATATATATATATATATATATATATGTATATATATATATACTATATATATATATATCCTCTCTGCTTCCAGGACCCTCTTGCCAAGGTCTCTCATTTTCCATCCCAACGTCGGCTCATATTTCTGTGTATAGGGAGCGCTCTATCCCGAATTCTTAGCTCTGTCCCTTTTTAAGAATTCCAATACCTCTCTGAACCCACACCTTTAATTGCCATCCAATGGATATTGTTTATCTGGAGCTTGCTTATTTCATTCTCTCAAATTATTAAACAAGGTTTCGAAAGTAGAGGGGCACTATTTGGGCCATAAATTGAGTTCCGGCATCCTTGTTTTCGAGGAGGACATTGATGACGGGTTGAAAAGGCAGATTGTTGAGTTTATATTTTAATACCTTAAGCTTGAATGATATATTTTTAAAATTTTAAAGTGGTCGGAAATGATTTTTTTCATGGAGCGTAAAAATTCTACTTTATTTATATAGTAGCTTATAATTAATCACGAGAAAGAGCCATAATGAATTTCGTATTTTTTTCTTTGAAACTTTCTGTTCATAAGTAATAATTGTAGGACTGGTTAAGAGTTTGTTCAGGTCAGCCATATAGTTTAAACGAAGTCATTATGCATCAAATTTGAGATATCATAATGAAACTGAAAAGTTAGTCTCATTTATTAAAATGAAATTTACCACGAAAGGAAGTATTTATTCGTTTTTTCATCGCACATTCTCCGACAACTTTTACTCAAATCACTCGGTATTACCCAGCTTTCCCATTGGTAGTTTATGTTATGTTATTGAAGGGGATCGGTAAGGTGCGGTGGCTAACGTACAAGCTTCCCACCATGAGGGGCCGAGTTAGAATCCTGGAGACAACAAATATTTTTCAGTGGTACTCTACCCTACTCAAGGTGCTTTGTGGAGGGTACTTTGAGTGAGTACGCCGTCCGTCGGATGGGACGTTAAACTTCGGATCCCTTGGCGCCTTTCGACAAGAGTAAGCTAATGCCGACGCCGGGTTTCTCTTCACCCTTCCTTTCCCATCCATCCCTAATGGCGCAAATAACCTTAGCTGTCTGTAACCTCCCACAAAAACTACTTTTACTTATGTTATCGAAAGTAAATGATTTACTTCATGGTTTTTAAAAATTTCAGTGCGGCATTATCCGATTCCCAAATTGGATTCAACACTCTGCTTCTTACAGTGCCATTTAAAGTGTCCCGTTTCAGCTGCCGATCAGTATCTTATAAAAAGGCAATTTATTGGGACCAACATGATCTTGGCCGATATATTGAAATGTTTCGGAAGGGGAAGGGCGGCTCGGAATTAAAGCAAGGTTTTCCTTGCGTAACAATTTGTTACTTACGTCCACTCAACCTCCTCTTTCTTTACACACCCCTCTCGGTCTCTGGCTTCCCACCACAGTCATCGCCGAAGTCAGGAGTTATTCTTCCGGGCGGTGAGGCCTGCCTCGTACTGTTTTGCCTCCCGCTGATCTCAGTAGAAAATTACGACGGGTCCAGAATGGCGTCAGACGTCTCGGAAAGTCACGCCGTTCTCTGTGGTCATAATTTCCATGCCCTTTGAACAGCGGACAGGTGAATTTATGGGCTTATCGCGGATGAAACGTGACCTAGGGTTAGAAAATACTAAAATATTTACCAGTGGTTCATTCGGACGAGGACGTGTTCGAGGAAGTACATTCGGATGAAACGTGCTTGAGGAAGTCAAGCGGGATCCCATTGACTATTTCAACCTTTGAAAGAGGCCCAAGTACGTTCTCTATAATTGACTCCCAAGGCCAGCCGTAGAGTTTTTTTATTTTCTCCACAGCGTTTTCTTCTTTCCGTTTCGATAAAGTTTCGCCAGATTTATTACAACTGTTGGGACGCTTGCAAAACGAATATTTCAGTTCCTTTTGGACGGCGCCTTGGATGAATTGACCCATTGCCAAAGTCAATTGGGAAAATACATTTCAATAGCATGCATCAACGGAGGGATAACACGGAACTTGATATGTTAATCCATCTTGAAAACTCAACGCTAATACACGGGAAACGGCAAGTAAGCTCCCCAGTGTTTTTCGGAAAAGAGAATTTTGCATCAATGGAGATAACTCATAATCCATAATTGGCACTTAGTCAATGGATGAATAGTAGCATTCATTTAATCATTTAGCTCTAAAATCCACGTATTACAATGTCAACATGGTAATGTAATAGTCCATTGGGTACAGCGCTGGGAAACTGAGCGGAGGGCCCGGGCTCGATTTCAGACAGACCCTCTGGCCACTTTCAGCTTCACCCATGCTGTGTTATTTTTCGGGTACTAGTTCTTTCTGGGAAACCAAAGGTGACACAGGAAAAGGAACTAACCCCCCCTACCCTAAAGTATGAATTTCACGCGCCGTTAGATGAGCATGAGCTATTTGGCATATTTTATTTTGCCCTCGATTTCCTTATAAGTTCAAAGTAAGCTTAAAAAAATCGAAGCATTGAAGTGTGAGTATACTCACTACTGATCTGGCAAGGAAAGCCAAAAAGAGGTGAAATTTGGAATACAGTATCATGATAATAGCCTAGTCGTACTATGAAACCCTCAGGGGACGTTAACATAAACGGATGGGAGTTTACGGAAGACTAAGTACATGGTGAGAGAGAAATACGAGTATTATAAGTGGAAGAAGATACGAGTTTAAAATTGGAAGATGAAGGAAAATGATGGATTTTTTAACGGAATGACGTTTACAAATAAAGTGAATCTGAAAAAAAAGAGAACAGTGCTAGGTAATTGATATTGTTTTGAAAATAGATGCCATCGATATCAGTTTTAGGACTGCCCAATACACAACTTGAAAAAGACTACGCGGATATACATACATCACTTTTTGTTGTTCTGTTATACATGGCAGAATTCCTACACCTTTGACTAATCGCTAAAATTGTGTGTCAAAGAATTGTTTGCGGAAACATCCGCAAATAAAAAATCCATTAATTTTTCTTAATTTGATCATCGATTTCAAAATAAGTATTACGTGAAATAAAGACAGCGTACTATGCTACGTAGAAAAATTGTTATTGGTGTAATTGTTTGCAGCTATCCTGATCCCTAATTGTTCACGGGAGAAATGATATTTAAAACTAAAATAAATGACTTTAATAAAAAATGTTTAACAATTTAATAGCTTAGCGTTCTTTGAAAGATATAAGTTGCCACAATGAATTCATAACGTTAAGAAATATCATATCGTGATTAAACGAAATATTATTAATTTAAGGTTTTATGATAGCAATACGGTGAGTTCCCACTGATGAAGGTATTTCACGCGGCGCACGCCACGGTTATAAAATACGATTTGTCGAGTATGAATCGTCGTTTACTCCAGTGTAATTCAATTCAACTCCAGACCACTTTTCAATTAATCCTGGAGATAAAAGAAGTGGACAAGGGTGGAATTTTGGCGAGAGAGACGTTCCCTTAGTAGTGGAAGCGAAGGGAGTCCATAGTCCGATGGGATCTGAATTTCATTGCTACTCAATCCTTTAAAACTAAATCAGCTTTTTTTAAAATACATTTAAGCGATGTATCTAAAGTATTTTGATATTTATAAATGGATGCATTTTTACGGTGAAAATTCGCCCCAAATCGGTTGTATGATAGATATAAAAACCAGTCATGGGCGTCGAAGCTCGCGCACGGGGCTGAACATTTTCCTCCCTGCTAAAATATCTCTCTGCAGCGTGATAACTAATTGGGGCGAGTGCCTCGGGATCGTAAAAAAATACAACAGACTTGACTGTCATTTGTTTCCGAACGAGAGCATCATCGATTTTCGATTCAGTTCTGAATGGGGAGTGTCGTAAATCACGCCTCGCTTATCATCATAGGAACATCACTCTCCTAATTAAACCATACGCGTGATAAGCTCTGGGAAGCGAGGAATTTCCCGAACGTCCGTGTAAAGTAATGCTTCTTTCAACGGTTTAATTTTTCGTTTCTTAAAAAATACTGACACAAGCCATCAAAATTGTGTTTTATCCAAAAAGTGTTTTAACATGCAGTGGATGTTCGACGAAGCGGTGAGACGAGCTCAATTTTTAAAAAAATTGATGTACATTTTTTTCATTCCGAATTCCAAACGTGGTGCCCATTACGAAATTTTTTTCCGTTAGTTATCGGGTGATGTGCAGTCTTTTTTGACGCATCTTTACCATAAAACACCGATCTGTCCCTAGAGTTGAAGTTCATGAGATAGGAAATTTGACAGGACAGTACGCTATTGCTCCTGACGTGATTGGGCATAATGTTAACTTAATAGAAGCATTTGCCTAGGATGTCAATTGGGTTTTAATTGTATATTTATCAGCTGACCGTTAATATCTGGGATGTCTAAGATATACTACTTTGAGTCCGAGTGTGACAGTGAATAGATACTCGAAAGATAATATATTAGATGACAGTATGATTCGATACTCGAGAATTCCTGATAATATGTACAACATTTGACAGCAAATATACGATGTGTATAATACTACTACTCCTTGTGACAATGGCCACCACTTATGTGTTGAAATTGAAGTTGTAGTTAGTGAATTTTTTTGTGAAATATTTTCAATTATTTCATATAGTAAATAATGGAATTATTCCAACTACTTTCGAGAGTTACGTAGGAATACTTTTATTTCATTAGTTGTGGTATTAGTGATTCTTATTTACTCATTTCTTAAAGGCTACCGGCCACTGAATTGTATCAAAAGTATAAATGAGGTATGGAGCTTTGGAATTAAGTATACACACATATAGCCAGATGAAACATGAGCTTAAACGTCCATTTTTTTGGCGTTCAGTGCCAGTTTAAGTGAACTTTCGGTTACCTATTTTGAAACAACTAGATATATATTGCTTGTGAAATAACTTTCGTAAAAATGTCTTTGGAATTTACACTGTTTTATCATGCAGAGTAGAAGCCTTCAACGTGTGGGTGGGCAAATGGCTCCCTGATACAAATGGTAAAGTTTAATCACAACTGTAAAATACTGAATTTCTATTCAATAATATTTTTTACTTATGTCCTAATTGTTGTAAAATATTTCTCTGTTAAATATTTAACATGTTAGATTTTAGGAATCCTCCTCCCTTCTTCTCAATAGCATTGATACTTGATTCGTGAGCCAGTACGATATCGAAAGTGTGCAAAAACGACTTCGCGTTCGGGATCTATTTCCTTTCCTTTGTCGCTTCGTCGGATGCTAGCGAAATATTTCCTCCGGAGGCCAAAAATTCTGGACGCTTCCGGAGTGGGAGTACCTTCTCACCCTTGTATTATCTTTCCCTCCATGTATGCGCCCTCTGCGCATGATAAATCTGCATCCGCACGATACCCTGCAAACCGTCGGAAAAGGGTGTGACGGGGGGTGTAAGGGCACCATCTATTAATGAATAAATATACCCTTACCGATAAATATTATCGTATAGTTGTACACATGCAGTTGTACACAAGCAGTTGTACACTTGCATACGCGCTGCGTAGATGAGCGCTTTTGATTAACTTTAAATTTTTCCATACCATTTAAGAATGTAGGAAACTACATCTTTAATTTTGTTATGGTTAAATATATATTGTGCGTGGAAAGAAAAGAGTTCATGAATCTGTCGGTGCTAGGGTCTCTTTCCCTTTTTTATCCTGGTGAAATAACCGAAGCGAAATAGTGGATATTTTTAACTACACCCCAGGATAACATAAGTTTGAAGTAATCTGAGTCAGATTCGATCCCCGTCCGCGCCTCCTCCTCGAAACATGATTGAGACAACCGTAGTTGGGTATCCGCAATATTTAAGAGATCCATCTTTGATGCGTTCAAACGCACCGAAAAGGGTTCCACGAATAACTACGTATATAAGTTAATTTGTACTAGTTGAGGAGCCAAGGATCAATATTTAGAAAAAAACGGATAAGATCATGAAGACATAAGTCATTGTGCTGATAATTAACTTTCTCAAATCGATACTATCTGCATAAAATCAGGACGACCAGCTGTACTTCAGTTAATGAATCCGTGGAAAAATGAAGGGTGGGAAAAAATTGTGAAAATCTTCTTTCAGAGACGGTATATTGAATAGGAAATCTGAAATGACGGAGAATCGATGAAAATGTTCCAGGGAAATATCTGAGCGTAGCAAGAATATCGACTGTTGAAAAAGGGCCCTCTTCCCTTTTACGTACGTCTTCCACAGAAAAACGAATGCCGTAAAACAACAATTGTCTTAAAAAGCCAGTACATACTTTCATGTCGCTGAAAAAAAGGAAATCTCATGGCGGAGGATTTAGAAATGGCGCTGGAGCCATCTTATTCACCAACCAACCTGGTGGAAGTTTAGGTAAGGAGCAAGGGAAGCCAATCCACGACCGGTTAAAACGTTTTCGAGTCCCACGGCCCTGATTTAAAATGTTCCATAACGTCATCTGTACCGAGGTGCAAATCACGGCAATGAAGAAACTCTTTCGATCTACGACAGAGTTTGCATCGAGTAGACGACCCTTCACTCTCGGTTGAGAGCGGGTGGAGTCGAAGAGCGTCAGGTGGGAACCTTTTTTAACCCTCTTCCTTCTTCTCTCTTTCTCTCTGTCGTTCTCTTTTTAGGGTCCCGCCCCCTTCCCCCTATGAGACTCTCAGCAGGGGGACAGTTCTTATGTGGGGGTGAGAGATGCGGGAGGGGGGCGTGTTCCAGAAATGCCTCTTCGCGGGACAACTTGGCCGCCGTCCAAAGTCTATGTCTTTTTCTTGATTTTTAACGGGCTTTCAGGTGAGGGGAGGGGACAACGGGAGGAAAGAGGGGTTTTCATCGCGTCCAAAACCCCACCATGGGTTTGCTCTCGTCCAAGGGACTCTGTCTTCGCGCCACGTTTTCTTTCCAGATTTCGCCGATTTAAAACATGAGGCCATTCCCGCCAAGCGTTAGAATAGCCTCCGTACTTATGGGAGTGGGTCCTGAATTTAAGAGGGAAATTTTGGGGTGGGCGTCGGATGTGTCCATTACAGTTAAGGTTTTTTATTCTCACCAGTGCATAACTACGCTTTCGTTATCGTGAAATTGTTTGTATTGTATAAACTTCGAAGGCGATCCTCGACCGCATTCAATCCTGACCAAATTTAAAACTTCTATTTTTATATTGCCTAGTTCACATCACTATTGCGACTCTCTCATGTGTTACTGTTCGATAATAATCATTGAGTAGAAAACAAGATCCATTGGAAAAGAATACTCGAAATTAAATATTTTTCAAATATAATGGTATTTGAATCATAAATTTAGTTTTTGTTGTATATTGGTATAATCCGAGTCATCCTGGAGTTAATAAAGCCTTAAACGCTTAGCGGTTCTCACTCTTAAATACTATTCTGTCAGGGCCTCTTTTGAAATTATAATGATTTGTTGAGTTCCTAATATTCCTAGATATCATTGCTTAGCTAAATACGTTTCCATTACAAAAATGCTTGGTATTTATTGTAATAAATTATTATTCCGAGAAATTTCATTCGAATCATACATCATGATACGCATAATTATAATTGTCACACTTTAATGCTCATTTTAACTCCCGAGTTAAAATGTGAAATTTCACTTTACCTAAGGATAATTCGTACTTTGGATATATGTAATTTGATATAGAAAGTTCTTCAAGGGAACTGCATAGATTACTCGTCTACAAAGTTGACGAAGTACTGGGATAATTTGTAAGGTGGCAAAATGTTTGAAATGTAATAAAGATTTCGGGGCTTAAAATAAAAACTTTTGACTGTCAGTCATCAAATCAAAAAATGATCAAGGTACATGAAAAAAAAATCACAGCCAAATCCTTGGCACCAACAAAACGTAATTTCTTACGAAAACCAAGTATGATACGTGAATGAGATTTTACTTCCTTCCATAAAGACTTTTTCGTTAAACCTTTGGCATAACGAAAACAAAAAACATAGTATGTATTAAGAAAACCTTAGTAAAATGAAGCCGTGTCTCAACTTATATTGCATTTTTACGCGGAGAAAAAAAAATTCCTTCGGGCCGGATTTGAACCAGCGACCTATGGATATCTATAAGGTTCCTTCTACAGTCCACCGCTCTACCAACTGAGCTACCGAAGGATATGAAATTCTTAGGTTCGCTTTAGATTAAGACTTCGCAAAAAAGCCTCTCGCGCAACTTTCTCTTTGCGATCCAAAGGTTAACTCGATGGTGGCTCCGCATTTGCTCTAATTTGACGCAGCGAAGACAAGCTGAAGGAAATCGTGGTCGATTTCCTCCTGGTCTGATTGCGTGAGTCGCCTTTGGATACAGCTTGGATTTTGATGCTCCCCACAGACTGTGGCTGCTGATTTTTCTCGTCAATTCAAAGATGCTGCTGATAATGAAAGCTTAAAACTGATGTCACTATCAAGAAGAAAATTCGGTGGAACAGTGAAAGGGGGGCAGCAGCACGTAAAATGGTAACCAAGATTACTTCGACACACCTCGATCACGACAAATGTTGCACATTGGTAATAAATACTCTGATATAAAATAATGCGTATTGGCATGAAAATGATTTCCCACTTCCAATGAGCCATCACGTTTGTCAATCGTGTATTTAATTTAAATCAAGAAACGTCATTGGCATTTTACGCATCTTAGAAAAGTAGGCTCCATAGCCGAAACCACTGCGCATGATACACGCAGGGTGGTAGAAACCATCTTATTCCTTCTAGATCGGCAACTCTTTACCCTTTATATTACCTCGAGGGCGTGTGGCAGGAGGTATTTGGGCTACAACTGTTAAAAGTTTGTAAGCATGGTGATTATCCAAGTTTGGCACTGTTTTATTTTCGGAAAGGTTGTTCCCCCTTGTGGCAGTGAAAACATTTAAATGCTTCAGAAAGGAAAATGAGAGCATTTCCGCATTAGTGAAACCCTTAAAAATATGCTTAAATGGTTTACGTATTTTCTTGGGATTTTGACAAATATCTTACCCGCAAACCGCCGCAAGGGCGTGTGGCGGGGGGTGTTAGGTCACCACCCGTAAAAGGGAAAGACGATATAGATGGTCTGCAACCACAATCCGTGAAAATTTCTGTTTTCCCCGCATAATATTCGCTATTGGCCGACGATAGTTCCTATAATTTCTAATAACAAGCTGTTTTCGTAATCTCTGTGATGGAAGTTGCATAGGTATTTGCCACATTTCTCTCTACTGCAAGATTTACGTAATTTACTTGATATATTTTGATAAGCCTGCGATACATTGAATAATCGAGTGCGATGTGAGTACATGTTGTATCACATTCTGATATTAATGTTCCCATTAGCATTGCTTGTGGATACTTCGTTTTCTATACCGACCGTGAAGTTCGAATAAAAACTGACGATCTCACGAAAACTATTTATATGGGGTACGATCCGTTTCTTCCTACAGGTACATGATATTAGAGTTCACAATTTTAGCCTGATAACGATGATTTTATCATTGTGAATTTCCAATAACGTAGTTATCCCATCATGTAGCTTGGATGTGATTTGGGCCAAAATGGTCGAGGTAGTCGGGCCATAAGAAGAAGAATTGCGTTTAGGGGAAGAAGCTTTCATAAGGAGGGAAGTAATGTTAAGGACGTTGAGCAAGGATATGTGAAAAGGCTCGGGGTTGAAGAACATCTACTGTTTTGCGGGTCGGCTGGCTATGTCGTTTGGGATGGAGGTGGGAAGTGTACTGGGATGATTAGACTATGTCCATCCATAACCAACCTTAAACGGTGGTCTGCCAATAATATAATAAAAATTCTGTAAAAAACATGTCTGTTTGAAAAAATACTTAATTTTTTTAGTTACTCTTTAATCGTACTTATCCTCTTCAAAATACAGCCCTTGGTTGCCAATACAACGCTCCCAACGTTTTTCCAGCTTTCGAATACCGCCTGGAAAGCTTCTTTCGAGACAGCCTTCAGGTCTGCGGTACAATTTTGTTGTATGTCTTCAACAGTTACAAATTAGCGTCCTTTCAAGGTGGATTTCAACTTAGGAAATAGAAAAAAGTCCGCTGGAGCAAGATCCGGTGAGTGGGCAGAGCTGGAGGATCACTGGTGTGCTGTTTTTGGCCCAAAACTCGGTTACAACAGTTATATGTGCACCGTTGTGTCATTGTGATGAAAGTACTAAGACTTGCTTTTTCAAAAAATGTGATCTCTCCCGGAACATGACGTTAACGTTTACGCGGAGAGGAAGGGGGCGAAATGGTAAAGCCGTCGTCATATGCCAATCTGATGCCGTCAGTTTTCATCGCAAATTGCAATGTGTCCATTCAATTTTATGAATGCACTAAATCAAATTTAAATTTAATTTTCACGCATATATTGTACCGCCGACGCGAGTCTGGCGGTGTGCGGCACGTGTCCCGCTTCTCGCCGGTCGCCGTTGCGGTTTCCTCCGTCTCCCCCGGGCGGATCTTGCCTCGCATGTGGCCACTGCGGTGGCTTGTGAAGGAGAGTGCCTCCGTGGTGCGGGTCGGGTGTGGAGAGGGTATCGTCGAACGGAGGAATGGATAAGTAGGTACTGGGTAATCGAGTAGGCGCCTCAGGACACAATTAGTCTGCGTTAGAATTCATCCTCGGTGTTTCACAGTCTGTTGTAGATCGTTAATAGTTAGCTGAAGGGCAAACGATGCACTTTTAATGAAAGTTTTAATAGTAGCTTGGTAGATTTTTTTAAAAGGTGTTTACATGGAATCGATTTCCATTTAAAATATTTCCATGCATTCTGGCATCATTCATCATTAAGGTTTAAATCAGTCGCTTGCTGACGTCTCAATCAGGTGAGTTCAGAGCTACTAGTACAGAGTCAGCATATTCGATCACTTGATCACGGTCTGTACTTGGTAACGGTTGTCGTCCGCTTAATCGATTCCATATTAACACGTCTCTCCTCCTCGTGGCTGGTCACCTTGTCGGCCGAAATGTCGATGCAGGAATAAGTTTTCTTTAATTTAGAAAATCACTTAGGATATATCTTCTCATTATTAAACAAAAATTCGAGGGAAATAATTACAGTCACCCGCCTACGTGTTAAAATTTATGGCACATCAAAGTACTGCTAAATCGTTAAAAAAAATTTAATTTACATTTTTATTATTTACTCGTTTTCTTACTTAAAGCATCAACAGAAGTCCTAGCATACAATGAGGACCGGATGTAAACATTTTTCTTGTTTAGCTCGACCGTGGCCCTGAAGATATGACAGTGCACATTCTATCTCAGGTCGTGACGGCATTTTGATGACGAAAGATGAGAGGTGCTTGGCGACTTAACTTGGTACTAACTACCATTTTAAGCTTCCTGTGAACCCATGTTGAAGTAAATGTTCTTTATTTGCTTGACCATGCTAGGATTATTATATTCGTAATACCATATTTTAAAATTACTTTTCCAATCTTAGATGATCTTAACGGGACATACTATTCGAGGTCTGTTTTACGTAATAACTTTGTAAAAATTACTAACGGCAATGGTATTTATATGAAGTAGATGTTACACATTGCTATTAATATGCTTAGAAACGAATCATCATTATAGTCCTAAATTAACGGGTTTAATCAATAGTGGATCAGAAATTATTCGTTGGAAAATGGAGGGTATTATTTACGCTGAATACTGGGCTCTAGCGTCCTTATCTGCTAGTGCTAGTGGAAATTATTGTTGGATTCAAACGGTTCATCCTCCATAACCCTCTATTGGGTCTGCCGCAGGGAACTGATGTTATTGCACGGGTGTTTTCCTGCGAAATAATTAAGGTCAATTGAAGGTTTTCACCAGTTTAATTCAATTAATATTAGTAATCCACCGGTTAAGGTAGGTTTTGGATAGGCACAACTAAAAAATAAATATTTTGTCTCTCCTAACGAAACACCACCCAACATCAGGTTCATCTTCATATCCGTATACTTTCTTCCTCCATTCATTCCATCCAACATCCCTATCCTATTTCTGCCCCTTCCTCATTTTCCTAACATTCTCCTCTCTATCACAGTGTTAAACATGCTATTGCCAATCAACATGCTTTGCATTCATTTTTTCTGCCTCCTTATAATTTCTGTCGGCAAACTCTCTCCTCCCCAACCATACATAGCACTTCCTCATTTGTTCTCCTTTCTGTCCACTTAATCATAGCCATTCTTACAGGCAGGAGTTGATACGACACCAGTTTCTATAATATGCAGGTGTACCCGACATAGTATGCATGTATGAAATCATGCATAAGGGACTCATCTCCGCGGAAACGTGCTCATTCTCGGGATATCCTATCAAAAATGGAAATATTTTTGGTCTTTTTGCGTGGTCAACTTAAAATTTTTTCGTCATGCCTCACCAGAAGTTGTTATCGCCTGACTCTGGGGTGTTGAACTAGGGGAGTTTGTACTAGATAATTTTTCCAAGTCTTTTGCTATTGAATCGTGTTGCTCCCTCTCCTCACCCATTCGGTCCCCTTGCCGTCCCCTCAACGTCCTTTCACTCTGGAATGGAACAGCGTAATCAAGACAGATACCCGCTCCTCGCCTCCTGCTTCCCTTTCTGTTGACCGCCGAACATGAAACGCGAACGGCTCCAATACGCCTTATGGGGGTACGACGGCGCGTCTGTCCGTATTACGTTGAAAGAACCTTCCCCCTTTCCCTATTGTACTATTTCCTCACTCTCCCCATGGCCCACGTCCCCTCTCCTCACTACATCCACATTTGCATCACGCCCTGGAGGCCACCACATGTGCGTGTGTCGAGAGGTGTTTGGACATCATCAGCATCAAGTGTGTAACTAACTGTTGGATGCTGTGAATTTATAAACTGCTCATTAAAGGTAATGGCTGATTACAGCGAGGCCTTTGTATCACTAATGCTTGGGAGTTAATGCTCTTGTTGTGGTGTCGTATTTCTGTTCATAATTCGCTCGGTATTAATTCGAGTATCCCACGAATTTGTAAAAGTTCAGGGCTGGGCTCGGACCATTCTGTGCTAGTTAGGATATTATGTGGAAAATTTAGCACAAATAATGATAGAATTGGCATGTAAAGTACCGTAAGCTTTCGAAATTAAAAATAAGGAGGTAAATCAATTTAAAGAGATAATTCAACTTACATATTTCATTAACATTGATTTGTTATTCAGTTTTATTTATTAAATTCTAAGCTATGCATTTTTTCATCATTACTAATGGCCTTAGTTTTTGAAGCAGAATGTTTTGGGTTTTCCATCCGTTAATGGTTAATTATACGGCACAGCGCGATCTAAGCCACTGAACAATGCTCAATGAGCTAATTGATTCCTAGACTTTTGAGTTGCCGGTTGTGCATGTGACGAACTTAACTATCATATGTGCACATGGTTTTGATTGCCTATTATTATCCCTTTGTAGTTTTTTATCACTTCGCTTGAATAGCATGCCTCCTCGGTTATTCCTAAGCCTTTTTGTGAAAGTATCATGTTTGGTGGTTCGGCCTGATATGAATGGTGCCGCAAACCCTGGTTATAGATTTTAGAATACCTCATAGATGTATATTTGTCATCTAAAATTAGTTATCGTATTATCCAACGTCCGTTTCGTCGACATGGATAGTTTACCCTGTCAATCATGTCAACTTGGGTGGAGGAATAATCGAACATCAGCCGCCGATGATCATCAATTGCCTCCTCTACTACCCCATCCATCTATCATTTCCCTTCCTTCACTCACCTTCCCTTTCTTTACCCTCCGTCCCCTCCGGTGCGGTCATGTCCGACCGTCAGTGAGGGCAAACGGGCGGGTGAGGTCCGGGCGGCGATGCGTGTCAATCGTCCAGAGGATAGCCTTCGGGGTCCCGGCAGGGCGGAATGGGGGGAGATCGGAGCGACCAGACGGGGAGGGCTCTACCTACTCTTCCCCGCTTCCCTCTTCTGTCGTTCATTGCGGCTGCCATGGCAACCCACCGGCCCGTCCCCCTGCCCTCCCCCATGCCGCAGGTGTGTTATTTTTGCCGGGAACGGGTAGTGGTTCCCTTCATTTCACCCGGCCTGGAGGCGAGATGCGGCGGGAGTCGCGCGTACACCACCGATGGGGTCGTGCAAAATTTTCTTTCCCCCGGCCCTGGGTTTCAATTCCCTCAGTTTTCGGGCGAAACACCCTCGCTGAAACCTACCAGTGCAATGGCAATGCAGGGCTTCTTTTTTTCTAATTATACGCCTGAATATTCTACATCGTATTTGCCAAAGATTGTCCGGATAATACCTCGAAAGTCACCAAATAACACTGAAGTATAGGAATTCCTCACACTAATCTGGTCATATTTAGGAGAGACCATCTCAATCATGATTGTTACAGAAATAATTTCTGTGCTTGACAGTTTTGATTTCTTCAATTATATTGGAGTCGTACATTGAAAGATGTATCTGCGGTCCTGGCGTACAAATATGGAGTTAGGATTAAATCTGTCTTTAATGAATAGGATGGCATAATGATCTAGAAGTATTCGATACTCCACAGGCAGCCGCAGGCGTCTGATAGAGGTCTTAAGGCTTCAGATATTTATGTATAAATCGGTACTTACGAATAAGTATAAAATAATTATGATAGTTTAGCGAAGTCAATTTCACAAATGCCAGCGGTTTAAATTCATAACTCCAATCTTAGTTTCGATGTAATTAGATCTTGGAGCAAAAGTTTACTTTTCCAATCGTCTGATTGATGCAGATAATGTCGCAATAGACATGTACTTATGGTTCTACGATAAAGCGTTGCCGATTGTCAATGTGCCCAATTGTGGAAACGCAGGTGCTTTTTACGTACCACTGTCCATTATAAAGGTGTTTTCCAATGTCTCACCTACTATCAATAATAATGTACGTTCAATAGAATGGGCATCTGAGAATTTGTGGTGTCTCAATTAGGAATCAGTAAATAGTATTCTTTCGTGGAAATATGGAATTTTTGTAACGAGCCTAATCCTTGGGATTTTTCACAAAATATTCACATTTATCTTAAAATATCAATTTTCATCTCGATAACGCTCTTCCACGTCCTACACCCGTTTCTCACCTTTCCGAACCCTCTTCCAGCACCTTCGCTTATACTTGCCAGGGTACCAGGTCGTTTGTCGGACCAATGAACGTAAACCTCACTCTCTCTCTCCCTCTCTCTGAACCCCTTTACTCAGGTACAAATGTCCCTTCGCTCTCTTCCCTCCCCGAGAGACCTGACGCAGCGGCTGGGAAACATGCGAAGGCCAATGCTGAATGCATGTCTTACTTGTTTTCTGTTCACATGACCTCGAGCCAAGGTCGTAAAACACGCGAGCCAACGGAATAGAGTGTTAACGCAATAGCGTTGCCTCCAACCCTCTGCTTGGTGGTGGTAGTCTTGTTTGAGGGGAAGGAGGGATGTCTGTTGGCATTTCGTGACTCATCGGCGAAAATTGAGATAAGATTGGGAGAAAAAACATACCTCGTTCATCAAATCATTAGTTTTAATTACGGCATTTGTGTATTCATAGAGCTTAAACTTTTATATCTTTGTATTAAGGCTTGAAAAGCTTTAACTATCTGCAATGTAAGTGTCCTTTTGTGTGTTTTCTATTAATATTTTTTCTACATCTACTTAATACCCCGCAAGCCGCCGCAGGGCGTGTGGCGGGGGGTGTTAGAGCACCAGCCGTAATTAAGGAAAAAAAACCCGCGTGCAAAAGCCACAAACGGAACATTGTATACATTCATGCAAAACTCATAAAAACCCACGCACGTACAAACAACAAACTACCAACTAACATACACATGCATCTACAGATACACCTAACATCTTTGCAATGTCTAATTTTGTCCCGACTTGTAAATTAAATGTTTTAATATTTCTAAAGTGACTTCGGTTTCCTATTATTGTGATTTCTGATTGTTCTGGGAAAGAATGAGCGTTTGAATCTGATCTGTATTGGAATCTATCTCCCTTATTTTATCTTTGTGTTCTGATGTACCTGTGATCTGAAGTAGTGCGGGGCCATTATAATTCCTTTAGTGTCATCGTTAAACTCGTTGGTTCTGTATCTTTCTAAAAGTATTCTGTTGTGTCGTTCATGTGATATATACACATTTCTTTCTGTGATATCTTTTGGGCATTATTTCAGTGACCGTAAACGGAGTCTGTGCAAGCTTTATGAGCATGAGTTGTACGTGAAGGATCGTGAGAGGCCTATATAATTATCTCTGCTTCTAATTATTACGTCCTTTGTGTTTTTCGCATTTGCATAGTTACACCTGGATCCTGTCATACTCCTTTCAAGGTACTCTAGGGCATTCATGAGATTGACAGCAATAAAACATGCGTCCATGCAGATTAATTGGTGTTTATCTTGAGCATGCATAATCCTGAGGGTCCAAGTGAGGACCTTCAGAATTCAGTTGAAGATAGTTGAAGGCCTCAAAACATAAAGCCAATCTCGTACACATTTACACCATATCCCTTGAAACGTGGGTGTGGAGAAGAATGGAGAAGGTGAAATGGACCGAAAGGAAAACAAATGAGGAAGTACTGGAGATGGTGGGTGAGAAGATGTGTTTGTTGGGAGAAATCCTATGGAGGCAGGAAAATTGGATGAAAGGTGTATTGAGCGGCAGTGGGATGTTGAAGACTGTAGTAGAGGGGAGATGTTAGGAAAACGAGGAAAGGGCAGGAACAGGATAGGGATGTTGGACGGGATGAAGAGAGGAAGTACACAGAGATGAAAAGAGACCTGATGTAGAGTAGGTTCCTGGATTGGATTTTGTTTGCAGTTAGAAAATATTTATGTGATAGTTGTGTCCATCGAAAAACCTACCTTAACCGGTAGATTACCTTATAATAACAATGAAATAATCCCTCAAGGGCGTGTGGTGGGGGGAATTGGAGCATCAGCCATACATTGAGAAACACTAGTTCACTCATGGACCTGAATATATGTATATTAGCTAATCTACAAAAATATTCAAGCACATACATGCCAATATGCATCATGCAATAGTTGGTGTGTTTGTTGAAGTTGTTAAATTTATGTCCTTAATATAGCACCTACAGTTGGGAACTCGGGTTCGATTTTGATGTATGCTTTGATATACAGGTTGGTTGTCTACTGTATGGTTGCAAATCGTGCGGTTGAAGAACGAATAGTTGAATCTATGTGGCGGCGTTTATCTCTCTTACGCATTTTATCCTGGTGGTCGAATATACTGGTATAATTGAACCCGTCACGCTTCTTGTTTCTACGCAATAACCCGCAAGTCGTGCTAGGGAGTGTCGCTGGGGGTGGTTCGGACACGGAGCATTTATGTGTATATATTAACTCGTATAAGAAGATTAAATTCATATTTATCAAATATATGAACAAACGGAAACTAGCAAATATACATGTCTACTTACGTCTTTCATTAATGTGTTAAAATATTTGTTTGATTTTTCAATGTAGAAAGTATGAGTGCATACGATTGTTTTAGTGGTTACGGTTGATTTTCATAATTATATTTCGCTGATGATGTATCGGCGAGGAAAGAGCAGTTCTTAGATCTGTCAGCATTGGTTTCTGTATCCCTTATTTTGTCCTGATGGGCCAATCTCATTGTAATGCCGAGTCATAGCTATTTCCTCGATGTAACTTTTTTACTCCAGGCCCTTCAACAATAAAACCATCAATTGATCCAGAACAACTACAACTAAAACACCGAAAGAACCTCCATTTGTCTCTACCTCGACTCCAATTTAATCTCTTATTTTCACAATGAAAAGGAAAACTTTTCGGGTCTATACGCAGACATACTTACAAACCTGCAATGTTCGCTTGCCCTGTTCCGAACCTAGTGATATGAAACTTAGGCTGTGACTGGTGGTCTGAAACATTAATTTCCCCTGCGGCATGGTACCCTATCCTTTGGGGAAAGGATTTGCCGAACTTTTCTTTTAAGGCAATCATTTTTTTAAATCAATGGTGGCAGAGGCTATAAACTAGGACGAAAATGAGAATCGAAAGTGGATGAACGAAAAAGAAGCAAAAATATCATATCTGAAAAAGTATATTAAACGTACGCCTATAGAAAAAATGAGAAAATAAAGAGTTCTCTATCACTGTTCAAACCTAATACTAGTACTTCTATCCATATTAACTGACCCATTAATTAATAGAATTGTTCACTTTGTATGTAATTCGGGCCAATGTGCCTGGGTATTTATTAGCTTAAATTCTGGAATTTCTAGATTTTGTCTAACACGCCAAATATTCCACGGTAATTATAGATATGTAAGTGTGAATATACGCGGAGCTTTTGTATAATAGCTAATATATATTCAAGTGCATTTTGAACTAATTAATATTTCTGCATGCATGGCTAGTGACCAACACACCCGCCGCATACCCTTGTGTCGGTTTGCGGTCCATAATGTAGATGTACATACGATGTATACCTGGCCTGGAGCCTGGGACTTCCCAGGTAAAGGATTTTTGTAACTGTGGTAATGTCACAAATGAGCAAAAAATTAATCGGAAAGTAATTTAATGTAGTGAATTAATCTCTGATTTATAGGACAATTTGATTTAATTTCCTATATAAAGACGATGTCATATACTGTTGACATCCTGGTTTTTAATAAATGTATCTCCCTTCTACCCTCTCATCCTCATGAAAGTGCTAATTATTGAAAATTCTCTTCCTTTAAGTTTCTTTTGGACGCCTTTTGATTTGGATCGTAGACGACATATGCGCTATTTTAATATAACAACCTTCATCATCCGTGAAAAACAACGCCTACTGACAAGAGACATACATTACCCAGTCATGTTTGAATTAGCATTTTAATGTCATCAGTCATCACCTTCAGAAGGTGAAGTAGTGAAAACCAACAAGGACGCACTGGTAAAGGTGAAAGTTCATTCTTCGGGCAGGTTTACATGGAAATTAATAATCATATGCTTAGTCACGTAAATGCAACTGCATACGAATGAATACTACTACAATGGAAAGTTAGTGAAGTGAACCAATATCGTTAGACCAGCAGCATTGGATGATCTTTTGGATGCGCTGTAGGAATTCTGTATCCCCTGACAATTTATGTCTTGACTTTTCACATGCCTATTTTTCTATGCGGTCGCACAATATAGCGCAAGTGATTCATTTAGGTAACTCTATCCTCGCATACTACCTTGAACAAAAAGTTCCCGGAATAACCACCGTGTGGCGCTCCCATCGTTCCGATTTGAGTTCTGTTTTTTTTGTTAAATTGGTACATCTGTTGTTGATATTCCCTTTAAATCTTAGTGTCATAACTTGACATTTGCAAAAGTTACGTAGCCAAGAGTACATCTATCTCTGTGTGTGTTGGCGATTTTTTACAATTGCAGAAATGGATTTAAATTTGCAACAACGAACTTGTATTAAATTTTGCGTAAAAAACGGATTTAGTGGCGCACGGACGTTGGAAATGTTGGAAAAGTGTTTCGGCAACGATTCTCTAAAAAAAACGGTCGTTTACCAGTGGCACGAGCGGTTCAGAAGTGGTCGTGAGTCAATCGAAGATGATGAACGCAGTGGCAGACCATCGACATCGAAAGTCGGTGAAAAAATTGATAAAGTAAAAGAAATGTTGGTCAATAACCGCAAATTAACCATCAGAGAAATAGCGGAGGACTTGAACATTGCCTATGGATCCGCCCAAGACATTGTGGTTAATGATTTGGGTTTCCGTCGTGTAGCAGCAAAGTTGGTGCCAAAAGACCTCAATTTCATGCAAAAAAGAGACCGTGTTGACGTCGCAAAAGACATGATTTGCGAGGCTGAATCCGATCCCACATTCATCAAAAGGATCATTACTGGCGACGAGACGTGGGTTTATGAGTACGACACGCAATCCAGACATCAGGCAAGTGAATGGCGTTCACCAAATGAGCCGAGACCAAAAAAACCACGTCGTTTTCAGTCAAAAAAGAAGGCAATGCTGACGGTTTTCATGGATTACAACGGTGTAGTGCATCATGAATTTTTGCCAGAAGGCCAGACAGTAAACAAAGAGTATTATTTGGGCGTTATGAGACCTTTGCGTGAAGCAATTCGCCGAAAGAGACCAGAAATCGTCGCACAGTGCGTCGAGACCGTCGCACAGTGCTATCATTATTCGTAATTTTTTGACGAAAAATGCAACAAATACCATCCAACAGCCACCGAATTCACCTGATTTGGCTCCCTGTGACTTCTTTCTGTTCAATCGAGTAAAAAAACCATTACGGGGAACGCGTTTTAGCAGCCGAGAGGAAGTAATGGAAAAATCGCAGGAAGCACTGATGGACATACCGAAAACCGAATATAAAAAATGTTTCGAGGATTGGATCAAGCGCTGGCATAAGTGTGTTGCAGTCGATGGGGATTACTTTGAAGGGGACAATATTGATTTAGATGAATAAACTTGTATTTTTAATTTTCTGAATAAATTCCGGGAACGTTTTGATCAAGGTAGTAGGTTAAAAAGACTAGACAGGCGTGGTTTTTCTAACAAACTTCCTTCTTTTGGTCTTTACACACTCGAGTTTTCATATCTTGAGGAAATATTTCCAGTGAACTTAGGTCAGTTCGACATTTGAGATTAAACAACGTGGTTTTTCCACTTAAAATTTTTTATTCTCACGACCTAGGTTTCGTTATGGTTTAACATCATTGGCACACCTGATGATGTATACCATAACGATACCTAGGTCGTGAGAATAAAAATTTTAAGTGGGAAAGCCAAGTTGTTTAATTTTCAAATGTCAATATGAAGATTTTCCAACAAGTTACGCCATAAACTGTTTTATTTAGGTCAGTTCGATTTAGGCCTGCCCTTTTTCACTCCATTTCACTTCGCAAAATGGAAATCGTTTAATTACAGCGTTTTTCAACAGAGACCATTGAATTCACGAAATGAACATCTCTAATGAAAGGGAGGTTTATAAATTTTGTGATTTATTAAGGGAAAGAATGGCCACTTATCATTCATAAAGTATCAATCATTTTCCTCATTCCTCACTAATACTATTAACCTCATCAAACTGTGGTTACGTTTGATGTTTGAGAAAGTATTTCAATATTGGGTATTTCACAAATTTTATTGAAAGTAATGATAGTTAGTTTCAAAAGTATGTCCCTATGGTTTACCTGCCGGTTTTACCACCCACCGCACAGTTCATCAGGGTAGTTTCAATGTAGTTGTTGAAGAAAATCAAGAAAAATATTACTCTAAGTATAAAAATCCTAATTCCAATGATAATTTTTGTAATATCTGAAAACTGAATTAATCCTGTCTCGTTATAGCATTTCACGGCCTCATTACATCTACGCAAACCTGTGTGCTAGATTAGCTATGTTTTGTATTCATGCAAAATGAACCAGGTGTGCGCAGAAACTTATGCAATCGGAACCCTTATCCTAATTATGGATTTTTGAGATTACTCTTTTCCTCCATTAGCTCGGAAATTTTAATAACCTCATTTTATACCAGCTCTTTAAAAATATTGAGAGTGTGCCCATACCGTTTCCCAATACCTAATCTATAAGAGTTACTAATTTAAATATTTTGTAATTATTCCGCCGTGATTTCGTTCATTTCGCTCGGAAAATGGCAATTTTGAGCCAATCGATTTTCAAACGAGTTGATGCAAAGTGTACGGTGGGCAATGTAAGGCGATTTAAAGAACACACGTTCACTTTGGTGTGAAGTGCCTCATTTGACTGAGTGAACAAATGGTAATTTGGTACTCTCATGATAAATCTGTGAATCGACGGTCTGAATTCAGCCCTTCACGCCCGCGTCATGGAAAATTTGTTACCGATACACTTTGTACAAACCTTGTAAGTGTACTTATGTTTATGTACCTGCAATTCATATAATAGTGCTTGATTGTGCATTAAAGGCTGGTGTTGTCTCACACTCTTCCGCACACCCTTTGGGCGGCTTGTGGGGATTGTGTAGATGTAGATGAACACAGTTCTTGAGTCGTGCACGTAACAAGCGTTAATGGCAGGGATTCAGTTTCATAAACCTAATATCTGCTGTTTTCGAGTGAAAATCAGATATTTTTGTCTAATAATATGTGAAGAGCGTCGTTTGCCCATTCAAATTATGACCGAGATCCACTGAATTTCACTTGATAATCAGTGGAAATCGTTGTCAACCATCAGAGTCAACGCCCATTGCTTGGAGCACCTGTCAGTTTGCGTCATTTGCGTGGATCGGCGCACGCAAAATCACTTCTAATCCAGAATCCAAAACGGCGGGAGAGGTTCATGGGCTCTGCGCACGACGTCCATCCTCATCTCCAGTGACCGGACGTACACATGACTCCATTTTCATTCCCCTCTCTACACCGTTGTGCTGGTGATCGGGGGTGACGGGTGGTTATGGAATTTCCGAATGAGGTCCGGTCCCCCGAGATAGACATGCTTAGAAAGCGTACGTTTCCCGAGTCCTGGATCATCTCTCTCGGGATTTCTAGCATTCCCAGTGAATGTAGAGGGACTCTTGGTTAGGAAGTCAGGAAAATATAACCCGTATTCGGTGCTTTTCCCGTTTACACTTAACCATGTTCGTTTCCCAAAACCAGTTTTAGGTACTAAGTGGTACCAATTATAGTGTGCTATAGTTTTTAAAATCGGAACCCCCGAAAACTCATTCGCTAAATGAAATCATTATTCGGTGCTGTTCGTTACTACTTATTATCATTTTTATTAATCCGCAGTAATTAAAATAAATGGGACTTCCCAGAAGCAACGACTCCAAATTCTGATGTGCTCGACGAGCACTGTTATTTTCTTTATAAATCTGCGAAATTATTTTAATGGAAGGTGAACTTGGTCCTAAACTGAAGTTCAAAATGAATAAAGGGACACGCATTTACAGTTTAAATCGATTGTCTTTTTAAGCTTTTTCTTTATTATCTACCTTAGATGAGTTGTATGCAGTCTTCAGGGAAAGAAAATTTCACCTCCAGAAGTCAATTTCCCAGAAGTTGTCGTTTGTACACAAAAGTAGTGAAGTGGTTTTAGTGAAAAATTCCTCGTAAATGACATTATTAATCCACATTACTATTGAAAATGATAAATCTGCACCAACAACAGTGGCATTATTTTGGAAACTTTCTGTAAATATCAGTAGTATTATGTCGACGTTTTCACACATTTAGTAAAAGAAGTGATACATATTTATTCGAGCTGGTAAAAATACCGATGAATTGGAATTTTTTTGGGATATGCCATCGTATCAGGTAAATTATTGGTTTAAATATTCACGAAATAAAAATGAATGACATTTAAAGTGTGTCGAGGTAGTCCAGGGGTAGAGCGTAGGACTACCGACCGGAGGGCTCGGGTTCGATTCCCGGGCAAACCCCTCTGAGCACCTGCAGCTCCACCCAAACTATTTGATTTTTCAGGTACCAGATCTTCCGGGGAAACCATAACCGGCAAAGGGAAAGGAACTAGTCTACACACCCACCCTGATGTTTGATTACTGAACCTCCGGTTCTGGTTTGAACCCCCGACCTTCGGGTTGATTACTGTGTTTCTGGTTTTTAATATTTAAAGTGCCGCTCATCACACATTAAAAAGCTCGTTAGTGTTCTGCAATCACGAGATATTTAACAGCTGGTAGTGAGGCTTTACAATGATGCATTTGAAAATAAAAAAAAATGCAGTGCAGAATACTATTGAGGAATAAATAAAATGTGTGCGTAAGGTAGAAACCAGCATGTTACTTCTATGGTTAATATCTTTTTAAGTCTAATTTATACCCTCAGACAGAAGTGTCAGCTACCGGTTAACAGCCGTTCGGCAATTGTACGCATATCATACGCGACCGGTACTCCTACTTCAACTGGATGTTCAAATGGTTAAATAAAATATTTATGTCTAGGTTAAGGCACCCCTTAGCTACTTGCGCAAATTATATTTCTATGTTATTATTTCATTTTTAGGTAATTAAGCATTTAAGGTAGGTTTTCGATGGACACAGACTAAAAAACGATTCAGTTCCTTGCTTCTCCTAACAATGCACAATCTTTCAGCGAACTCCAACAAACTACATGCTACAACAAACGTTTCTTATTTCCGTTTGATTCCTTACTCCCTTCATTCCCAAAATACAAGGGAGTACGTGCAAATATCCTATTCTACTTCTTCATCTCTTGCATACGTTCTCCACTAAATCATAGTCTTTAACATCCCATCGTCAATCAAAATGGTCTGCATCTACGTCTTGGGTCTCCTCTGGATATCTTCCAATAATACTCTCCTCTCTCGTCATGGAAGGTACTTCATCCATCTGTTTTCCTTTTGGATTTATGAGTTTGTATGTATATATATATAAATATAAATAAATATATATTATTATTAGGTAATCTACCGGTTAGGGTAGGTTTTCGGATGGACACACTATCTAATAAACATTTTGTAATTCCAAACAAAACCGAATCCAGCAACCTAATCTACATCAGCTCCCTCTTCATCTCTGTGTACTTCTTTCCTCCCTTCATCCCGTCCAACATCCCTATCCTGTTCCTGCCCTTTCCTCGTTAGCCTAACATTCTCCCCTCTATTACCTTCTTCAACATTCCACTACCGCTCAATACGCCTTTCATCCATTTTTCCTGCCTCCATAGGATTTCTCTCAACAAACCCCTCTCCTCACCCACCATCTCCAGTACTTCATCATTTGTTTTCCTTTTGGTCCATTTCACCTTCTCATAATTAATTTATGTATTTATTTACTGTATGCACAAGTATGTACTTGTATGTGTGTATGTTTTGTTAGCAGAGACAAAATATTTTTTTCGATTGTATCCAACCAAAACCCGCCTTAACCGATAAATTACCTGTTAATAGTATGTGTGTAATAATTGCTGGTGTTTCTGGGAGGGAGGATTTGGCCGTGATTGGGGATTGCAACGGGACGGTAGGCAAAGGGAGAACTGAGAGTGAGGTGGGGACCTCGGTTTAGGGACAACGAATGACCGCAGGCAGAAAGTAATAGCATTCTGCGGGAGACGGGTTAATCATGATGAACACATGGTTAAGACACCACAACAGTGTAGTTATACATGGAAAATTCCTGGAGATTCTGGAAAAGATCAGTTAGACTATATTATGTTTAGGTACACATTGATAAATTCGTAGTTTCCCAGGAACGGGTGCGGACTCCGGCCATATTTTAGTAATAATTACGTGAAGCGTCAGATTCACGAGGATAAAGGATGAAGGACGGTTGAGGAAATGGAAGGATTAACCGAAACGATAAGATGGGAGCATCAGCTGGCTGCAGAGATAATAATGAGTGAAGACAGAGAGACGGTAAACTAGAAAAAAATGGGAGCATATCAAAAAAGGAGATCGAAGGCCGCAAACGAAACTGTAGGATCTGTAAATTGGATAAGGTTGAAAAAATCGTTGGTTACTGGCGAGTTATTACGACCTAATGATAACGTGACTCTTTCTCCCTTTCTTCTCAAATTTTAGAACACACATGGTTTATGTTTCGTGATTCCTAGGCATAAGTAAACTCCGGAGGCTATAATTGTACCCATACCTACATGATACTTATGATTTCTTTTCGCGGTGGTGACTTTTGGTTAACATTTTTTGATATGGTTCCTTGCTTTCTCGAATTTATATTTCACCCGTCACATTTAAACATAGTTTACACGGTCAAACCTGTGTTTACAAATATACATACATACATGTAAAAAAAATATAAACACAGTAATGAACCCTAAGGTCGGTTTGGTAGGTGATGGTAGAGTTCACCCGGTACTAAGCCCGACGGTGTGTGCAATTCACACATCAGGGTAGGGGAACCAGTTCCACAAACTACTACATATATATGTTTGTGTATATTTATATACTTATATGTATGTATGTAGAAACATATATTTGTATATTTGTGAGTGTGTATGTATATAGACACAAAATTTTTACATATACTTTTTGTGTGTGCATGTGTGTATATTTTTATGTAAAAATTGGTTGTTATTTTCTACGACGTAATTCTCGCACGCACCCCTTGCGCGGGAGTCTGATTGGACGAAAAATACTGAGTTGGATAGCTCGTTAAAATGCTCCAATCTTCTGAAGCGTGAATATGTTAAATTCTAGGACTGGAGAAAATTTCTCTTGTAGCCATCGTGTTGCGTGTGCATTGGAAGTCGTGCACATTTTATCGCGGCAATTGCGTAATAAATACAACTAAAAATAAAACAATTTTGAGGGGTCTGAGATAGTGCGAGTCGTATTTTCCGCTCATCGGACGCTTTTCGCTGAGAGGCAGAGCCAGATATGTCGCACCTCACGGATAACCAAATCTCTGCAACCGCCATGCATCTCTTTGATATAGTGGATAAAGTGATTTACTTGAACCTCATATTATTAATTCCGAGGTGCTACCCTATAATTAATAATATGTTCATCCATACATTCTGTAATCCATATCCGCCTATCCTTATAGGACACTTAAACCTTTATCTCCCGAGCAACCGTTCCAAGAGTTAATGTTTTGAGCAACTGAGCACGTCCCTTTCCATAATTATAAAAAAGAATTTTCATTTCATGGTACAGAATTCTCAAAACAATATCACTTTAAATTCTGCAGTTGCTTTTATGCTGCAATATGAAATGGAATCTATAATACATAGGCGATTTAAGTATCTTCCATTTCCCTGGGTAACTACATTCACTTCATGTCATCGCGCCATTCTTATTTATCTGGGGTACCATATAAATTGGTCGACATTTCGCTTTCGTGTATGTCCAAATAGGTATGGAGATGGGTGCAATAATGATTATGTTCAATCAAGGAAGGGTTGACAACGTGTTTCTCTTCCATGGAGTTCTTCCGCCAGGGTTGTAATATCTGCGAGTTCCCATAAGTTGATGTTCAAACAGGGCGGGAATTCATAAATAGTCATGAACTATTTGGGCATGATTTAGTACGCTATATTTCAATTGTTTTGCGGCGAAATTTGAAATTCCAATGCCGAAGGTAGACATTGAAAATTATAGTCGCGGCGCGAGATTTATTGATGACGTGTTTTATTCTAAAGAGCAATATAGCACGTTTGCTAATGAGATCTGAATATGGATGCAACCGGTTTAACTGGTTATGGTTTCGAGGGTGAGTGCAATTTATTACCATTTTTATGTGCATGACGTATTTGTGTGTTTTGTAGACACACGTAATGCTTAGCCTCTGTTCATTTTAAGGTTTCGCGCAAGTTAGACGTGCATCTAATGCCGTCTCCATTTAAGACCTCTTTTGACTCATTATCATCTTATCTTGTCACATTTATAACGCGCCTTTCCCTTCTCGGTAGTAGATGATGATTGTTTGTTAACGAGGTCATGAATACCGTCCCATCACTTTGATATATTTAGGGTGGCGGCCACGCGACGGAAATATTTTTCACGAAATCATACCCAATTAGAGTTCTCCATTACAAACTTATTTCCGTTCCCCAGGTTCTTGCTCAAAATGTCGGAGATCACGTCATATCCTGGGGAGTTGTCTCTTAAAAGGGCGATTTGTTTGTTTTCTACGGAGTGGAAATGATGTGTTAAGTCGCTCTTTTCTCATTTATACTCTTATACTGAAAGGGGTTGAGTTATTTTTTTTATTATTAAAGTCATGCCAGACCTAATTTCCTGACTTCGAAGCCCAACGTAATCATCACAAAGGTTGATTTGTTAGGTTAAGATCAAGTTCGCATTAAACTAAGCCCAAGGGAACTAGTTTCCTCCCTCAAGAATTAACGAATTCGAATCCCGGCGGTTGCCCACTTTGTGGAGAATGTTTTTTTTGTTGAGTACGCCTTCCGGATAATGGGGCGTTAAGATTCACACCGTTTGATGCCTTGAAGTGTACGCCAGTTACGATACTACGTTTCCCTCGACCATTTCCCCCGACAATCCTACCAAATTACCCTCTAATCCCATATGGTACAAATGACCTCAGCCTTCGCTCGGTCCACTTCCCAGTGGACTACATTTACCAGTACTAAGCCTAACGGCGTGTAAAATGAACGAATGGTGTAATGAGGCCAGTTCTTTTCCCTGTGACATCTATAGTAAGATTATCCAGAAACGTCACACGAAACCGAACGCGGGTCCTCCGATCAATGAACCAACGCTCTACCCACTGGACTATAGCACCCTTGAATTAAAATGATTTGTTACATAATCAACCAAAAATATCGTACCTACTGTTCGTAGAAATAATTTATTTCAGATATTGGCGTTCTCAAATTCCGATAGGTATTGAGTTTAAGGATTCGAATTAAAACACACAAATGCACGGAATGAGCTTCGGGGATCAAGTGGGTCATTCAGCAGAAAAGACAAGAGTAGAACTATTCTCGGTTCAAAAGTTATTTGGAGTAATTCCCACGTTCGTATTTTTCTCTGGGATAACATACGAGTGGGCCTGGCTTGAGGAAACTTGAGTGCATCACCCAGAGTTGCAGGAAACAAAAAGGGGAGTGTGTATTACACATTTAAATGGGATCATACGTCCAGGGAAAATATTGGAAACACGTCGGAGAGCAAAGATCAATCTGAATGCAAAGGATTAAAAAAAGATATCGATATTACTTTTTTTAAGTCTCTTTTGTTATTTACCTAAAAAATCGATATCATTATCATAAAATTTTGCTTTTGGTAGTGATTATGTTCAAAACGGTTTTGACCATTTTCATTTTGTCAGCTGTTTCCATTACTTAGTTAATGGGTTACTGGAATGTGTTCCTCACAATAAAAGCAGTTTCAGTCACACAAACGCATCCACCAAGCGGTGTTGCACAATTTATTTCAAAAACACTCTGTTACAATGATTTAGATTTACATCTTGCTTTACTCCAGGTGCTTAGCTCAATATCGTACCAAGCATCGAAACCAAGTTGTTTGTCGATATTTTCCAATCGCTTCATCTGCTCTATTGCATTCGGTTATAAATGCATATTTTTCTCCTTTTGCCGAGTGCTTTCACCGCACCGCAGTCAATTAGTCTTTTCGACCGCTAATTAATCAAGCGTGCGCCATCCCCTGAGTTTACTTTAGGTTTTCCGATTGTGGTTTGTTGATATTCGTTTCAAAATCGAATGGGAAATGAGTTTGAAAAAAATTCTTCGGACGATGAAAGGCCGTCAATATTTTATCCCGGTTACGCTTGCATCCGAAAGGTTTTGCCTTCGCTTTTTAGCAAATAAAATAATTCCTCGGATTCTATTTCTAGCGCGAGGAGAGAGCGGTTATAATGAGACGATATGCGTTCACGATTCAATGAATATCAATTCCGTGTTTCATGCCATCCTCGGGAATTGGCTTCACGCTCTGGGACGGAGGCTGGAGTGCCGATTGATCGACGCCAAGTTCTCAAAAAGCAAATACATTCCATAAAAACTTGGGCCATAATCCAAAAGAGGGCAGCACCGTGGGAAACCACAGGGCCCAACGTTCATTTGTCTGCACTCATATTTGAATGGTCTTGGAACCCATGGTTCGCAGCCATTTATAAGCTCCTGGATGCATTCATCTCCATCAACCCTACCTGTTTATGTTCCCTAACTTCTCCTATTGCCTCCATTTTAAACCTTCCTTTCCAATTCCACATAATAGATACCCATTTCATTACTTCAAATGTGCGCTTATCTGATGAGATTTACGTAAGTTTAGAGCTATTTAATGGCATAACAGACCACACTTAGCTAAATTTGCATATTATTTTATTTAGATTGATGAGAACCATTTCGAATATTAAGAAGTCAATCTTGAAAAATATCGACATTATATCTAATAAAATACAAAGTTTCTTTTGTGCTTATACCACGACACCGTACTGCGGTAACATGGTTCGAATGCTTCAGCCGAATAGAAAAATTATTTAAAAATTGCTCCATGCATTTTCGAAGAGCGATTGAAATCCGCAGTCCATGCTTATCGTCCAGCAAATGTTTCTACTGAGTGCTCTGGATTTGCATTCAATAAGTATGAAAAAATAGGGGATGAGTAACTGGTCACTTGAGTGGTATTTAAAAATATACATTGCCCGATGACTTTCGCTTGATTGTCTTAGTGAGAGGTAAATGTGCATGCGTTATTGGACTACTAATACACTTTCAAGGCATTTCTCTTCCAATCATTCTCCATTGGTTCCCAACTAACTACGTAACCATTGATCGTTGGTGTTGAGCACGTGAGATTGACATGGTCTGAAGCCCAAGTGTAGGTAGTCAGGGAACTTTAGGCAATAGATTAGCCGTGCATGATATTAAGGCTTAGCACCCGTTACCCCTGACTTTATATGAGAATTATATGCATTTGTTTACATTGAAACAATTCAATATACGTGAATATGAATGCATGCTCATACAGACTTACGTATGTCTCCTTGCAAAAAATCTTCATTTGCTGTTGAAATCCATCATTTCGGATAATATCAGAAACCGTGCACCCTTTTATCATGTTTTAGAATAATCTTTTTTGATTAAAACTAAAATACATGTATCTTCGTTGTAGTTATCGTAGCGTTCATGTTAAATCATAATTTAGCGCTACTCCAGTTGTATGAACGCTGCCAATGTTTTATTTTCAATGGTAGGAGCGTTATAAAATTCTAAAAAATTCAATAATCTTTTTGTTTAAGCTGAAATTAATTAATGAAACCATATATATTTCACTTCTAAAGTCCATGGCAGAGCTCTTGCAGTTTTTATGGCCCTGAGCCTAGCGAATAGGACATGTGAGTGTGAAATAGTGTTTGTCAAAGAGAAGGGAGAAATGGCCATCGCTCAGCAGAATCATGTAAAATTAATTAGAAAGCGAAAGTGGAATAAAATCTGATGAAATTAAAACATCGCTTGTCGAACCCAAACATTAATAAATTAAGTGACCCGCTCTAAAATATGGCCTACATGAATATTACCGCACGAAATGTTTTTTTATATCACCGGACGAAATTTTACATGAGAATGTAATCTGTAAAAGTAGACAATCGAGGAGAAGTTTGAAGGATTATTTTCCAAGTGAAAACAGGACATTTGTATTTTTCTATGAGAGATTAAATTTTTGGGGTAAATTATTACAATTGCATGCATTAGTTTATTGATACTTAGAGTATACTAGTTTAAGCAATACTCTTTGCTTCTGATCAATAAAATTAAAAAAGTCAATAATTGTAAAAGTAATATGTTTTAAATTTTGTCGCTAATTTAAATTTCTGTTGCTATAAAAATATTTATTCGTTCCTTTATTCTACGTTCCTGAATTATCAATCGTTATCGATTGTTTAATCCATCTCTTTGCCAAATGTGATTATTTTAGGGCATATTAACTTGAGTATATGAGTGAAAGCGACGCAGAAGAACTCCATTTACTTTCTCCGTTATTGTTGTTCACGACACGTCAGCTCCTCGATGAAACACGACGCCTTTGGTGGTGGCAGTATGTTCATGTTTGTACACGTTATGGCCGGGGCGCAAAATCTCCTGGGATCAGATGTTGTTCTGGTGGAATGAGAAACAAACTCTGCAGTGAGATATGCCCTCTACCTCCTGTCGGGATCGAGCAAAGAAAAGCAGCTCCTTTCGTGAAGAATCGTCATGATCGACCAGAAAACGTCACTATTTTTGTAATTCCGTGGCTGAGAAACATTGGAAGCACGCAGATTATAGACTTCACTTAATTTGAGAAGTACAAACAAAGCGATTTAAACACTGACACGAAAGGAATGATGCTTCGCATTAGATTGGTAGTAGAGGGTGACCAGATACCAGATCAGAACCTATGGATAAAAGTAATCATTTTTCTGTCGCACAGTTGGAGACTACAACAGTAGGAAGCAATTTATGACGCATCAGTCGACACAATATCATCGCGGCTTGCAATATTTTTACAATAAGGAGATACTTTTTGTATTTCCCCCCATATCTCCCAGAATCACGAATCGTTCGCGAGCAACCCGTCCTAGCCTACCCTGTCCACCCTCGTCGTCGCAGTCAGCTTTATCTCACTGATCTACTCGTACTCGAAGTAAGTGCTCTATTTCTCCATTCACTGATATTATATCACATGCTGGTAATCTCAGCAGGATTGGGATGCATTAATTACTTAAATCTAATGCCTTAAGAGGAAGCTTACTCAACAAAAGTAACACAAACGTACATGGCATTGGGGGCCATTATTATTTCTTATTTTTTAAATAGAAATTGGAATGTAAGTTTCAGAACTGTGAGCTGAAGGGAAACATGGCAAAGGACATGGAAAGGGCAAGAAAAAGGGGTTACATAATAGACTTAATAAACCGACCTTCGGGTTGATTACTGTGTTTATGGTTTTTTATAAATATAATGTTAAAGAATACAGGTTTGAAGTACCCAATTTACATGGTGTAATTTAGAATAGTGAGCGGTGTAGGTCAGTCGACAAGACAGGACAATGTGTTTATAACAGAGAAATAGCTTTGATTATTATTACATAAGATAGTGTATATCGATTTAAATGGTGAGTAGGATTTGGGAATGTTGGAATCCTTAGTAATTACTACGAAATTATGCAATCTTATCGCTGGGGCAAAGAGCTATACTAATAAAAAAATATAATGGGACCTTATGTGTTATTTAGATGGAAAAAGCGGAAGTCCTAGCTGAAGTTCTATTTGTCCCAAGAAGATAGCGAAATAACCAAGGCTGCATAAAAGAGGTATGCCCCTTAAGTATGTGATGATGATACCCCTGTGTGAAATTTTGGTATTCTTTTAATGCTGGGAAAGTAATTCACAAGTTTTTTTTTGTTTCATTGCTCCGCGAGGGTCAAATAAAACACCCTCGCGGGGCAAATACGTCCCTTTTCTGTCTCTGCCTGCCGGTTCGCGAACCCTGGCACAGTCACTCGGGTGCGCAACGGACCCCGGCCGAGTGACCTCCTCCCACACCCCCTTGCAATCTCCCCTCCAGACCCCTTCGTCGTTCCTCCCCTTCTCCCCGATCTCCCTCCCACTTCCCATTCCGCAGAGGCGGCGACGGCAGCATCAAAATGCGGTCGGGCGGAAGGGAAGGGACGGTCTATTATGGCCGAGCGGGAGCTCTTTGGAACCCCGCCCCCCACTTGCAGGTCTCCCTGCTTCCTCCCCTCTGTATGTCCACTGCAAGGAGAGCCCACTGAACCCTCTCTCCCTTGCATTAGTTATGCACAATACTCCATGACCCAGGCGGAGAGCGTCCCTTTCCCTGGCTCTTAGCAAACCCTTCAAGCTTGAAAAGAAAAATCAGGGGTCTCTCCCGAATCCATCTCTGGAGATTTTTTTTCATTTTTAATATCCCCGTTTCTCACACCCTTTGTGTTTACATATGTATATTTTTCTTCCGGCCTCTCAATTCTCATCCCCGTGGGTGCTCTCCCGCGCTGAATTTTAAGCATTGCCCTACGGGGGTGCTCGTACCTGTTCACCGAGTTGACGAGCATTGACCGTTACCGGGGGTAAACAAAATTTTGGCTCGAACGAGGTGAGGCGAAGGAGAAAATCCTCGTCGCACCAAGGGTGAGATTTGGTTTTAGCCCAATCAGGGTCGCAGTTTGATTATGTCCGAAGGCAATTCGGAATGCGATGTTCATGCGTGCAATGAGGGACATTGCTTTGCCGTGGAAAGGATGAAAGTTTGTGATTTCGCCTCGTAACGATCTGGAAAGAATCCATTTGCATCGCTGAAACAAATCCAGATAATATCTGGCGGTGCGGCCTTCTGTTTGGTTGTTTTTGTCGTCTTAATGGGTTATGCATTTCATGCAAATAAATCTGCCCTCGTCAGTGTACCTAACTAATTAGTATCCATGATAAACCATATTTGGTTGTCAAACTGGCTGCATGGCTATATTGTTAGTTAAACCATTGTAGTGAAATCAAAAGGCCACAATATTGCAATGTATTCGGATTTAGCACATCGCATCGGTTTTTATAATTCATAAAAAAAGGGGCATGGCCCGTCGAAATCAACAGTTTTTTTCATTAATTAGACGGTGCCAAGGTAATTGTGATGGTGTTTGTCGTAGGTGAGGGTTGTGTCACATGTGAAATGCCCTGTATACGTATACTCGCCATGTACAGGCTGCAGCGTAAAGGTCGTATTTCGCCGATTATCAACTCTTTAAGCACGCGCTGATGAAGAACTGTTCTGTGATTGACCAACATATGTTCTTAGCATGTCTGACCGGTAGTTGCAGACAACGTTAAAGGAATAAACGTTTAAAAAATCCTTTCCATTAAAACGCCTGTTGTGAAATTAATGATGAGAATAATCTTACGATCTCAATATAATTGCGCATGTGAATCATTCTTTGTTGTGAGCTTGAAAATTAGTCCTTTGACCTCGGACTTTCGAATTGTACTCCCCATTTGTACTGGGTAGTATTAATGCCGAGTGATGGCAAATAGTAAGTAGTTTCATATTTAACGTTCCGAGGAGACGGGATGTTGGATAGTGTGCAGTGGTATTGTCGTACTGTGAGAGATGGAGGTAAAGATTAAAGAATAAATTGAGAAACACAAGGCGGAATAAATAAAGATCTCGAGAAACAAAGAATTTTTTGTAGTATAACAGAAGAAAAATTAACATTTTACTCCAATTATCACCTAAGATCGAGAAATTGTTTTTATTCGTACCCCATCTCCCCCAAGCCACGAATATACCCATGCATCAAGGCAAGATAATGGCTCCTCGCAAACGGGATAACGCAGTCGTTTCGAGAACGAAGCAGTTTTGGTAATTTACGGATTGGCATAAACAAATTGATCTCTCTTGTTTAAAATATTTGACTGTTCGTCTTTATTCCCGAATAACTCCGCCAGTATATGAGACAAGCATAAGTTGGAGCATACTTTTTGTAATATTTCAGGGTATTCATCAGACCCTTAACCACTACCCACAATTAGACCAAGACTCAGACTTTGTTAAAGTTGCCTTTTTATGAAGAACGAGTGCTTGGAATACTGTTACTTATTTTTACACTTGGTAGATAAGTTAAACGGTGGGTTGTATTCTTGTAACCTTGTGAGAGTTTGAAGTGCAAATTGACCTCAGCTGACGGAATATCTTCACTTTGAAACAACTGCCTCAGGGTGAGCGAGGTCTTCATGACTCCATGATGCACACTTATATCCTGTTGCCTGGTAAAGATAAGAGGACAAGGAACACTAAGGCAAGAAAAATAACTACAGGAAATAAGTATTGGCTCTTTTCTTCTAAATTACTTTTCGCAACTTTTAGGCCCCCTCTCTGTTTTGCGGCGGATGGTAAGGCTCTTCTCGGTTTTCCGTAACTTTGATTTCGATTTCATCGTCCTCAGACTGCTCGAACTTTAACTCCATTTCCTTCCATTTCTTTTCCCGTTCCGTTTTCTAGCGACTTACTCCTTGCTATCCCCAGCTCTGAAGCCTCGAGAACGAGATCAGTTTGAATAATGCATCTGTAACATCCTCTCCAACTCCGTTCGATTAAGATGGCTTGGCCTTTCTCATCACGTACCAAGTTCATCGAATCTTGGTAAGGTAGATCCAAAATGGTCTGCCTAATTCCTCCTCGGATTACCGATCCCCATTGTTCTACTCCTCAGTCTTCCTTTCGGCGCTCTTAATTAACTTGTCCCGTCGTTAGAGAAGCTCTCTAAAATTTCTGACACCCAGCGTTTGCCATTCTCGCACTGGTATTCTTGCCCTTTGACCGAATTCTCCCAATTCATTGTTTACGAAACACTTTCAGATACCCCTAGTTCCTCATTTCGTGATATGTTAAAAAAAAATCAAATTTAGCAATCTCGTTATTTACGACTATCACCTTAATATCCAATAACAGTTCCCCGGTCAGTGAGTCGATAAGATTGATTTTGTGTGGTTCTCTCTTGGATGGCCAAAAACCATTCACCTACCGCACAGTAAAGGAGGTGATTAACGTGAACGCTCACACGATGGATGAGGGACGGAGCAAGCAGGGGATTTCAATTTTCCGAAATTTCCCAAAATCGAGAGAGAGGGTAGTACTAAAAATTGATCACCGTTGTTGGTCCTCTTGAATGTTCTCGGACAGGGGAGAGCTTTCGCACTGATGCTCTAATGGAAACTAAGTAATATATCAAGGACTGGTAGCGAAAATATCTGGAAATTGAAGGAAGTGTATGATCAAAGAGATAATTTATACCATATCTGTCCATATATTTAATATTTCACGACTTTTACGCAACTTCTAAACGCACGATGCAAGAGGGGCGCTGTAATAATGCGGTAGTCGGGAATTTGTGGGATCCAAGAAAAACTTTATTCTGACTTCGACCAAGAAATAAAGTGTTTAAAGGCTCTTTCATAAATGTAACTAAAATCTTTCTAGGGAATAAATTTTGGGTGGTAATATTTTTCAATGGTTGGCCCTGACGAAGGAAGGCATTCTCATATTTTAATTCCGTGGTATTCTTTTGGAACAACTGTATGACTGATAGAGGAACACCAAAAAGCGAAGGGATAAGGGAAAAATGTGAGCAATGGTATCGTAAAGCGATCCAGAATTCAGTGTGGCGGAAAAAAGAAATGGTGTTGCGACATACGATGTTGTGGGGTGAAAACATACATATGTCACAAATATTTGTTATCTAATTCACTTTTTCTGGTAGGTTTTGTATGACCTCAGGGCCTCTAGATTTTCGAAGACTCGATTAACAAGACAATTGCACCCCCTGCACTGCAAGAAAACCTTCTATTCTCATACACCCTACCTCACTTCATTTCGTCCAGCATGATTTTTCTTTTTTTCTACTTCCTGGCCTGCCTAACGTATTTGTATCTATCATATCTTATCACCAATCAAAATGCCGTACATTACCTTTCCTTGCCTCCTTTACATTAATCCCAAAAACTCTCCTCCATTATCATGCCTCATTCTTCCTCGCTTGATTTCTTTCCGTCAATTGTATCTTACCCATCCTTCTCCACTCCCACATCTCAAAAGCCTCCAATCTACGCTCATCGTTTTATCTACCATAACAAAGTTTCTGCAGACTCTTAGCTTGCGGATTTTTTTATGCATTAACAACCAATATTGAGCCGAGCGAAGCCGTGACCTTTAACATGCGTGGTCACGGATAGCTTGCACAGTCTCTCCCTATAATACGAATTGCCCCGTTCATTTATGAAGACGTTTGCCGCCTGTTATGCTGACGTTTTGAGTTATTACATCGCCTCGAATGCATTCATCCTTCCATTTCGCGTGAAACAGAGGGGAACGTCAAGCTGAGGATTTCCTCTTCTGCTATCTCCGTCGTCTTCTCCCTTCCTTTCTTCCGCTGCTCATTGTACGCACGCAAACCCCCTCCACCACTCCAGCCAACCCCCTCCGTTCTCTACTCTCCTGGGCTAACATCGTCCCATCTTTTATATATATATATGCACAAAAAATTCGAAAATGTATGGTTTTCTTCTCTTTTTTGTGTGATTCTGTGTTTTTGTCTTTGTTCGCTAGCGCTAACTTCAAATACATCATTATTCACATCCGTGAGACTTTCAAATAAGTTATACATATTTATGTGTATATATATATCTATATATATATACACACACACATATGTAACTTATTTAAAAGTCTCACGGATGTGAATAATGATGTATTTGAAGTTAGCGCTAGCGAACAAAGACAAAAACACAGAATCACACAAAAAAGAAAAGAAACCCATACATTTTCGAATTTTTTGTGCATATATATATATATATATAAAAGATGGGACGGTGTTAGCCCAGGAGAATAGAGAACGGAGGGGGTTGGCTGGATGTTAAGACAAGACTCGTAAAAACTCTGATATGGAGCGTAGCTATGTACGGTGCGGAAACGTGGTCACTGAAGCAGGAGGATAGACGTAGATTGGAGGCTTTTGAAATGTGAGTGTGGAGAAGAATGGAGAAGGTGACATGGACCGAAAGGAAAACAAATGATGAAGTACTGGAGATGGTGGGTGAGGAGAGGGGTTTGTTGAGAGAAATCCTAGTGATGCAGGAAAAATTGATGAAAGGTGTATTGAGCGGTAGTGGAATGTTGAAGAAGGTAATAGAGGGGAGGATGTTGGGCAAACGAGGAAAGGGTAGGAACAGGATAGGGATGTTGGATGGGATGAAGGGAGGAAGGAAGTACACAGAGATGAAGAGGGACCTGATGTAGATGAGGTTGCTGGATTGGGTTTTGTTTGGAGTTACAAAATGTTTATTTGCTAGTTGTGTCCATCCAAAAACCTACCTTAACGGGTAGATTAACTAAATATATAAAAAAATATAGATATATATGTATAGTTATATAATATATTTTTACGGCAAGGCCAGATAGGATTCCTTCATACGCCTAACACGCCCTTTTTTACTCCCGCGGTTTTTCATCTTCTCCATTCCGGGAATTGCACGAAGCACACCGTAGGACACTTTACTCTTCAGATATTTGTTTCTCGCTTCGAAGTTCCCGGAGTGTGTATGTATATATGTGTGTGTGACTATGTATATTTATAATATTATTCCTCGCTCATTTAAAATAATACTAATGATATACGTGTATATTTTTTATACAAAACACACACACACACATATATATATATACACATATATATACATATATATATATATATATATATATATATATATATAAAACACAGTAATCAACCCGAAGGTCGGTTTAGTAGGTAATGGTAGAGCTCACCCATGTACCAAGCCCGACGGCGTGTGAATATTCACACATCAGGGTAGGGGGGCCAGTTCCTTTCCCTGCGCCAGGGGGGCCAGTTCCCTCCTGTGTTATGGTATATGGTATGGTATGGTATGGTTATGGTATATATATATAATACCATGCCTAGTGCTTCCTCGCTCATTTAAAATAATACTAATGATATACTATACGTGTATATTTTTTATACAAACACACACACACACATATACATATATATATATATATATATATATATATATATATATATGTGTGTGTGTGTATATGTGTGTGTGTGTTTTTGTATAAAAAATATACACGTATATCATTAGTATTATTTTAAATTAGCGAGGAAGCACTAGGCATGGTAGTGGGGAGGAGATAGAATTGGGGGAAATCCAAAGGAGGCAAGAAAGGTGGATGCAGAGCATTTTGATGGGTAATGGAATGCAAAGGACTAGGATGGGCAATTTGGACGGAATGGACATGTGTGGAAATAAATAGTAGTTTATTGTAACATGGATTGTCTGATTAGGCGAGGCTAAAAAATGTATGGTTTTTAAGTTTGTGTTCATATCTAGAAAATAACTTAGACGGTAGACTGTCAAAAAATGTGTAAGAGTTTATTTATTGGTAGAGCACTTACGAACGTGAATATAATACGTAAAGAGACTACTTTAAATACAGACATCAGAAATAAACCGAACACTCACATGAGCTTCTGTGAGCGTTAAGTTTATTTTATGTATCATTGTTTAAAATATTTATTTTTAAAAACAAATATATTACGTATGTATATATTTATTTAATATCATTACAAAAAGGCGACGACCGTCCTCATCTTGTCGACTAGTATTGTAGGCGAGAGAAACTTACTCGGCCACCTTTTCTCGGGGGTGTGGAAGGATTCGACGTTTCTAGGGAGCAAGGATAAAGCTGAGAGTATCCATCATCAGTGGATATGGAGGCCACCATAGTCGTAAACGACTCGTAACTGAGTTCTCTCGACTCTGTTATGCATGCGTTTATGAGTCATAAAATGGAGCGTGCTACTCCTCTATGAAATAGTGTGCTCACTGTTTGTTCCTTCGTTAGCGCTCGCATTCTCTGTCCTAAGTAGTGTACATGTACGAGTACACGGGTCCTGTCAACACAAGAGATAATCAATAAAGTGAAGGGGCATTGGTGAAGTTTATTTCTATTCAAAGGGCTCCCACTATATTGAATGCAATTATTGATGAGTATGGGAGTTATTGGTCTTTTGTTGATGATCGCCAAAGTATTTTGAATAATATTCAAAGGAAAAGGATCCAGTTAATTTGAAATTTTCGTATTTGCAATCGTAAAAATTATAGGAAAATTTCATTTGCGTGGAAATTTGGGCTTGATGAAATTTGCGAAAACTCGCTAGCTTTAAACTCTATGAGATCCTTTTTATCTTCTATCGAATATTATGGCTGGTAAATTATGTTACATAGTAATCTACGGTACTTGGAACATTTTTTAGATTCATAAAAACTTAAAAGCGAAGAATCAAACTTAAAAGCGAAATCCGCAATCAAAATTGAGGCACAAAATGATTTGTTTTACATTTTTTTACATGCATTGAAAAATAATTTATTTAAAATGTGCAATTTTGCAGTATAGTTTTACATTTATTTTGTTTGCTTTTTACGATAAACAATAGAAAAGCTAGCTATTAATTTATTATTACCAATTACATTGTTATTGCATTGCTAGATTCAAACAGTCTTCATCACCGAACTGTTATTTAAAAAATGGAATGGAATGGAAAAATGCTCATGGAATCCTCTTTTTAATCAAATACATCATCATGCACTCTCTTTTTCACCCTGCGTATTTTTATCATGATATGGCAGCTAAATTAAAAATGGCTCATACATTCCCTCCCCCCCCCCTGGCATGTCTGCCGAGAGAATGTCTGTGCTCTTCGTGCTCGTTCGAATATTCTCGAGTTTCTATTTCCAGTGCGAAGAACTCTTAACTTGTGCCCGCGCGTTTTACTTCTCCCACGCTCTACCATTTGTGCTCCCGTCTAATCGCTATTCGCTTGCTTTCATTCCTCTGCTTTCATCCTGCCACTTATCCTTTCGCTGGGAAGAGGAGCAGTTTCAGATCCTCATACGGACATCCAAAATTCAAGACCGTGAAACCCGACCCCGTGTTGAAGAAAGGGTGGGAGCGGAAATCGTTTCTTGTCTTGTTTTTATTTTTTATTTTGACAAATCGAAGAATCTCTCTCATTCCTGAACCTTCTCGCCCCCCATTCCATACTTTTCTTCCTTTCCACCTTGAGATTTCAGTCTGTGTGCGTGGAGAGAAGTAAAACTGTATTCGGTGGGAGAAGTGGATGATGACGATTATTTTTTTTGTTTATTTGTAGCAATCTTTTGTCCTTCCGCTAGAAAGAGTTTGATACTTTAGTTCTCTCTCTCGTCGTCCGGCGACGAGGGCGTTTTGTCGACGTCGGAGATAACGACCAAGGAGCTGGGAGGTTTTGAATGGACCCGTTGTCTCCGTGGCTAAATGAAAATGGTCGGCGAAGTGAGGCTGGGCGGTCGGGGGAGGGCAGATTTCCTTTAGTTTTGAACGGATTTCATCCGTACTCCTCGGGAGGCGGAGACTGGAGAGGTGTGAGAGTGAAGCGTTTCGGTCGTTGAAAAGGTCGGAAATATCCGCCTTTTAATAGATGCTGTTCCCTCGCGTCATTGTGGAAGAATTATGCGTTTATGCGCATTGATCGACTTTTTTTGGCCCGATGTCAAGTGCGACGATTGAGATTCGTAAGGAGAGTCGGCGAAGAGAGACATTCTTTGGGTTACAATGAATGGAAGAAAGTAAATGTTGGGGATGTCCTGGGCTTACCCACGGCCAAAGGGATACATTCAGAGGAAGTTTGACGATGATTAAAAAGAGGAAAGTGATGCAAGACATCGGAGAATATCGTAACGTGGTTGGGGAATAAGACTGTGTGATAGCTCAAGTGGTTACTATCGATGATGAGGCAATGAGTAAATTGCAGTAATTATGGAGATGGATTTCACCTTTGGGTTTATTCACCAAATGAGTTTGATTATATTTATATGAGATTGGTTTCTTTTTAAATATAACTAGGGTTATGTTACGTTTTATCTATATTTCGATTGCAAATATATATGCTCTAATAACACTCGCGATATACAAGAACTTAGCTTAAACCAAAGATTTTTCAATACAAAATATAGGTACATCCCTAACCCATCTTACTGAAGGTATTATCTCAATCAAAATATGCGTGTTAGTATACAGTTGGTGGATATAATCGATCAAATTTTTTCCGGCGATTAATTTATTCGTATGTATCTAATTACTACATACTTGTATGTATGTATGAAGGGTTAATGGATTAGGTATAGCGCCATGGTAAATGTAAATAGACGGGACCCTAATGAATAGCCTTCCTGGGCGAGCATTTTTTGGCAAGTTGGTGGCTAGAAATTCTGATAGACTTGAATCTCGAGAACTTTTTGTTTGCCCAACATAATTCCCTTTTCATTTCTTCTTAACTTCCACCTGTCTTCACGCTGTCTGAACAGCCTACGCTATTCCTTCCTCTACCTCCCTGACATTATTATCTCACTCATTTCTTCTTCCTTCTACCTGTCTTCATGCTGTCCAAAAAACCTATTCTTCCTTCTTCAATCCCGATTATCTAACAATTTTACCTCTATTTTCAATATCCCGCTGCCTTTCAAAATTTCCTCGATCCACTTTCTGTACCTTTTTCGGATTTCCTCCAGCAAACTTCATCTCTTCTCCCACCCTGTTTGAAACATCATCAATTTTCTTCCTCGCATCCAAATAATGAGGCGGAGTAATCTACTCGCGGTATATGGATACTAGCATTTAAACACTGGAGAATACCTGATTTTTGCACTTTTTACTGACATATTTGCTTTTAAAGCAAGATAATCTCGAAAAATTTGTTTTACGTAGTAATTCAGTCATTCTATTGTACTCGTTGTTGTACTAGTTGGAAGAGTCAATTTAGGCTGCTAACGTACCTGAAGCGCATCAATTTTAATTGAGGCCAGTTCTGGCGAATCGTTTTTTTTTCGGCCTCTTTGACTTCCCGGTCCAAACGTCCAGCAAATTTAAATTCCGCAAACATGGCGACTCTTTATAACTCTCCAGGGTTTCATGAGCCATCTCCACGTGCGAATTTGGGGTGAAGGGATGCTCTTATGTTTATTCAATTCAATGGGAGCGCATTCCTTTGTGGATTAGACGTACACATGTCACGACATAGCGCATGAAAACGTACATTATCCATGCCCGTAATTCCAGAACCGCTCGTTGAAAAATCTGATGTGTTATTTGATGTTTCTAAATGACTCTTCTTCTTATGTCCAAAGGTAAGGATATAATTACCTATTGCATTACCATGGTGCAATAAAAGTTTTGTATTCTTTCTATAGAAGGCCAAATGAAAGTACCGAACCTTTCAGCGGTGGATCGGTTTTAGAGCGGTATACTTGCATCCCATTCCATGTGGTTCAAAACTAAATGACTGTATATTTTATTGGTATCCCCATACTATATTGGGCACTAATGTGCAGAGCACAATGCAGCTACCAAAACAAATTTGACACGTTTTGGGTATATGAAGTTGAGACCTGCAGGAAGGGGAGGTCAGGTGCGTTTCCATGGAGTTGGTTAATTCTCTCAAACAAAGTGTTGCTTCGCGGAAAAATTTGGCTTTAAGTATATGGCGCTGCTCGGTCATGATCGGGAGGTGTCATGAGGCAGCAATGGGATTTGATCAAGAAATACTCGCATGAGCAACCCAATCCAGTAACTCTTGGTCTAACTACATACGCAATGGCATTCTAAACTGAGAAAGCAGATTGTAGAATCAGCTGACCCCTTGGGTGGTCTGGTCAAGACAGCGACCCGGATGCCTACGGTGCGGTAGCGCTAAGCCTGCAAAGTGACCCACATATCGTAAGTAGGCTGTTGTTTTTTCCTGCCTCATACATTACTTCCCTTCATCATTGCCTCCTCATAACTTTTTCCACCCGACTTTTGGCTCTTCCGTACACTTTCCGCTCCCCTTTCGACGAAATATAATTTAGGACGGAGTGGCGCCATCTGTTTGCAGAGATTCCCCACTATATATACGTGTGTGTTCTGAATATATTTAGCAGTTGTCTACCTGGTTAAGGTTGGCTTTTGATGGTCCATATATAATTTTATTTTTTTTAAAGGTAATCTACCGGTTAAGGTAGGTTTTTGGATGGACACAACTATCAAAAAAATATTTTGTAACTCCAAAATAAACACAATCCAGCAACCTAATCTACATCAGGTCTCTCTTCATCTCTGCGTACTTCTTTCCTCCCTTCAACCCGTCCAACATCCCTATCCCGTTCCTGCCCTCTCCTAGTTTGCCTAACATTCTCCCCTCTATTACCTTCTTCAAAATTCCACTGCCGCTCAATACGCCTTTCATTCATTTCTTCTGCCTCCATAGGATATCTCCCAACAAACCCCTCTCCTCACCCGCCATCCTTGTTGTTGAGTTGTTTTCCTTTCGGACCATTTCAACTTCTCCATTCTTCTCCACACCCACATCATTCTGTAATCTTCACATGATGTAGCCTTTACCTTTTTCGGAATAGGAACTAACACTGATCTCACAAAATCTTCCGGCCAGATTCCTTCCTCATAGATACTACGAATCAATCCAAAAAAGTCTTCTTCCCACATTTTCCTAAACATTCCAATTGTTCCACAAGAATGTTGTATATATATATTCATTCAAACATAGAAATATGTTTAACGAAAGGGGATACGAAAACACATAAAAGGCGAACACAGGACATGTGGGGAAGGCGGTTTTTTGAGCAGATCACGAATGTAAAAATATTTCCTTAGCTGGGATTTGAACACCGGACCTTTCACTTGCCGGGAGGACGTGCTACCAACTACACCACCAAGGAAACCTAATTTACACTGAGATCTACGATGTTTTTTTTTAAACGCCCAAGTGCTCCGAATCGTTTGCCAAAGGAAGGCTTCAGGGAGCTGTTCCACCGACCAAAGGAGAAATAGACAATACACACAAGAAGAGGGGACAGTTGGTTAGAAAGCATATAGCATCATATAGAATAGGAACAGTACGTTTCGTGGCACGCATAGCCAGAAGAAGAGATGAGCCACATTGGCCAGATACACATTCAAATACGAAGTCCCGCCATACGCCCCTGTGATTTTTTTCTTTTGAATCTCTCGTTTTTTCGCTCACAAGATTAATTTCCCTCCCCTCTTCCTTTTTTCCCTCCAAATGGCCCTTTCTTCGGACAGTGTTGTAGCCCTACTGCCAACCGCAATATATGGTTAAACGCCGAATCCCCCACTCGCAAGTTCCGAGGGAGGAGGGTTGTGAGCTTTGAAATACCACGATTCAATGTTAGAGGTCGTATATTTCTAACGGAAGAAACTTATGGAACTACATGCCATCATCCCTGGAGTTCGTGATTGTATTATTACGTTTCTTCTTTTGGCCGTTCAAATATATTTAACTTTTTCAAAGTGTGTCGCAAGTTTCGTTTAATGAATCCGTGCCGTAGAGAATATCTTTCGAAATTACACCCGCACCTTTCCTACTTAGAGATGCCTGATTGTGTTCGGTAGCCAAGCAGATGTTTCTTTCGGCCGGAAGCTCATAGTTTCGAGAACCAGGGGTTGCGAAATTTTATTTCCTGACGTTCCCCAAGGGTATTTACACGGCTTCTTTCGCTCGGATTTCTTCGTTTGTTACTTGTACGATTGTAGTAGGTGGCCTGTGTATCCAGTAGGGGAGCCATAAGCACCCGCTTGCCATCAGTGGTCATCAGTCATTCCGCAGTTGAGAGCCAACGGAGATTACGCTTGCCATCGACCCGAAGCGACGTTGAGATTCAAACCCCTTAGTCTCTTGTCATGCTGACGTGTTCGTCGGCTGCTGGGATAACGAGACTGACCTTGGCCCTTCTGTTTCGCTCTGCTTTAAATGGTGTACGTATATTATGAGTCTTACTCGCCAAATAAAACGATCCCTTTAAGGGTAGATTTGATTGAGGGAACTATATTTATTGAAAATCAATAATAAAAATAAATAATAAGTTAAGAATCTTTAACCACGTTGGATGATTCGCCTAATTTATCTGTGGTTTGAAGAATTACTTACGGATTTCCATTCTTCTCTTGTAAGAGGCACCACAACTATTTGGTGGGTAAGTGTATGTTCCTCTTTGAGGAAAAAATTGGGTGCTGAAATATTTAATATTTTTTCGAATTAGTGAGGTGTTTTGACAGCTTCCAACGCTCGACTTAAGAGTGTAAACGAAACGTGTGTAATATAACGCGATCTTTAATCGATATGCTAGTGAGACGTTTTTCTTCCTGAAAAGTTATTACATTTGCTTTGTGTTTTGTTCTGGTAAAAACATGCATTTATGTAAGTGGGCTACGGGAGATTACGAAGATCCGTGGTTGGCGCATGGCATTGTTAAGTTTTCGTGTTTTTTCCTACTTGAGTGCGATACGATTGCTGTTGTTGCACCCAACGGTCAGCTACGTGGTTTCAAAACAATGAGGTAATGATGACCTCACGCAGTTGTAACAATTACCTAATGGAGGAACACTTTGTCTTTCGTAATTTCTCTGACCTGGTCGAGTGTTATAGAAATATTATAATGATGGGTCTCATACTTGTTTACTTGTCAATGATTTACTTGATCGTCTAGCCCCGAAACACGCTAACACTTAGTTAGTATAAAAAGTATCGGGAAAAGTTCCTGTACAAAAATAATTTATTTTAAATATCGCCTGAAAATTATTCCAAGTACAATCCTTGAGCGTCGATATTTTTTGCCAGCGGCTTTTTCCCACGACCCGAAGGCTCCCTGGAAGGCGGATTCCGGAGGGTCCTTCAGGGTACGCGTCTAGGTATCTTTGACGTCACTTGAGGTCCCATGGTGGTGTCTTTTGGGGGAGGATTTAACTTTTGGGAATAGGAAATATTCTGCTGGTGCCAATTCGGGGCTGTAAGAGTGTTGGGGGATCGTCGCGATGCGGTTGCAGAAGATCTTTGTAAGCAGATACTCGACTCTGCTCTTGGTCGTCCGTCAAGACCTTCGGGACGAGTTAAGCGCAGACCTTTCGGATCGCCAAATTTTCTGTGATTATTGTGCACACTGTCATCTTATCAATGACAATACGATCTGTGAATATGCACACACTTAATCGACGGTCTGAATTCATCCCTTCACGCACACGTAAGGGAAAAATTGTTACCGATTATTGTTATACAAACCTTGTCAATCGGATTTTATAGGAAAAAGCACCCAAGTGTAAATAGGCGAGACTTAAACATGAGCATTTTTGAATCGGGATCGCCAATCAGATATATCTAGCATGGGTTAGTTGATGATAATAAAAACATATTTTTCTGGTTTAACATCCACAACAGACCGCAGCGAATGCAGGCGCTTCAAATGGTAACATTATTCAGTATGGATAATACGGCAAAGATGCTCTCTTTATGTAAAGTCATAATGATAAGTCTCCGAAGGAACGCTTTTTGCTCATTAAATTTTCAATGTTGGCTTCTTTCAACATAATTACGGTCACTTGCCCCCAGGCCTTCAACATTCCTCCCCCTTTTCACTTTTATTTTACATTATTCTCGAACTCAAGTTCCATACGGTGTGGTTTCGACTAATGAACCCTTCTTTGTCTCAAAGTTCCTTTTATCCTCTGTTAATGAAGACTCTCCCGCTCACCGACATTTTGCAATACCCCCCCCCTTACCGACTGCTAAAATGTTTTTTATCAGTCGGCGCCCGTCGTCAGTTCTTTTTTTGCCGGCGCCTTGATGTGGCCGATGACCTTTCCCGCTTGACCAGAGGAGGCGAGAAGATATGAGGCGAAACATTATTCATCAGAGTGACCCCCGCTCCCCAAAACCAAAATCATCTTCGCCATCCACGGGAAAGATTTACCGTCCACCTTCAACGATGGAATTCCACTTTTTTTCCACCTGTCCCATTAATTTGTGCCGTGATGTATTAAATTGCCCCAGGGATTGCCCTTTCAATAATCTCTTTGGATGACCCTTTGGGAGTTACATCAAAAGGGGCGACCATTATTTTGTCAAAATACGGAGAAACAAGACTCATTGCGGTGATTTCAAGTGATAGCCAATTGTGGCTGAGGTTTTCTGGAATGAGAAGGAAAAGCTGAACATCGTTACATCTTTGCATGTTACATATTCAACTTTGTCCATGTGTCCTGATGTAGTTTAACAGTTGTGAGATGGCATAACCTTCCCTAGAAATTGAAGTTGGAAGAATCCTACGAGAAAATGAAAGCTCAGCTTAGATTTAAAGGAGAAGGGAAGAATGGGTTTTTGCTAGGCTCTGCAGCTCCTTTGCGCTATTTTTTCAATCAATCATGGCTATATTTTTTTAAATTGAAAGGGGATTGGATTTATCCATTTGTGGATATAACCCTGTGGTGGGTGAGACTAACATCGAAAACCACCACAGAGAGAATTGGATGGTTGATGCCAAATAGTCCTTGCCGCCGAGCGGGCCTGATCCTTGACTCAACACGAGTTCACGGAACTATTGAACTTGCGTTTTTTAAATTTTGTGTCGTAACTGTGGGCAATATTCATCAATTTTATTTGTGCATGTTTTCCCGTTTCCGTAAATTAATACGGTAGGGATACCAAATTTGAGATAATGTTTAGACCGCAAGGAATTTGGATGAGTGGGAACTTTCATATCCATTCGGAAAGTTTTGGCATCCACAGAGTACCGTTTTCATAGCATCACCATATTATTAATGCGTAGTTTCTTTACAATGACGTCTGTGTAGTAAATATTTTATTTCTTTATCAATATTTTTTTGCTTGTTTAATTTTAATTTCGAATAATAAGGGATCAGAATAGCATTGTCCAACCGCGGTAGGGTCATATTCGGGTCAAAATTAGTCTGGTGTGTATTCATCCCCTGCCGCACACCCTAGCAGTGGCTTGCAGGTCACACAAATATCTAAAAAATAACTAATTTTACAGGAATAGCTTCTTAATTGAACAGTTGTAACTTACTTATAGGAATAGGGTGCAGGTATGTATGTTTGCCATTAAAATCAGTGTTTCGTTAGCAGCAGCTGACATATTGGGATATGGACGGAAAATACAGATTCCTCCGGAAAGTAGTTAGAAATTCTGAATCGAAGAAACAACGAAAACTTCGACTGCTGGAATATTGGAGAAGGCAAATATACAATTATCTCAAAGGTAAATTTAACAAAGAAGGCAAATCTCGTGAACTGTAAATGTTTCAATTATTTTTCCAATGAATCAGTGAAAATAGTGAAATGTTTTTGTCAATAGCGTCTTTTCTAAAAAACGTTCGTTGTTTCCCCGGCGACGTGATAACTCTGCCAAAATTACCTTCGTTTTAAATTGAAAACATTTTAACTAATGCTTTCTGCTTTAATTTTTTCCACAGTAATTGTTTTGTATGTTTTCAAATTTCGGAATGAATAGTGGAAAAATTTGAAATTCGTGTGTGTTGTCAGTTGGATAATATAAACAAAAACAAAACGATTTTGTGTGGTTATGTGTAGGGTGGATATAGCGCATTTCAACGCACTTCAGGAACTTTTATAATGAGCCAAATTTCGAAAGTCGGCCAAAAAAAATCAGAAATTCAAAAAAATATTAAGGAAAACCAAAGAGATTACGATACGAATCTTTCAAAAACATTATCCGCCATAGCATCAGGCATTGCGGGACTGCACCAATATTTTAATTGATTCATCTTGAAGTACTTTTAAAAACTTGGTATGCAATGATCAATATTAGGTCTAAAATAAAAGGTCAGATTTTAGACTAGTTTTTAGAAAATTGTTGTTATTTCATTGAATTATTTTTCTGGTACCAGAAACTTAAATCTAGGCATTATTATGTCATAATATTAGACATATAGTACATTACTAGACTGTTAGTTATCAGTATAACTTTTTTCCATTTTGTCGCTGTTTGAACTATGGCAATGAAAAAAAAACTCTTTAAGGGAATGTCTTACCGGTAAATAAATAAAATTTTAAAAATCAGTAAAGTTACAGAAAATTGACAAAAGGTTGAACTTCGTTTAATTCTTACTTTGGCACATTTGATCTTAATTTATTTGAAATGGTATTGGATACCAGAAATTATTTCTATCCAAACACGAAGTATGAATTGATTTAAAGGACGTCTATGAACCTGGAAATTGGAAAGAATTAATAAATCCTTTGGATTAGAAAACTGTGAAAATGCTGTTAGCTAAACTTTCAAATGACTCCGGAGTCGTTCGGCGATACACGATAATATTATTTTTTTAATGAAAACTTATATATTTCGAATAACTTAGTAACCTCTGCTAAGGATATTTTATTTGCTGGGCGAAATTGCATCGAACATTTTCTCTTGACGAAAAAATCTCTCTCAGTCGTTCGTATCCGATGATACAGTAAAAAAAGATGCCGTTGACATTCCGCGTTCAATCCAAATAAAGTGATCAACTAATCTCAAGCGCGCATGCAATTATTTTCTCCCATTATATTTCATTTAGATTCCTAATGAGGCGGGACTAAACGTCGTCATCAATCGACCATAAAAGAAAGATGGACCTTTCTGAGAGCGCTTGGCATAGGTAGGTACTCTGGAGGGCGCTTTCTGAGTCACGGCTATTCTCGAGAGACGGACAGATTTGAGGCGCCAAAAAGTCACGACCATACCAGGATGCGACTATTTTTGCGAGACAAACGGCCTCCGCCCCCTCTCCTCTCCACCCGTTCAAACGACCAGTTTAGTGGGGCGGAAGCTTTCGTCTCCCGGGAAAAGCGCCCGAATTCCTCATCCCATCGGAAAATTTTCGTGTTCCACTCGAAGTGAGCGAGGAGTCCCTGGCTTGCTGTTGGTCGCTTTCAACCTTTCGCATTCATGCCTTCTCGCCGACTCCGTCTGTCGGTTGATCTCTCCCATAGTAGTAACTATTTCACATTCGAGGCTTGCGCGTAGTCTCAAGTCCTTCAAAAGCTGTACTCTCGTCACCTCTCTCCCAGTTTCTGTGTCGTTTTCCCCAGAAATATACCGCATCCCCAAAGAAAAGGAGAGTTTTTAAAAGTTGGTCATTATTTCAAAGTTTTTTCCAGCGGATTCTGCTGGCTAAACGGTCAGTAAAAGTGTGTAATGAAAAAAACACGGTAAAGGGTAGAAGAGAAAAGACCATGAAGGGCCGGATGAGCACACCTTGAGGCATAGTGGATTTGGTAGGAATATAAGAGGGGGGATTTCAGTTGAGAGAATTAAAAGTGGAAAAGGATGTTAGGAGTCAGGAAGGGGAGAATTGAAGGCTACACTCAACTAATCTTCGGGTTTAAATTATGATAATGGATTCTCGTATCATCCTTAGATGCAATTATTTTCGATTGGAAGTACTGAAAGAGAGAGAATACGGCGGTATGGGTGAATACTCCGTTATGGTGGGTTTCTTGTTGGCACATCTCATTTAAGGGAGGTGTAGCCCCCGTCAACGAAATACAAATTGTACCTTGACCTTCACTATTGACTCGAGCCCATTCTCGAATCGTATCGGCCAACTGCAACGCGATTCGTTTGGTACAAGTGGATTCGGTGAAAAAAGAATTGCGTAGATGCTTTTATTTTTAGCAATGTTTCGCCCTTTTCCCCTCAACCGGTTCCGGTCAATTATTAGCAAATGCTAGTGTTCAAGATATGGGGACCGTTCAGGTATGATGATTTGCGTTGATGTTTTTCGTATATAGATAAAACAGTTTCTGGCGTAACTTGGTGGAAAATCTTCATGTTGGCATTTGAAAATTAAACAACTTGGCTTTTCCACTTAAATTCTTTTATTATCACGACCTAGGTTTCGTTATGGTATAACATCACCGCTATTCGGATAAGTAAAAATTAGTTATTTAATGATACGACAAAATGAAAGAGAGAGAGGTACAAACGAAACAATTTTCATGCTCAGCTTCCCAAAGGTTTTATTGCTTACCGTCGAGGTATGTACATGTACTTCACCAATCGGAAAGGGATCCTGAATGAGAAAGAATTTTGAAGTTGATATTAAAAATTTTCTTATTCATCTTTAAATATTAGGGCTGTGGGGAAATCCGTGATACTAAAAATATGTGTAAAGCATAAACTACAGGTAAGTTTCTACCTGTAAGTTACTACCTAAGTTTACTACCTGTAAGTTATCTACCTGATGATCGGCTTAATTGGCGTTGGTGAGGTTCACCCAATGCTAAGCCTAACGGCGGGCTAAGTTCACACATCAAGTTGGGGGGGGGGGGGGTCATTTCCTCTTCCTGTGCCGCCGCCTATGATTACCCAGGGAGAGTTGGTATCCGAAAAAAAATCATACAGCTAGCGTAAAGCTCAAGTGTGCTTAGAGGCGTGCTCGGAAATAGAATATGAGCTCTCTGATCGAGTCGAACGCTATACTCCTGGACTGCCACGTTCCCTTAATCTGTATGAAATTAATGGAAATTAATGAGTGGAAAGTAATACTCTTCTAGGAAATCGATTGATAAATGTCAAATAAAATAATAAAGGTGCAATAAAAAGTATGCCACCAAAAGCCTTAAGGTTCATCCAATGAGCTGTAGGTTCAGATTCGTTTTGCAGTAATTATATTGATAATTCATTTAATCTGAAAAGGTAAGAACGAATACTTATCATGTATTGTCTATAGTGAAGAAAATTTTGTAATGGATAGGCTGAAATATAGCATACGATACATATACGCAATACCCAGCATAGTTTGTAGCATTTCTCGAATTTCGAAAAACATATGAGACCTCTAACTTCATTAAAGTTACGTAGGTATCTTCAATGCTATTTATAGGGTTATTGGTGAAAATATTAAATAATATTATAAGATTAAGCTAACAAAAATGAGACTTTTTTTGAGCGAGAGTGAGAATTTTAACAAGGTATTTAATAGTCTTTCTTGTTTACTCCTGTTTTAGAGTTACCCATAAAAATATTTTACATTGTTATAAAAAATATTTTGTTCTGCGTTAACTTTTTTAAGTTTAGCCGACCAATTGAAAACAGTATGCCTAAAGCATTATATAAGGCACATGGTTTTCAGGAAAAAAAAGGATAAAGCAAGGAAGTGTCCCCTCAACTCTTTTGAAGCTATGCTGATAGATGTTTAATAAGTGTGGAGAGCATATTTTCATTTTCGAAAATTAAGGTAATCGAAAGGTTTTCGGAATCCTTACAAAAATGGTAAGGGTAACCTTCCCAGGGGATAACCAACCTCCCGCAGGATGGTTCTCATTGGAATGGAAAATACTCGCCATGGTTGAAATTCCGGTCATCAGCATGTTTTAATATTAATAAAACAAAAACTCTTGTCACACTTAAAAAAAAGGTGGAGTGAGTGAGTAAAAATTCGCAAGTGTTTTGATTTCATTAACGCTTGCATAAAGGTTTTCACCGAGCCACGCCCTATAACTCTCGCGTATGTGGGATTCGCTGTAATTGAGACGGGCTTGACCCAATTGCAGATCACTGCTATTGCGATGACGCTTCCGCTTACAGGCGTGCGAATCGGAGAATCCGCCGTCGTATTGAATTGACTGTAGTAGTCGAAAGTCGATTAATTTCTGAACGAATTTTTTTTCTAAATCGAGTTACCTTCTTCCCCAGCGTGGGTCACGGTTTAAAAAGAGATTAATTTTTTGTAGTGTAGTGCTCCGGATGCCTTCGGCCTCTGCGTCGTTAAAATTATATTATGTATTGGAACCGTTCTTAATTCTTTTTCATTAGCAGAGTTAGTGATTTTTTTTCCACGTCGGTAACGAAGTTACGCGGGACGATGATTGATAAAAAGGGGGGGGGGCTGAACTAAAAGAGCAACCTTCTCTGGGCCCTGATCTATATGAAAACCAATCGCCATCGAAGAGTGTTAGCATTTTCACCGGCTCTTGTTCATTAAATGAATAAAATGAAGAACGACAAATTCAATTTCCAAAAAGGAAAGGTTGAATATTCGCCAACCCTTAATTTTCCGACACCCCGCAGTGAATTTCTCATACCGTCCTCGGTTCGGTGTTAAAACTCTTTCGAGTAATCGCTCTCGAATCGAATGTCACGTGAGCCGAAGCAATCGGGGTGGGTTACTACATTAAATCACATCCTCGTCCCCGGGGAGGCGTGGGTGCCTTTCCATTAAGGTCCTACGTACACACGACAGTGGAATCGTGACTGTTAGGTTGTCGTCAATTTGAAAGCTAATCGATTAGATCAAAATAATTGAAGTTCAAGCTCGTTTGTGAACTCGATACAAGTAAGATTCGACCCGCCAAGTAGACTCCCACACAATTCCTGTTTGAAATGGATGAGTTAATACGATGTACTGGCCACGGCGTTCGCTCTAAAAACTTTATTTATCGAGTACCAAGCGGTGATTTAAGATATATTTATTTTTGTACCATGTAAATTTAAATGGATACCAAATCCGTCTATTTCATAAATTTATAGTGTGGGCACATTAGGAAATATCTTCTGTGACGATAAGGCTAGCAATTTTAATGGTTCCTTTCCATACGGAGACAAGGAGAGGGGATAAGAATTGCCATGTAATGTGAACATTCGTCAAATGACTAATCTTTTTTCGTGTTGTGAAACGCGACACGAATTCGATGTCGTCCGTCGACATCGCAGTTTCGACACATCGGCTCACTCGGAGCGATATTCAATTTCCATCGCAACGGTCCCAGTTCCCATTGCCCACTCGTCCCGTCCGTTGTAGCTCTTGGAGGCAATGGGATGCGACCCAATATTTGCCCGAAACGGCGATCAATCGAGAGGAGAGGGCGACTTTGAGAGGGTCTTCCTTCTTTCCTCTATCTCTCTCGCCCTCCTCCCTCAACCGACCCTCAAATGCGAAGAGCGAATATCGCACAGGGGAAGATGGGGTCGAGGCTAGCGAGGGATTTCTCTTTAAGGGTTTGAGGGAGTAAGAAGCTTCCTCGCCGTCCGGCAAAGGCGGGGTTCCATTTTGAGAATCTTCCGCCTGCCCCACCATCCTCGCGACTTCCATCCGGACGATCGCCTCTTCATTTCCTCCCCCATGACATGAGACTTCTCTCACTCCACGTACCTCTCTCCCATTCACCTCGCTAGAGAATAATTCTGGCGGACTGCCTATAAGGTATGTATGTATTGATGTCTCATAACCGCGTCCGATATTATTACCGTTATTTAAAGTTCCACGCTCAGTAATTGGCACGAAGTCTATCGATTTTTAGCAAATAGAATGACCAAATCGATTTTAATTGAAAGGTTAACCAAAAGGAACATTTTCCGACCTAGGCTCTGGGTAGTAGCATTGTTGAAATCATTTCAGGCAAGCATCTGGCATTAAGTAAGTTAGCAATTCGTTGTGATATATAATAGGCAATGGGGATAATATGAATTTAATCATCATCATCAGTATTTCAATCCTAGGATTGGTTTATTGCAGCCCTCCATTCGCCTCTATTTAATGTCAATTCCCTCAATCCCTGATGCCTTTTCTGTTTTACGTCTTTCTTAATTTGTCCTATGTACATGTCTCTTGGTCTTCCTCGTGTGATCTTTCCTTCTATTTTTCCTTCTATTATATTTCTAATTGAGAAGGAGAAGGTGAAATGAACCGAAAGGAAAACAAATGAGGAAGTACTAGAGATGGTGGGTGAGGAGAGGGGTTTGTTGAGAGAAATCCTATGGAGGCAGGAAAAATGGATGAAAGGCGTATTGAGCGGTAGTGGAATGTTGAAGAGGGTAATAGAGGGGAGAATGTTGGGCAAGCGAGGTAAGGGCAGGAACAGGATAGGGATGTTGTACGGGATGAAGGGAGGAAAGAAGTACACCGAGATGAAGAGGGACCTGATATAGATTAGTTTGCTAGGTGGGGAGTCACAAAATGTTTATTTGATAGTTATGTCCATCCAAAAACCTACCTTAAACGGTAGATTACCTAATAATAATATATTTCTAATCAATCCATTGTGCCTCAATGTGTGTCCAATCCATCTATTTCTTCTTTGTCGTAGAGTTCTCCATATGGTTCTATCCTCTTCTGCTCCTCTATATACTTCTTCGTTCCTTACTTTGTCTGTCCATTTAATCTTCAGCATTCTCCTCCAGCACCATGTTTCAAAGGGTTTCTATTCTTCGCTGGTCCACTTTTCCAATGTTCCAAGTCTCGGAAGCATAGAGCGCCATGCTCCAATTTAATAATACTCGTATGAAAAAATAAAGAGTGAGTTGTTTAGGCTGTTTACCATTTCAATATGAGCGATAAGTTCGAAACGCAGTATAATTTCAATAACACAAAGTTTTCCAAGGTGAATTTGCGTCACCGAATTGATTTTGAATTTTGCTTATCCTCTTTATATTCTGTGCGCTAAAAAATGTTATGAAACTCGAATTTTTTGCTACCCCTGAAAAATTTCTTTGCCTAATAATCGGAAAACTACCTCTAACTCAAGAGAAATTTCCATTAAAGCGGCGCCATTTCACGCAAAGATTACGATTGACTATTTTAAAGGTTAATATTCAATGTGAACAGTTCTAACAACTAACCCAAATCCTTAGATCACAAACACTTGGCGAATCGGATTTCCTGTTTGTCGTGAGTACTTTTTGTTCTGTTATTGCCATCGATTTACCCGTGGGTCTTCCTCATATTCCTTTGCGCTCATGTCATTCATAATGAAAATGCTTATTTGATACATACTTGAAGTAATTAAAGTAAATAACTACTTTTCAGTTTTTTACCACGGTGTCACAGTGTTTATTAAAATTATGTTAATAATCCACTGCGAGTAATTTCTCCCAATAGAAATTTCACGGTGTAATAAAACGTTCCTCTTGACTGGCAATTGATTCTAGAAATCCTCAATATACAACCCTGTGCTTTTAACTGTTTAAACTATCACAATGCGTATTTCTAGGGGCTTATCAAGATGTGACGAAAGGATCACCTAGCTGCATTGCATACGGTAATTAGTCATAGCATATTGATCCTTTAAAAGACCGTAGAAATTCACATTGAACGGGAATGCCTCGGTAGCTTAATTGGTAAAGGCCCTTGGCCGGATTCGAGTTCGACTCCGGGTCAAAGTGAATGATTATTACATAGTGAAATATCTGTCTGAAATACGATGTTATCTGAGGATGTCTCCGTTAAAATACTCTCGATACATCTCTATATGCCGAAGGCACAACGACACGTATTCAATTCATTCGGATGGTGTCTAGGGATTGTTTACCCTTAACTAATTTCGCATGAGTCGATTGTGAGTTCTTATTCAAATGCTTATTATAGCCTAAGGATAAATTGCCATACACTTTTACATTCATAGATATGAGTCTTTTTGTTACGCTGTCTCATTTAAGGATCCAGATTTGCAAACGCCAGCCATAATCTATTAATTAAGTGAAATGTAAATATAAACAATCCCCTTCCAACCAAGTTATCTTCGGAAAAAATCGACCGATTTTCATTAACTCCGCTCGGTTACCTCTCAACCCTGGTGAAGAAGAGCCCTGTTTCAATTCTACCTTTGGACCGGTTATGACTCGAGTTAGAGCTTCACCTTCTTTCCCTCTTTCTTAATTATTTCGGGCATTTAAATAGTTGGCTTTATGCGAAAATCTACAGACATTGAAGTATTTTTCATGAAACTCTGTCTAATCTTAAATCTAAATTAAGATGCGCTATGGAGAAATTGCATATAATTTTTCAGCGTGGACGTTATTACGTGATGTTTATAAGATTCTTCGTACAGGCCAAAATTTTTATACATTGATATAATGTTTTCTATGTCGGGGACATTGACGGAATGCGGGAAAACAGGATAGTAGATCCCAAATTACATCTGGAAAAAACTTAGCGACACGAGTAATGAATGTAAAGCGAGCCAAATATTTTGAGAAACCTCTAAAATTTACTTCCCATCGTATGTTTTTCGTTCACTGTTAGGATTGGGGCATGTAACGGGAGATTAACGCGTAGATTAGTTGTGGCATACGAACTCGTGTATGGAGTAATTTATCATGATAGGGCGCAGAGATAGTGTTGCTTGCGATGAAATCCCTATTCGGTCAAAATGGGTCGACGGTGTTGAAGTTAATATACATCCCGGATGATTAATAAAAGATGGATTGGGGCGAAACGAGGGATATTTTCAGTTATTTTTAGTATTTTCAGAGAAAATAATGGGAAAAAGAAGGCTGTTTGAAATTTGTCTGTTAGAAATTTTTCTATTCTTTGATTTACTCGATGGATAATTTAATTTGCAATGGAGGAAGGAATTTTTAAGACCTCCATAATAAGGTTTAATAGTTCGGTATGAAAGGAAGAATTTAATTTATTTTTTCTCTGAAGCTTTTTTGTGACTGTGACGCTGGAATGAACACACGTCAGCTAGGAAGTATGACGCTAACTCTCGAGCTATATGCATTGTAATTGAATTTATATCTATTATATACGTGTATGTAGTAAGCGCACATATTTTCTGAAATAATGCATTCTCTAATATTTATGGGCATATTTCATATTAATTGATACCTCGAATTGTCTTCGAATGCTACGCAAACACTAACAAAAAATATAACACCTTGTTTATTTTCGTATTATTATGAACGTACCATAGTCTAAATTGAGTTTTAGTAGTGTTTTCATGAATTTTATGGAAACATTTATGGCTGTACGCAAATAATAGAATGTAATACTTTTGGTCATTCAATTTCTGTAGTTTAGGGTAATTCACTCAAAGTTAATATTGCCGTAATATATTTATGGATGTAGACGTCTCTTATGGACCAAGTGAGCAGTGATTCATTAAACTCATTTAATTTATGTCGGCTGATGTATCGATTTATTGATTATTTCAGCTTTATTGAAGCCATATAGGATAAAGCAGTTTTTATGAATTAACGATTCGTAATTCGTTATCTCCAATGTTATCAATGCCGTCCATTGAAAAGTTATTTCGGTATTCAACCCAAATTTTCCGCTCTCCAGCCACTCCCACGACCATAGTGGAGTAACACCTCTCCCTCAGCTGAGACGCCCCCCTATTATCTCACCGAAGCAGTAATTGACCATTCGATCATGTATGTCTACATACGAGAACTTAAAACTATCGAGAGCCATCGATTGTTCCGGCATCTCTTTGAATTCTCGTATGCGATGGTAAAAGTTCTCGGCCTGACACAGATCGCATCTCAATGAGCGAACATTTATGATTCCTGCCTGGGTGCTTGTGTCATTAGTTCGCAAGACAAATTTCAACTTATTCTCTCAAGTAGTTTGTTCACAGGTATTTTTGCAGTAGACTTTTTTCGTGTTTTTCGTTAAAATGGAAAAACTTTAATTCCGTGCAGTTAAAATTCTTCGTTTTGGATAGATCAACGTCTGAGGAAATCCATTCGAAGTTGACAAAATTGAATGGGGACTCAGCTACTTCAATATCAACCGTTAAAATTTGGGCAGCTGAATTTAAACGTGGTCGCTCATCTCTCATACCATTAGATGACCCACGTGAAGGAGGGCCAAAAACCGCAGCCATACCAGAAACCATCGATAAGGTTCACGATATCGTGTTGGACGATAGGCGATTGAGATGTGAGAGGTGAGTGAGATTGAGTGAGGCCGTGAAGATATCGGAAGAAAGGGTACGAAAAATCTTGAACAAAGAATTAAGGATGCGAATGTTCTGCCCAAAGTTGGTGCCGCATATGTTGAATGCCGATCAAAAGCAAATGCGCAAACGATTTTCGCGACAATGTTTGAACCGATTCAAGAGGGAACCGACCGATTTTTTGCGCAAGTTCTAAATTTTTTTTTCATTGAAATTTATTAAATTTAAATTCTCCCCAATGAAAATAAAATGCCTCCCCAATACTTAAGACAAGATGTGCTTATGAGTAGAAAGGTCACTGAAAAAGTTTCAAAGTCGAATCAATCAAAATGAAAAAGGTTCGAGTCAATTCACTCCTATATACTATATTTCACTTGACATGAATTCATTAGATTTCAATTATATCCGACTTTTCTTCAAGGTGCAAATGTCACAATTTTTTGAACTGGGAGCTATTCCATTGGCAGCTGATGCTTCCGCCGGATTATGTAACATGATGCGCTTCTTCTAATCATTTATGACTCGGATCATTGATTGCCTGTGGAACTTACACCCACTTCACTGATACTTTTAAAGACAACTAGTGTCTTAAAGACAAGAAGTGTCTTAATATTTTTCTCAAATCTTTTCAGACTGTGTACCGTAGCTTCAGAATGTTCCCATTTCTGGAAATTCGCCTCTTTCGTCAGAACTCTTGATCTCCAGACCACCGCTTTCTTCCTCCACGTCTTTTGACTTCATCCTCTTCGTTTCTTTGACCTCCTTCTCCCGGTTCCATTTCCGTTTTTGACCCATCTCATTCTCCTCTTCCCAGTTCCACTCTTTTCCAACCCCCCCCCCCCCGCCCCCACTCCAACGCCTGCGTCGCAAGGCTCTATTTGCTCTCCGGCAAGTTTTCCCCCACTCGGTCTTTAATTTTATTTTCCTTAGTTTTCGGATCCACGGCCGTCTCACCGAGCTAGCTTTGCCTCCTTTCTCTTTCCCTTCAGTTCGATACTTACTTTTGTTCTTTCTTCTCGTTTTGTGGGTCGGCAAAGTAATTCCTACCGAGGTTTTTTCTCTCTCTCTCTCTCTCGCACCCCTTCCCCCCCAGTCATCGCTCTTCTTTTGTCGGGTCCTCCTCACCAAACTGACCTCTTCTAATCTTGGCTCCCGACACTCTCTCTCAGTGTGCCTTTCCGGCTGGGAGGGCGGGACAAGAGAGGTGGTGGGGATTTTCTTTACGGGGGCCATATAAATTCTGTTTGACTCCCGGGAGACTCGGTCCTAGTCCACTCCTCCGTGTGTGTCAGAGCTCTTGCCGTGTGCCCCCAGGTCCGTTTCGGTCGGGACGGTATTGTATCGAGTGCACAGGAGTGATTCGAACGAGCTCGCGCATGGATTGAAGGTTTTTTTTTATTCGTTCCATCGTCCATATTCCTTCGAGAAAAGAACGAATGCATAAAAAAAACCTCCAAATGGATGGAGCTGTAATTGTAGACCTTTGATTTTCGTCCGCTGCCTTTTCGCTTCCTATGAAATGCTTACGTTCACCCTAGCTTTTCCCACAAACCTCATTCTTTGCTTACACTTGTCTCATCCTAATGTTTCTCTCTAATCACTGTCTTTTACTCTGTGTACGTTTGTATGTGTTGGTGTATCCCTAATCTTTTTATGTATATGTATGTAGGAATGTATGTGTGTGTGTGTATATATATTTTCTTTTCCTTTTCTTTCGATGCTAAAATTTGTGTTTCTTTATGTGTATTTATGTGTATATTTGCATTTATTTTATAAATTTTATACCTCTTATTATATGTACATGACAATGGGTTAAATGGAAGAAGGGACCATTAGGTCTCAATTTCGCCCAAATAAAGTCCTTTATCTATCTATAAATGCGAGAACCGAACATTATCTCAGAAGAGTTTTCTTTCGAAAATGTTTTCCATTTTAAAAAGTGAAGGAACGCATAAAATACTTAATGTGGGTTTACCATTTTTGTGTTTAATGTTTTTTTATGACTTTTCACACAGTTTTCCTGTCTTTTTTATCCCAATTTAAAATGTAAATAATGAATAAATTGTTACCCTACCTTAGGGTGGGTTTTTAATGTGGGTTTTTAATGGAAACTAGAACTGCACACTACGTTACTCTTAGCCCCTAACTAAGTTTATGCTAAATATTCTTAAATCCAATGAGGTATATTTAAATAACTAATTTTATAGCTCTGTATAAGTTTGATCCAAAGTGGTCATTCTTTTCATCCCTATTTCTCGCTTTCCCAGCATTTTCCCCCCTATCACTATTATATATTCGGCAACTCAATATCTCCTGTATCCACTTCTCCTTCCTGCCATCATCCAATTTCTTCCGACAACCTTCTTTCTTCTTCCGCCATGCCTTCATCGTTGAATTTCCTTTTCGTCCTTTTTATGCTTTCCATTCTCCTCAGCCATATCTCTAAAGCCTCCAATCGATACATATCCACCTGTTTCAACGAACAAGTTTCTGAAACGGGAAAACTGTAAAGTCTTTTTTATAAAATCTATACTTAAGGCCCTTATCTTCCTTCGTTCATGCTTCCATATCTGCCATAGTTCTTTTTTAATACCCCCACCACTTTGGCAATCTCATCCTAACTTCATTCTAATCATCAACATTACAAAATAGGTGAACTTTTTTGAACGCGCTAGTTTGTGCGCTCCAAATTTAATATTAAAATTAGCTTTCCTTTTTCTTGATAATGCTTATTTTCGTTTTGATTAAATCTAATCCCTTAATCTACATACGTAATCTCTTAAGCTACACACCGATTGTGCGGTGGACTAATTTATGATTATAATGGTTTGGCTGACTGAATAACTAAGGATCGATCATCCGCAAAATCAAATATATTTGAAGAGTTCCCATATTCTTTCACCCCAGCCTTCAGCCCTTCTCATGCTTCTTTTGCCATTTCCTCCGCTTATTCAGTGGGAAGAACATGTGCCAATGGGCATCTTCGACACCTTCTGACTAGCAGTGTCCATCTCGAATCTCCGTTCCTTCTTCGCCCCTGTTAAGTATGAAACATACGGTTTCCGGATAACTTGTCTCTCTCTATCCAGCCTTTTCCTAACTTTTGCAATAATTAACTGATTGTGCCCGGTTTACTTTGTCAAACGCCTCCTTAAAATCCACGAAGCATACAAGTACATCCTTTTTATACTCCAGTTCCTTTCTACTAGTGACATCATTATTACTATGGCATTCTCTTTTAAAATACAAACTGTTTTTTCCTTAAGTACACACTGTCTTCTCCATCCTTTTGTTGACGCCCCAATAGTCCTCACACACTGCTGCTTTTACCCTTTCTTGTAGTCTCAATACTAACCAAAGAAAATCTTCCGGTCCCATTCCCCCCTCATAAATATTTACGAAAGATCACCCGGAAATTCTTCATTCCCTCTTTTCCTTGATTTTTGAGTTAAATTCTCCAGCAGTGCCGGTTCAGCATGTTATTCCACATTATTTATTCTTTTGTCTTGATATCGTACAAAAATTAAAAGTGTTTTGTGAAGGTACCGTTAAAAAAATCAAATGTTGCTCAAAACTATGCCAGAAATAATAAATATAATAACTAGTTAACCCCTAATAACGAGAAGAAGAGGTTAAACATTCAAGAAGACCTATATTGTGTAATACATCCAAGGGAGGTAGGAATGGTGGATGCGGAGTATTTAATTGGTGACAGGGAGGTAGAAAGTACACGGAATTGAAGAATAGTTTATTTCAGTTTCGGCTTTCAAATTGTGTCTTGTTAGAAGACATTAAGAAATGTAGAGATGTTCAGTATATATACATCCAAAACCTATCTTCACCGGCGGACTATCCGATAATAAATGTTTTGTGTGGCTAAGTCATCATGTCTTCAACAGCTGTTCCCAGGCATCTTAGGATTACTTGGTTCAGCCTTTGACTCATTACGTATAATGTGATGACTATGATAATTTATAATTATCTTTTATATTAAGCAAATCAAAATAAAAACTAAAAGTGGAGCGACTCGGCCATCTATGACCCCTATCTATGCACTATATGGATATATTTAAATGGTTTTATGTACGAATACGTACCGACGAGAAAAATAAGAGAGATTTTCTTAAGAAAAGTTTTAATATAATTTTTCTGAACCAAGAAGATTACGAAAAATTTCAAGAAACTGCGGGAGATGCCGGAACAGTAACTTACTATTATTACGAAATATGAGATTACGAGTTTGTTAAAATGTACACATAGGCTTACAGATTTTATCCTAAGCAAGTATTTCATTTGGAAGAAATAAATGTGGGAGAGTGCGAGTTTACCCCATCACGTATTTTGGTATCATCTACTGCGCATTCTCCAGATCAAGTGGAAAAAAATATTCACTAATTTGACTGACGGAAGTACTGCGGTGGATCCGAAAGAAATCTATCGCTGGGTGTGTTGTCCCTTGAATACAAGTGGGTGCTAAAAGAAAATTGCTTGCCATTGTCAGTTGCCAGTTTGCCTCTTTCAGGTAGAGGGATATCCACTCGCCTCCCCTCGGCGAAAAGTGATTAGTATTCACCTGCATCGTGGATTTACGTGTGCGCACAGCATTGACTGGTTTTCTCTCCCATATATAGTATATCGTGCATTTCAACGTTAGATCAGAAGTGGAAGTTTGTTTTATTCAGACGTTAACATGGAACGAATAAGAATGACTCAATTACTGTGTAGTTAAATGGCGCCTTCAGTTCGAAAGTTTATTTGTCATTTCAACCGTGTACATTTGTACCATTGTAATTCCTTTCGTTGAAATTAAAGGAACGTGAGTAAACCCGTAAATGCATTTCCTTAAATCATCATTTGGGTCATTTATGTTCGGATAATAATCTTGCCTAAAAAGCTTCAACCTTATCTGCGAGATGCCCTTAGAGTGTTTTATGGATTTTTGTTTCATGGATTATGTTACCTAGTCAGCAGTTAACTTATTTTAATAGAAGAAATTACAAAAACAGAATCATAATCCATCTCACAGTATACATTTGCCGGCCTCGGTGGCGGTTGGGTAACGTCCTCGTCTGCCACCCAAGGGTCGCGAGTTCGATTCCCGCCTGGGTGGGTTTTTCTCCGCCTTGGGTGTTTGTAACCGTCTCCATTGATGTAATATTTGTAATGTAAGGGTTAGGTGGAAGAAGGGACACAAAGTCTCAACCTCGCCCAATTAATTATATAAATAAATAAATGAAAAAGTCCGCCAGAACGTCTACAGGAACGTGTGCATATGTTTTTATGCTTGAATCGTTAGCATTTCTTCCTAAATTTAAGTTGTAATTGGTGTTTAAGTATTATTTCTGGTTATATAACAGCTAATTTAATGTATTTTTAATATTTGAGTCGTGTCATCATCGATATGTATTTTCAATTGAAAAGAAACGGAAAAAGTCTCGCCTTAATATAGTATGTGGAAATGTAAGTTCAAAATTTAACTCTTCAAGAAGAATTTTAGAGCCGATCCATTTCGCAGGGGGGAGAGCTTCTCCGGCTTTATATACGGGATCTTTAGGGTCTAAGAGGGGCACCTCTTCTGTCTTGGCGACGTCGGCGAAAATGTTACCTCAGCAAAACGTACCGAGAGAAAAATATTTCGGAAGACTTGGGCCTCTGAAATACCTCACTTCTCGTGGGCCTTCTCAGAGAAATGGAAATGAATTCAACTCCGTGGACTCATTCAGTGTAGTTACTGAAGCACCCGATAGCTCTCGATGAAGTAGAATATTTTTCTTCAGAGATAGAACGTATTTGATTCCCATCATGTGTTGGGAATCCGGTGAAAGTTATGTCTCACGATGAGGGAAACCCGTTCATTCCTTTGTGATTCCCACGTACCACAACTCAAGTTCTGCGACCTCGGGAAATAATACGTCTTGAATTCAGGAAAATCTGCTGAAATAAAAGAAAAGCGGAGCGGGCACTTTATGGTTACTAATGGTGATACGTAGACAGGAATCAAACCTAAAGAATTCGGGAAAAATTGTTAAAAGGCCCGATTTCTTTTTTCAAAAGTCAGGATTTTGATATTGGTCCAGAGGATTGGGAATGCGATATAAGAATCGGGAGTTCCAGATGAAAAGAGCATTCCTTTTAGTGGTGAGAATAGTTCCTGTTTGACATGGGCCATCGTGCGTGTGATTTCTAGCAAACATTCATGAGAAAAATCGTAAAAAAAGTAAAGAATACACCATCCTTAATCGGGAAAAAGTAAAAAATAATTTAATTTCTTCGAAAAATCAGGAAAAAAATGGGAAATGGAACAATTAAAAAAAAGGTGGAGTTTGATGCACGAATCGAAAATATGATATTGGAATGGGGAATACCTGATCATTACCTTTTTTTATTTGTGGTATTGATTCTGTTCTCCTTAGGCCATCGCGTGTGAACTCCCTGGCAAAATCGAGTCTAAATAGTCGGGGAGATTGATATTGATTGATATCAGATACGTACGGAGCGATGAAGAATGGTCTACGTATAAGATAACTATTCAGATTCCAAGCACTCATGGAAAACGGGGAAAATTCGGGAATGGGTATGAGTGGCCACCCCCCCGCCACAGTCGTCCAGAACACAGACGTAACTCTCACTGCCGCTCGGGCATGCCAGGTAATGACTTCATCCGCCAACTTTATACTAGTGTTGTGTCGTGGTACTCTCAGGTGGGATGGGCTTGCTGGGATGACAACGCTGTCTCTTCCGAGATTGAAAACGTGGGAAGGGCGCCAAGAAAAGCGGAAAGCGACTCAACCCGCGGCCGAATTGGTGAGCGATGTGAGGGGGAGGGGAGAGGGACGGCGATACTCCGCGGTGAGGGTTAAGTGACCAGAGCCAACTGGAGTGATGACTGCAAGCGACGAGACCGCATACACCCGAGCGAAAATCCCTAGCAAACGGATGACGGCCCTCGACTGGATAGAGCGAAATCGATTAGTGAGCAAAAACTGCTTTTTCCTGAGCGAATTCTCTTGGCGACCATTTAGCGTTGCGACTTCCGCTTGGAACCCGTTGGCCACTCCCGCCGACTCTAGTTCTTTTGCGCTGGTATTTCAATATCACTGAAAAAAAATATATGCCCTGGGAACATCGTCGGTTGATGACTGATGTTTTTTTGTCTCATGTTTTTCATCAATGTCGTCGATGGCAACTCGATGCTTGTATATCGATTGGCCACGCCCAGTTAAAGAGCCAGAGTTAAGGTAAGGGTGGAGGATTCTGAAATGGTTTGTTACTGAATTGAATTACCAAGTTTTATCCAACTTACTTTAGTTTGACCATCAAAATTATCTAGATCATTTATAACATAAGCCGCGAAAGAATTGCTAAATCAATAGTTTAACTTTAAGTTTACTGGCTTCTAAATTTTAACAGATTTTACTCAGATTTCTAACATCAGATTCATTCATTTGTTTTGAAGACGTATATTGGATTAATTTATTTTAAAATGCTATTCCTTTATGCCATTTTCAAGTTGCAATTGCATAGCTTCATTATGTTGCATTATTTATGATAAAACCATAAACACAGTAATCAACCCGAAGGTCGGTTTGTAGGTGATGGTAGAGCTCACCCATGTACCAAACCCGACGGCGTGTGAATATTCACACATCAGGGTAGGGGGGCCAGTTCCTTTCCCTGTGCCGGTTATGGTTTCCCAGGAATTTCTGGTACTCGAAAAATCAACTAGCTTGGGTGGAGCTGCAGGTGCCCAAAGTGCCTTGCCCGGGAATCGAACCCGGGACCCTCCGGTCAATAGTCCAACGCTCTACCAACTAGACCACCACGACCCGTTATTTATGATAGTCACCAAGAAAAATTATGGTAAAAGATTTGGTGTTTTCCCGGCGTATCAGCTGCGTAAATTCTTCTCGGGTCCTCCACCGGAAATGGACGATATAACCCGGTGGAGGACCCGAGAAGAATTTACGCAAAGAAAAATTATGAATTGCTATTGTGTCACTCATTCCTGATTACTTAAGTTTCCCTATTTAAAAACAGTTTCACTATCTATAAATGAAAAAGAAAAACTTTGTTCCAATCCACCACTTTATTTCAGGTACGACTAGTTTCGACGCTACGGCGTCACCCTCAGGTACCTGAGGATGACACCGTAGCGTCGAAAGTCATAATTTTATTCTTTCCGTCTTTTTATCTTTTAGACTTGTTTGGTTGGCCTCATTATCTTATAGATTTAGCCGTTAAGTTTTTAATTGCTGCTATTCTAAAGCGACGCTATCCGCTGACTGCATCGCTTCGGAGCGGAAAAACCTCTCGGGTATGACTCGATATGCTGTTTGCATGAAATTGGCGATGGAGCGTTCGCGACGGTCGTGAATGGGTGACATTCATTGAATTCAAACGGTGGATTGTCGCGAGCGGGCCCCTTTCCCCGGAGGAGGTAGCCAATGGGATTGTGCGTAGCCAAGAGGTTCCAATCGGATGGGTAGCGTCTCCGCGTCAGTCGCCCTGCCGACGCAGTGGGCCATTTGTTCCGCTTGGATGTTCATTTTCCGCCTTAAACAATGATTAATTTGAGCCTTTCCTCTCCAGACGGAAGTAGCGCTCAGAGAAAGGATCAAATCAGGGAGGGGAGCGATTGCCAAGACATCCATCGACGGCACACTAGGTGTACCAGTGGAGGGTCATTTCGTCAAAGTGGGCATTTTGCTGGTGGTTACGATAGGTTATTGGTGCCCAAAAGTTTTTCCTTTGGGAGTCATAGTGGTGATTTCAGAAGTTTCTGAATGAATGAAATGAATTCACCACAAGAAATGTAGTATTTCTGATATATTGGGTTTAATCCCCTAATGGTCTACGTGATTCCATCAAAAAAGTTATCGAATTTGAAAGATCCTAATGACGAGATGATTCGAATCTCCTTCCCTAACAGCATCAGGCTCGGAGCCGTAGACAGCATTACCGCAGTAACCATGAGGCAATGCTTCCAGGAGTCTCTTCACTGTTGGCGTCATACAAAGACTTAATTTTAATCTCCAATTACGTATTCAATCTAACCATTTCATTTCATTAGCGGTATTATTCCACCTTGATGAGATATATCCTTTATCACCTCATATTTGTGCTATTAATTTTCAATGGTTGGGCAATTATTTTAGAGAATTAATGCTGATCATATCGAAAGAGTTCGCGTACAGGAGAGAATATTGATTAACTTGATTTCAGCCATTGCGACGTACAGATGATGTCTATTGTGCCTCATTATTGTATTCAATTAGCATTGGCTTATATTTTTCGATATTTGATAAGATAAGAGTTATTAAATTTTAATTATTACACCGAAAATATTAAGTTCATATTTATCTTTCTTCAGAGAGAAAGAATGAAGTTATACATACGATATTAGGTTTTGGAAACCCCCTCATCTATTTATTGTTATTTTTATCGAATGCGGAAAGTTACGGCGCTTTAGTTAATGTAACAGCTTTATATTTGTGGCGTTGCCTTTTTTACGCTGACGGCATTTATCTTACTGCATTATCTTGTGTAACACTTCGACTGTCTCTACGCTCTGCTACTAGGGTACTGAGTCGGCGCATAATGTTGCTCACCTGCCTACGTAAGCCAGATTATTTTTCGTTGAGCGTTTCAAATTTTTAAAATTGTGTCATTAGGGATTCGGTACATTACTCCCATTTAGAAACGATTAATAACATTAAACACCCTAAAAATGAAGAAATAAAACCAGGAAATTTCTAACCCATTAGGCAGGAATTCAGTAAAAAAACTGGTTCGCTCATGTCTACTGTTCAATGAAGTTCATGAAAAAATAGATGAATTATCATTAGCAACGCGTGCATAAATGTCTACTCACCTGTAACATAAAATGAACGACGCGATAAAAATAACTTGGTATTTTTTTCCTACTTCTGTAGCTTTCTACTTTTTCTGTAAAATCTCTTTAACGAAGTGTTTTTCTTTTTTTCATTCAAGATTCTCCCAATGATTTATTTCACATTCCAGAAAATCTTAAGTTGGTTAAACCCGACTACATTTCTGGGCGGCTTAGCGCTGAAGTGTGTTACTGCACTTCGTCGAGTAGGTCGTTGCTAGGCAACAGATAACGCCATAACTCTCATCTAATGTGGGCCGCTGTTCAATATGGGGTTTGTGGCGTATCTAGGGCTCCGCTGGTAAGATGCACTGCGCCATTATGGGAAAGGTTATTGCACTGTTTCGGTGGGTGAGTTCGATTTTTTTCCTGCGCGAGGATGAATTCCTCTGAATCCGTCTTGATGCATTTGTCGTTTTAAGTATCTATAATTTTCACATCACTATCGGAAGTGTTCTCGGAGGAGTTACGTAATTTGGCAGTTCCTCAACACTAATCCGCATGGTTTACGAGTCAATTACGTAAAAATCAACCTTATAATAGCCTTATTCAGCTCCTCATATTTATTTGTTATTTTCATCCGGTCCAGATAACGTCTTCTCATTGTCCACATGACTAATTTTGTCCCAATTATCATCGTGTTCAACATTCTCCTGAATCTGGAAGTATAACTGTCATACGCTTTTTCCACGAGTTTCTAATTTGTTCTACAAAGTCCCACTCACCTTTCTCCATCCATCCCCAGCTCCTATAGCTTCCAATTTCAAAGTTCCGCTTGTTTCCTATGTCGAAGATTCTGCATTCTACATCACTACGCTCCTCATGATTGCCTTGACCAATCTTCACAAAGGAGGTTTTACGTGTGACCCGATATATGTGTATTCATATAGCAATAAGTCTTCAGTCCCTGCGTTCGCATATACATGTACGTACGCTTTATAGGCATATTTGACGAGCTACGGGTAGATATGATATTTTATCACTCGCCATCATTGCTCTAAAAAATAAGCATGGGAAAGCAATGAACTAGTTCAGAATTTTCAAGCAAAATAGAATATCGCATCGAATTCCATGCTTTATCAAATCCTATCGAATCAAATAAATCGAATAAAAATATCCTATATCGAATCAGATGAAGTATCACTGAGATTTAAAAAATATTTCGATAATTAGTCTCCAGCTGCTGTGTCCGCAAATACCTATATTTTTAAATTCACAATTGTGGAAAAGCGATTAAATAAGGTACTTTATCACAATTCCACACTGAATTCGGAAATAAAGATAGGACTATAATGATTTTTTTTAAGTTTTCGGGAATGATGACATATGCATTGCTCTTTTGAATCTGTGACGAAGACCGAGTCAATAAAATAACATACAATCGGGCTGGATATATCTGATTAAAAAATATATGTCGCTATATTTGTACCTAGTTTGAATACAAGCAAAATAAAATACGAAGAGTGTAAAACCGAGATGCTTATGCTTTTTGCTATCTCATATCACAAAAGAAACGAACAGACTAGTATATGGCTGCGTAGATTTTCGGGGCGGTAGCTTGAAGGATTCTGTATTTTCGGGTTTGCACCGCGTTGTCGGTTTTAAACAACAACGCGGTGAAAACCGGAAAATGCAGAATCCTTCGAACAGACTAGTACTTTGACATGAGGCTTGCCTAAAAGCTCTGAATAAAATTTAACTCAAAACTCTCTTCGTGATGGAGGAAGATGGCGAAAACAATCAAGAGAGTATCGTTAATCATGTTTTGCTGAATTTTATAATTGTTTTCGTTAAAAAAATTTTTAAGTACAATTTTAAAGTGCTCATCACATTTCTGAAGCTGAGTAAGTGTAAGAAAAAACAGTCGTAGTCAAATTGATGTGTTTAATATTTTGTTTTCACACTGGCCGTGTGGGTCGTTTGCAATGTGCTACCACGCCAGAAGAAAGGTATCAATTATAATTTGCGAAGGTGCGAAGAATTACCGATAATTATCGGTAATTCTTCGCACCTCCAACGAATATTCTAAGCAATTCAAAGTGGGTACATAATGCGTTTCGGAATGCACTTAAATTTCCTGGTGTCATTAAAATATATTCCCTCCTCCTTGAGAGATAACGAGACATTTTCGTCATTTACTACGTGTTTGTGTCACGAAGCAGCACTCAAGGACAGACGTTGATCGATTCCATTTTTCTGCTCCTGTACGTTTTAACATCCTTTCCTCCACGCTTAGAATTCCAGGGGAAACCAGATTGCATAATTTTGTGCTCAGGCCTACTGTCAAGGATAAGCGTCGCTGATGTCAGATCACTCGGGAAGGCATTACTTGTGACAGATGAAATGTTCCCACGAACGTTTTCGAGTTGAGGGGAGCTACTATTTTTCCGGCACACAGATGTTATCGCCTGAAAAACTTGGTCTTGTCTCGTACCGTAGAGAATCAACAAACCAGAGAGAAGGGAGCCAGGGGATAGTTAGATGAAGGAAGCCGTTTTAACCGGGTCCCGGGGAATATTCATTCTCACTGTCGTAGCCCAATGGCGAAGTAAGAAGGGCTTTAAGAAATAATATCAGAAAATATTTTCAAGGAATCGATTTTCAACGCCATAAATTGGTTTTGAACGCAATTTTATCGATACCGCTTCTCACAAGAGATTGGAGGAGGAATTGCTCTTACCCACGCAAAGTATTAAAGCAAAGATGCTTTTGTGAAGTACTCTTTGTTCCAAGGATGAATACACTTTGAATGTCAGCGAGTAGTTTTATTTGAGGCTGGAATACTTTGAAATTATGATTTCAGCTTGGATACTTAGATATTTGAAACTCATAGCATCTAAAGGATTTTTTACCACTTTCTGCAGGAATTGCGTCATATTGGTTTTCCAGCTAAGTTATTATGCGTGCCTATGGTTTGAGTGGCTACTGTCTAATATTATACGGTTATCCAAATCCTTCCATTAATCATTTGGTTAGGTAAATTGCTACGGAAATCCAACGGCTGATTATCAACTAAACAGGCCACGACAAATTACCGACTATCACAGGCCAGGAAAATTACCGACTAAAATGTTATTTTCTGGTTGCTTCTTTTGGGCCCATGAGTTTAGTCACTTGGTAATGTCTAGGGAACATATCCTTATCGAACCAGATCCTTTTAATATTATTCGCGGAAATTGAGATACCTTTTCGAATTCGTGTACATAAAATGTTTTTACTTATCCATATAACTTCAATTCATCATTTTATTTATACTTAGTCATTATTGCTCTAGGAAGACTTGAAAATATTTACATTTATTCCTTCCATTTTTCTTAATTTATGTCTTAGTTTCGGTACATGTATTCGAAAAATGTCATAGAAAATACGGTGGTGGTCTCTTATCCAGAAGGCTTTACTTGTTAGACCCGAACTTTTGCCTTAAGGGTACCCGTAGTTTTAAATTTATATCTGAAGCAATAAAAACATTGCTCGGTCAGAAAAATCTTACAGAAATCGGTCGTTATTCAACAAAATAATGAAGAAGGCAAACGGTAGGTAGCTTAAACAATAAATAACTAAATTTTACTCTGTCGAATTACCTCAGTAGAAAATATTACATCTTCAGAACAGAAAGGACTTCAAAGAATGATGCATTCATCAGTTATATTACGAGTTCTACCTCATGATAAGGCTAATGTCTTTGCTGGGTTTCATGAAAGGGGTCTTGTTTTCCTAATAGTCCACTTATAAAAGGAGTATTATCCTGCATCTTAAAACTAGGATTAACCACGCCGCGAGGTCACGATTCGATTCCCCCTTTGCAAGCCGTAAAAAGGTAGATTTTAACATCGCCATCGTTGACCTAAATCGTTATCACCCGAAATGAATCAATAAGAAGGATAATATAACAATGTAAGTATGTCAATAAATTATGCATCAATGAGTACATTTTCATTTATAACACCCTCAATTTTCTGAACGTGGCATATATTTTTCCACGGAAATTAATATTAATAATCCCATGCCACGCGTTAAAAACGTAAAATGTGTTACAATGACACAAACCCAAAGGACCTGAAATACGAATTTCAAATAATTTTGCACGCACACACATGCAGTTAATTAAATTTCATTTTCAACCTTCGCTTCCGTTTCATCACTCTCCACGGTTCCTCCTGTCAGCAGGCTGTTGTTGTGACACCGAAAATTTCGGAATACATGTGTGTCCATTTTTCTGTTTATCTCTATTTCTGTTGGCCCAAGCCATCTCCCTCTATCGTTATTTTTTTAAATATAAATAAATAAAGGTTTGTATATATTATATATATATATATATATATATATATATATATATATATATATATAATTCGGAGAAGAGATTAGTCACGACTTATTTTTTGAGCATAGTGCTTTCTAGTGTGAGCCCTTGTCTTTGAGACCAGAGGATTAGCGTGGATTAGAGGGTTTTGGGTGTGTCGGAGAATGGAGAAAATAAGTTGGTCAGAGAGAGAGACAAAAGCCAATTTTTTTAATAAGGTGAGCGAAGAGAGGAAGTTACGGGAGGATATTTGAAAAAGGCCCGTATAAAGAACGGAGGAAATCATGAAGAACGTGATAGATGGCGGGGACATTATGGAAGCGTGGTGGAGTTTTTACTGGATGTTGGCAGGTAGAAGTTTCGAAGATCTGAAGGAAGAAATAATATAAAGCAAAGAAATTGGCAATTATCGCGGTACTTGGAAGTGGTTGGTTAGAAGTAGCAGGTAATAGAGGTTAGGGACCGTCCAAAACTCACCTTTAGAATACCTTGAATGAATTGAATATAGAATGCCATTACAAGTAATGATGGTTGAAAATTTATGTAAAATATATAGGCGACAGGCTGTGTGAAAAAAAACTCGATCCTCTCTGCATTATGCCCAAATTTTACGCTAAAAAAATTTGTTCGCCTGCGCCTAGTTACGTACGTTCGTAATCCGATCGGCTTCACTTCGGCCCATGGCGCACCAAGAAGATACGCCGTGGAAGGAATACGAAGCCAAGTTGCCTGATCTTCCGTAATCTCTCCCGTCTTTGTATTGCAATCTAATACTCATCTTGTCACGCCCCGAATTATAGTTGGCCAGCCTCCGGCCTCCATCCCGACCCACTGTGCCTCGATACCTAAGTTAGTATTGCAACCGGATCTCATCGACTCGCCCGAATCCCTAGAATTTCGCTCGACTGCGTGTGGCTCCGGACGCGCGAATCTCCCTCCATTCCCCCGGTCTTCAAGAGGGCGAAAACCCTAGCCGCTTCGGCTCCTGGCGCGTTGGGTGCAATGACGTCTTTCGTCTTTGCTTCGTAACTCCCATAATCCCTTTCCAAGCCCCATATTGTCCGCTGCGCTTCGTGGAAATGCCCTCTTGACCCTATGCCTTAAAGGCCCGACCTCTTCTCGCTCCACTTCCTCCCAACTCCTCACCCTGAACCCCACTTTTCCCTCCTTCCCCAACCTCCACCGCGGCGAAACCGACGCATATATGGAATGGAATAAATCGACCTTGGCGTTCTTTTGTTTAACGGCCATTCACTTACACGCCCAATTTGAAACCATACTGTTGTACTATGTTAACGGTTTCAACATCAACTCCTTCGGGGAACAATTATTACTTTAAGCGTTATTCCAATGTTAAGTTACGCACCACAATAGAATTACCTGATCAAAGATCAGTTTATCTACTCCTAATAACTCTAATCTAAGTTAGTTATTTGGTTATTTTATTACCCTGCAAGCCACCTCTAGGGTGTACGGCGGAGGATGAATACATAACAGGCTAATTTTTACCCGAATATGACTCTACCGCGGTGAAACAATGTTATTCTGATCACTTATCGTCCGTGGAAAAAATGACATCATAATTCCTCTGTTCTACACTTATTGCTCTAATTTTATTGACATGATCTCTCCTACTGTAGTACGATGGGGGTAATCATATCTTTTCAACATAACTGCTAAAGAGGCGTCCTTTCAATTTATGAAAGATCTTAAATCTGTAGTTTACCTTCGCTCCGTGAGTGATTCCCAGCCTAGCTGCTGTAATATTTTGGGCACGCTACTAAATTTATCATTACAACGTTTTGCAAAACTAACTCCTCTACGCTTTACGCGATCCAATTCGGCAATTAATCCAACTTCATGAGGATCCCATATGCATGCAGAATATTCTAAATGAGACCTAAACAACGAAAGATAAAATTTCTCTTTGACCTTTTCATCACATTTACCTAGTACATTTCTTATAAATCCTAATTTTTTGTTAGCTTATCCACATATTCCCCATATGTGTTTTGCCCACAAGAGGTCGTGAGTGAGGGTAACGCCTAGGTATTAAATTGAGTCTACACATACCATTTCAATGTTCCCAAAGCAGAAGGTGCTCGGGTTGGCACTGCTCTTTGGCCAAAAATGTATCACTACGCACTTTTTTTAAGTTTCATTCTAGTTGCTAAGTGTCACGCCAGCGTTGTGTACCATACGGTAATCTGATAATGCTGCTGTGTCCTCAGGATCACGGACATCACGGTAAACCACTGCATTGTCGGCAAATAAGCCTGCTTTACAAGTAACTACGGGGTGAATGACTTTAACGTGAAGTAGGAATAAAAGAGATCCGATAACACTTCCTTGGGGAACACCTGTAGTAGGAGTAGACCGGTCTAATTTTGAAAAACACCATCACTCGAAATCGAAAATTTCAGTTTACTGTTTTAGAAATAGATACTGGAGACTCGTATATATTAGCATTGATGAACACCGATTTATCTTCTCAAACTGAGTTTTACCACATGCTTTAGGTAGGTGGTTCAAAAAGTGTGACATATGCCGGTGGTTTCAGTCTTTCCTACCTCCTTTACTTTTAAATAATTGTAAAAATATGCCAAAAAAAATTAGGCTAAGAAGCCTCATCAGGTTTTAACGGCCCCTTTATCATGGTCACTTTACTTCACTTCAATAGTCACTTCCTTTACTTGATGAAAAGTTTTTAATTCGTTTTGATCAACCACATTTTATCATATGCATATGGAGCTATGGGATACTGATTTGATTGCTAAATTACACCCACTACACGGAAGTTGTGCGATAACGTCTTGATATTGTGACTGAAATTATTCGTGGGACGCCTTGACGCGTTTCTGATGATTGATGAATTTTCTCAAACTTTTCGGTAGGATATTTCGCTTTGCGTTTTATTGTTTCACTTGATGCTCTTTCATCGTTTCTTCAAGCGGAACAGCAAATATCATTCTATAAGTTGGGTCGATTACCACTTCACAAATTATTTTAATTTCTCAAGGTTTTTCTCTCAATTTTTTTATCGTAGCTCAGATGGAGGTAACGGGAGGGTAGATATCATAGAGGAATGTTAACTATGGAACCAGATGAAGTTCTTAGAATATTTAGAGCTAGACATAGCACTAATTGGTCGCTGAAGCATGAGGATAGACGTAGATTGGAGGCTTTTGAAATGTGGGTGTGGAGAAGAATGGAGAAGGTGAAATGGATTGATAGGTAAACAAATGAGGAAGTACCAGGGATGGTAGGGTTTGTTCGGAGAAATCCTGTGGAGGCAGAGAGGAGAATGTAAGGAAAACGAGGAAAGGGCAGGATCAGGATAGGGATGTTGGACGGGATGTAGGGAGGAAGGAAGTACACAGAGATGAAGAGGGATCTAATGTAGAGTAGGTTGCTGGATTGTGTTTTGTCAGGAGTCACAAAATATTTATTCGATAGTTGTGTCCATCCAAAAACCAACTTAACCGATAGATTATTTAATAATAATAATGGTACTTATTGCTATGAGGATGACACATGTACGGCTGAATCATTGAGAAAATGATGTTTGGAGCTCAATGAGTAGAGCTATGCATCCCATAAGATGTTATAAAGGTAGGCGCTGGGTAATATATTTAATTTTGCCAGATAATTTGATGAAAATACAAGTTTTCATCTTTCATTATTAGCAATCATTTTAAAACCGTAATTAAAAAACCGACCATTTCGACAGAAAAAATATTTTGTTACGTGCCATTCTTTTTACCAGAAGATGTATGAAGACTTCGAGTTAGAAAATCAAAATTCCCACCTAGAGACTGGTGTTATTTTCTCACATGTACGTTGTAAGTGTCTCATAAAGACGAAGATAATGGTTAGATCTAATTTTTGTATTTTAACTCACCCATAACTTTATTTACTATTTTAATCAATCGGTGGCTTGAAGGGTACCATGCATTGATGTACATGTATGACGCCAGTGGGCTATCTGGTGTGTCACTATATCGAATTCCAAATTAAGTTTCTTCTTTTCGTGACTAATGAAACCAGTCAATTTGAATCAATCGTTACGTCTGCTTAATTCGAGAACATCTGAATTCATTTCCACTCGTTTTAAGTGTATCATTTTGCAGCGCTTGGTCGAAAAATGATTATTTTTTTTAAGGAGCAACTTCTTAGTGATTAAGCGAGTCCGCCGTGTTGGAGTCCGGTGCTCTCACTGTCAATTTTTTCTTTCTATCGGAAAGAAGGAATCAACTTCCAAGTGAGAAGGCTGGCTCTCGTTCTTTCTGCAGGAAATCGCCCCTCCCCTTTTCTTTTGCTACCCGATGCATCTTCGGAAGAAAGAGCGGGAGGGGGGAGATATGTGATAAGTTACGTCTTCCTTGGCCCCTGGCTTTCAAAATTATGCCCTTATTTTTTTACGCCACCATTTCCTTTTCGTATTATTTACGTCTCGGCCCCAGTGGGATCTTCCGTTGCGTTTTTTTTTCTCCCCGTTTTGGTCGCTGGGATTCCTCCCCAGCCTCTCCCAGCGCGGGATACCGTAATCCTTAAGAGGCTTGAGCCCGCTCCCCGCTGGCGAGCCGAAATATCTCTACGTCATCCCCGAGGATAACCTTTTCTTCCTGTGATCTTCCTTTAATCGCTGTTTTTTTTCATTTCAACGTTTCTTTTCGTTAAATTATTTGTGAATGGACGACGGTGGATGTAAAGCTATGGTGCTCAGGTGGGTATCATAAATTCGAAGGAATCATTGATCCGAACGTAGCGTAACGTCGTCGACTGCTATATTGGCACGTTTATGCAGCACATAAATTAACATAAACGTCTTATATTCTGCGCGTTATGCTCTGTTCAGCTAAATTCGTAGTCTGCTGTTTGTATAAATAACGCTGTGCCCTTCCGTTCCGCTTCCATGCGCACTACATTTTCAAAACCTGGTTCCAACAATACATGCGTGCCGTAAAAATCTTATTAGGTGCCCGAAAGCTATCTTTTTGCATCAGATGAAAGTGCTTTAGTGGTAATTCGCGATGTGTAGACAAAATACATGTATAACGTTGGGAATGAATATTCAAAACTATTTCCCATAAGTTTTGTCAGTCTTATGATTTTATTGGCAGATGGTAGATTAGAATTCGGTAGTTTAAAATCCGATATTCTTCCCTGCAAATATTATTCTGCTTAGGATATATTCTAAGTATCCAATTACGCGTACTCTCGTACCACCTTCATCCCTTAAAAGAGGATTCCAGTTAAGAACGTTTTCCTTGATAGGAGGAACATCATCGAAAATTATATCCATACCAAACTGCTTCGCACAGTAATATTCGGTTGTAAAACAATTTCCGTGCATTTTATAACAGTATATTTTTGTCATATATGAGACTATCTGGATGTTAATTTTTATTCTTGTCAGCGGTTTCAACTACTCACGAACATGAGTCTTTAACGAGGTGATAAGTAAGTAAACGCAACTTTAAACGGAACGTTTACACAACATTTGTCCCGTGGCCTCTCTCAATTTTCTTGGCATTGCATTCAGTGTTTGTTCCACCTCGATTCATTTAGTCTGGTGGGAGGAAATGCACTCGAATTCATATCCCGGGTATGAGTGATTTAAATTCAAAATTAATTTTATATGGCCCGAGTGCTATCTTTTAATATGCTGCGTTCCACCATTTTCAGCAATAACATATTCCTAGTCATCCACGTTTCAAAAGTAAATTCCGATAGAAGCTTACCCTACGCTTATTTTATACGCTAATTTGACAACTGATACACTATAATATTGTACATTTGGTTATCACAGTGGTGGTCTAACCGATTGGACAATGTCCGCATGATAAAATTCCATTTAGAGTAAACAAAATAATCGTCTCGTAATAAGTTGATCAATCTGGTTTAACTTTCAGTTTGGGCTTTGAGTGGAGGTCAGTCATGGTACTCTGTAATCGAAACCATGACTGTTTGTTGTTGAGCCTGTTAGAAATTTTAACCATGTCATTTGTACGAGGGTCAAACGAAAGGAAATGGCAACAATGAGAATTTGGCCGCCATGCTACGAATTTTCGCAGGTCAAAGAAATCTTTCAGTATGTGACGAACAGAGAAATCACTTTAACCTATTTCATTCACTAATTGCCGAGTCATCCAGTAACTGCCAGCATGCAACGGAGACTGCACGTGCTATTACGGCCTCGTTCCACTTCCATTTTCGACCAACTCAGCAGCTTTGCGTGCTTTTGGGAACTATGAATTGGAAACAGTAATTTCATGCTTTCCTGCCTCCTTCCCTATTACAGCCAGTCACAGTAATCAGCCCGAAGGCTGGTTTGATTGGTTAGGGTAGAGTTCATCTCGTAGTAAGCACTCCACGTTCTATGAATATCATCCGTTGGTGATGGTGTGCTTCATGTACCGCTTGCAATTTCCCATGAAGATCTGCTTACCGAAATACAGTATTACACAGTTTGGGTGAAGATGAGTGGCCCTGCTGGCGTCCACCGAAAATAAATCTGGGTCCTCCCGACTATAGTCGTGATCTTCTCACTTTTATTATGAAATAACTTTAATTATTAATGATATTTTATACTTTGAAATACGTTTAAGATGAACACACGGACTAGCCATTTTATAAGCTTCACCCAATACAACACAACGCCATAAAGCCTTTAATTTTCGCATACATTCTGCCTCCTTCCACCCCCTCCAACATCCCTATCCTTTTTCTCCACTTGGTAAACGTTCTCCCTTCTGTCACAGTAGTCGGCATTGTATCGCTAATCAAAATGCTCTGTATCCACCTTTCCTGCCTCCTTTGGATTTCTCCTAACAATCTCATCTCCAGCTCCACCGTGCATCGTACTTCGTTTGTTTTCCTTGCCTCCACTTCGAATTTTTCATCCTTATCCACACCCAGATTTGAAAAGCCTCCATTCCCGCACATCATGTTGTCTCTACGACTTAGTTTCTGTGCCGTACAAAACTCTTCTCGTAATCAAAGTTTCCGCTAATCTGTTCCTAACATCCTCACTCAACGTCCTTGTCATCAACTTCCTCCTCCTTGTAAAAATTTCTTTGTCCAACACAATTCTGTTTCTATAGTCTCTACTGCTTAGACAATCTCCACCTAACACTTATCTCAGTTAGGTAACTTAAATTCTATAATTTATGCCCACCATTTTTAATTTTTCATTAAGCCTTCTTATTTCTCTATAACCGCATTACCTTTGTTTTCTTTTGATTGATTCTTTTCCTATGTCTATCGCAATGGTTTATTTGTTTTTCAGGAGTGATTTTATCCCATTCCAGCTAGTCTAGCTAATTAAACTCTGGCCATTTACGAATTCACCCAATAGCTCTCGGGAATATTGTAGGCTCTATAAAGTTTTATTAAGGCAAAGCGCAGTGATGCAAGAAACTTTCTTTCTTTCCATCATCTGTTAAAAAATATGGGGTGCATAATTTTCGCATAATTGTGCCCAGTTCCGCCTCTGGATTGAACCTCGAGAATGTCAAATTTCGGCCAGATTTAGGTCCCAATTTACGCTGCCTCCTTGACCATTGCTTGGTGACCAAAGCGTTTTGGATTCGAGCATGAAAAAGTTATTGCGGCGCTCTCATTACCTCCTCCACTCCCACCTCCTCTATCCACCGCGTCACCCCCTCCCTCCTCACGCTACCCCAAAAACCGCCCGCCCCGCCCTCAATTTGCACACGGAGAGTGTGGGGGGCGATTCCGAGCGGGTGGGTCGTGAAAATGGGAGGGGAGGGGGCTTGAGAAGGGGGCATTTACCCCACCGGTGACTCGACGCGGGGATTAATTTCCTCGGGGGAGAAGAGGGATCGCCTCCCAGTCCTTCTTTATTCAGGGGTTTAGGAGGGAAACGAGGGCGAAGAGGGAGGAGGGGGTGTCCTCTCTCCCGCTTTGCCTTAACGTCCTGCTCAATTACCGCTAGGATTCAGGGTCCTATCCCTCCGTCCCCCACATCCCAAGTCATCCCCTACCCCCTGCCCTCTTTCGGTCGTCCTCCACACTCCACTGTCTTTTGATTCTCCTTCCTCTTTTCTCTTCTATATTCCTGGACCACTCCCGCGGCGACCATGGCTGTGTGTACCCAGGGCAAATACTGTCGCCTCGTCCCGCGAGAAAAAAAAGTCACCTCTCCCGCGCTCTCCTTCCGCAGTCATCTCCCTCTCCAGCTTCCCCACACCCTCGTTTCCTTCTCTCCGACTCCCTTTCACGCCCGCATCCGGACGAAAGAGACCATAAGTTTCAATTGATCGTGGCCGTCGCCGTGTGTCATTCTGTGAATTCCATTTTTTTTACGTCTCCCCGTCCCCTCTGCCGTCCATTTCATTGCCACTTATGGCTTGAAATATTTTAGCGATAGCCTTGGCATGTCAGAAAATACCATGTCGTCTCGACACATTCAGTGGGGAATTCATAGTTTAAAATCGATCCGGTGGTGGGGGATGAGGAAGTAGTAGAAGCAATTAGAAGGCTGAAGGGCTTCCAGGAGGAGTAGACCATTGAGTGATATTAAGGAGGAGAGATTGTTAGATTAAGAGAGAAGAGGGAGTAATAGTTTGCTGTTACTAACCACGAGCGTAAGACATACATGTAATGCCCTTAGAAGTCGATCGAAATGCTAAGAGAGATGTCACTTAGAATTCGACAGAGGATTTTTTTTAACAACCGAGTTATTTTCCGATTGAAAGATATAATATACTTCGTTGTAAATATGGAATTGTACTTAATTGCAATTTTCATCATTGTTGGCTGTCCAGAAATGTTCGGTATTTCTGTTGTTAATCTAAAATGCAAAAATGTGGTGGAGTACTACTGTATTGTAAATCATATGAGCGCTCTTGGCAACAATAATTGCTTTCCTTCTCTTTCAAATCGGCTTTGTCATGGTTGGGTATTTTGTTATTTTTTTCTTAATAATATTTTAATTATTGTTCTAATAATGGTCATATGTAATTTTTAGATTGATTTCCCTACCGCTAATGTAAATTTTAAATAGGTACGTTAAAGAATTGGTTAAAATGAATTTATACTCGTACATTTCCATGCGTATTTAATTTTAGGGGACAAGTAAGCTAACTGTGATACGCTCAAAACCTCAAAAATTATGTATTGTTAATATAAACCTATTATAAGATTGATTTATAAGCAGTTTCATGCAGTTGTTTTCGTATTTTGTGAAACAACCCTCGGGTTCTAAAACAAGTCTTTCATTCGATATTCTTCTATTTTCTCGGGTAATTTATCAGTAAAGTTTTGCCGTTTAATGGCCAAGCATAAATATGATAATTATTGTCTAAATTAATTGATCCAGTTGCCTTATTTTTTTTCGTTTTGACGGTGTATTCACAGGTATGAATTTTCCTAAGGACGTTAAAAAAATTAGGCAATCGGATAATATCGTGCTAGGGAAATGGAAAACTGTGGTTTCGGAATTTAACTTCGGTAATTTCTGAGGTATTCCCCAAAGCATTTAAAACTAATTATTCCCCTTCTTAGGAAGCACTAAATATATTGCAACTATTTTGTCACGTTAAAAAAATAATTGTGTTTTGAAAGGCAACGAATTTGGATCGCAGGTACATTATGCACGTTTGGAAGTGCATCTAATTGAAGTCTCTTGAATTAAAATTGATTAAATTACGGCTGACTCAATGTGATTTACTACGTGAAAAAAAGCTCCCAATCTCTATCTGTTGCTGTTGTGCCTCGCAGATTCTTTACTCTGTGCAAAATATAACTCGGTAATATTGCATCTTTTATTCATTATTTAATTGACAGCTCGGGTTAATGCTTTAGAGTTTCGTTGAGGCGTGATACATAAGAGAAAACGACAAGTTTTAAGGTTCGATCCGTGGAACCCCTTCCTCTTGTCCGCTCAGTTTCCGCCCTGCTATTTCATTCGGCTTCATTAAGCATCCTTCCTGGGAATGCTCCCACCACTACCCAGACGATTTCCGACTTGCGCAGCTACCCCCTTCATTTGTTATTCGCCGTTCACATACCTCCCACCCCCCCCCCCTTGTAAGGGGAACCCTGGTTGTTTCACTTTTGGGCTAACGGGGCCGTTTGTCTGCCGGCCGTCAGCATGCTCCATGCTACTCCTACCCGCCTGTCCCTTTCTAAACTGCCCCGCGCGCAGCCCTCGACAGGAAATCTCTCCTCGTTTCCCTTATTCTCCGCCCTCGACGGCGATACCTCCCGCCCCCGTCGCCCATCCCACCTTCCGGGTGCGACAAGAGGCGTTGGGGCGTCCGAAGGAGGCCATCCGTGACGGATGGAGGCCGGGCCGCCCCGTCCTATCAATTACCCTTTATTGTTGAAGTCTGAAATAATACGGCTGGCTTAGGGAGCTTCTTCAGCTGATAAGCACTTCCCATAGGAATTAAAATCAGTGAGGTGAAATTTGGAGTGGCTTTGTTCTGATTCTGAGCTATTTAAATAGATGCAGAAAAAATCTTAGAAATTGTAGAGTAAATATCGCCTAAATACGTGTAAAATAATTTAGTATCACCTTCCTAAAAATTCCTTGAAAAAATCTTTATTTTCAGTTACATCTGTCGTCCGTGTGTTTTTCGCGAAAGCTTGAGATTTCTGAATACGCAAGCCTTACGCGTTTTTCACCGCGTTCAGCGTGGACATGGTGAAAAAACCACGTTTATGAACTGACGGTAGGAATGCGTACTTGTTTTCTAATTAGTATTTGACGTTTTATGAAGGTCATTTGATCCTCTTCCAACCTCCATCCATGCATTTTTCAGGATGGCGTGCCTTTTATGTGTATGGAAACAATTCCACCGCAGTAATTTCCAAATGAATTGGAAAAATTTCCGATTTTTTAATATTTATATGGATTGTGTAATGAGAAAAATCATAAACACAGTAATCAACCCAATGGTCGGTTTGATAGGTGATGGTAGCGTTCACCAAATGCTAAACTCATTGGCGTGTGAAATTCACACGTCAACTGCTAAACCCATTGGCGTGTGAAATTCACGCATCAAGACCCGAACCTTTCCCTTCGTCGCCTATGATTTCCAGGCATTTTTAGTGCATGGAGTCGAACCCGGGTCCTCCGGTTAGCAGCTCGGCGCTCTAACCCTGGACTACCACCTTCCCGTAGGCTATGCAATATTAGGTATTTTTATGACTGTTTTTCTTAGAGAGTAATTATTATGAAGAAATATGACTTGTAAGGATTTTCAATTAAAAGAATAACTATTGGGTTTGTGCAATATTTATTTTAGTGAATTCAAAATCCTTCCAATTCGTATTTCTTTAAAATAATGCCTCTCCAAGAAAAACAGTTGTAAAAATAACGAATATTTTTCTTTGGGCTTTCTACGTCCAAATCGCTTGCCATCGGTGAGATTATATCCAATAGTTTCTCTGGCCAAACATGAAAGGTGTTCTGTACATCTAAAGATTTTTCTCAAGTTTTCGGCATGAAAATCTATTTCATAGTTTGGTTCGCAGCAGAACGGTTTGGTTCGAAAAGGCATAATTAGTTCTTACAATGAATAGAAAATTTTCTTTTACAAAGAATTTTCCGTAATGCAGGTGATGATTCTTTAGGAAGGACGTGGGAGATTTCTATCGCCTTAGATTCCCGTTTTTGTTCGGAATTTGTGGTCTCGTCAGAGCCAGAAAAAGTTATTATACTAAACAAATTTTAGTAAAATCAAGTCAAACACTACAGTTAACTTATGTCTTTTTGTGTGAAGCTATACATTTTTGGGATAGGCATAAAAATTCGGGAAATAATACAAACAAATTGAAATAAAAGTGAAAAAACCGACTTCAAAACGAATTATTGTGATGAGTTAGGTCTTCCATCCCCGTGTTTGTCTGGGAATGTTCATTTGTCCCTTTACAATCTTACAGTCCTATTTTTAAGACTATCCTTAGACTTGTAATTGTAGCGTTGGATTTCGCTGTCGATGTCTGATCATTGCATTAATTTTATAAACTGATCACAAACAATTTTCCTGGTCTACGATTGAAGGATCTCAGTTTTTCCCGGCGTATTGTATTCAGGAAGTTCTCTCGGGTTTCCCACCGGGTCAGCGTGGTGTGCACCGACGTTTCGACGGCTAACTCTGCCATCGTCTTCAGGGTGAAGTGCAGAGCAATGAATTCGCCAGGTATTTATACCCTGTCGTAGGGTCAGGTGTCCTCTGATTGGTCAGATGTGTTCCCAAGTGCCGAGCCGCCCCGGTGACGTCTCGTACTTTCAATTTTTCTCAGCACAGGTCTCCACGTGCTGCTGATCTGGAAGCCAGTGTCCCTGTTGAAGGTATTCTGTCCTTCCAGTCGGATTTCCACGGCTTCCTTCGCCACTCGGTCCCAGTAGCCGTTCGTGTGACAAAGTCTTTTGGTGCTCCCCCAGTCAATCCGATGACCATGCGTGATGCTGTGTTCGGCGACTGCAGACTTCTCAGGGTAATGGAGTCTGATGCATCGCTCATGCTCCGTTAGTCGCTTTTCAATTGTGCGGCCAGTCTCCCCGATGTATACCTGGCCGCACTCACACGGGATCCGGTATACCCCCGGCGCCTTCAAACCCCGTTCGTCTTTTGCCGTGCCAAGGAAGTTCTTCAATTTTCCTTGTGGCTTGTGGATGGTTTCCACTTTATGTTTCCTTAGTATCCTGGAGATCTTATGGGATACCGTGGAAACAAAGGGGATGCTGACTCTGGCAACGGGTTTTTCTCTTTCCTCTCTCTGACGGTCGTTTCTGGTGAAGGCCCTTTTAAGGGCCAAATTGACCTCCCGGCTTGTGTATCCATTCTGAAGAAAAGTATTTTTCAGGTGATGAACTTCTGCCTCCAAGCCTTCCTGGTCTGACACGCATTTTGCCCGGTGGATGAGCGTTGACATAACCCCTCGTTTTTGGGCAGGGTGATGGTGGCTTTTCCCGTTCAAATAGAGATTGGTGTGGGTAGGCTTCCTATACACCTTGTGGCCTAAGCTCCCGTCCGCTTTCCTTTCAATTAGGATATCCAGGAAGGGCAGCCGACCGTTGCTCTCAATCTCCATGGTGAACTGGATGCTGGGATGAATGCTATTCATGTGGCCAAGGACACCTGACCCTACGACAGGGTATAAATACCTGGCGAATTCATTGCTCTGCACTTCACCCTGAAGACGATGGCAGAGTTAGCCGTCGAAACGTCGGTGCACACCACGCTGACCCGGTGGGAAACCCGAGAGAACTTCCTGAATGGTCTACGATTGTTTCCACTTCATTTCATGATGATGGGCAATCTGTGTCCTGTTAATTATACACCCAATTCTCTTCTGGGTTCTAATTTTTTTTACGAATGATACCGTTTCCTTAAAAAAATGGGAGATCCCTACACGTTTAACACAGAGTTCTGAATTTCGGTGCTGAGTGAAGATTTATGCATAAAAGGATCAATGGTGCCGCTATGCTGGACTAGGTTGAGTCTGGCCGGAGTCGTAGTCGTATTCGGGACTGGGATGGAGGTCAGTCGAGCAGTCGGTATTGATTTGACCCATTACATTCCTTATTTTTCCTGTTGTAAGTGTTGCCAGCATTAAATCGCATCGTGTTCATCTTACAAAAGACTGCCTAATTTAATTTGGCGGATGGAAATTGTGATTATTTATGTAATTAAGCTGAGTGGTGGTCTTTGACTAGAGGGTTAGGCTACGGACCATGTGATACCTGTCCCTTATGGAAATTAATGTCTCTGTAAAACAAAGCTGCTTATGAGTTTGTGGGTCCCAGGAGTTAATCTCACTCCACATGGGGCATAGTGGAAGGAATTGACCTCGTTACCCTTAAATTTGTGGATTTTACATTCCGCTGGCCATGGTCCAAAGTTCGTTCATCTATCGGAACGCTTTGAGGACTACGGTAAGCTATTTAATTTAATACTAACGCTTTATGAGCACGTGGATCTAAATTTTTTAAGTTGCTATAGCGGTAGCTTTCATTTAAATTTGCTCGCAATTTATCTTGCAACGACCATCCCGTCCACTCTATCAAGAGGAATGATGGTGTAATAGTGGTGGGTAGAGCTTGCCTCTTCTTATTCAGCCTTAGAGCGCGTAGAAATCATGACGGCCACGGGGATCTGGACCGGAAAGTCATTTCCTTTGCTGGACGAAGTTAGAAGTATTTGTAGGAACTATTTTTTGGATGGGTAGAATTAATAAAATTATTTCCAAAGTTGAAAACAAAATGTCTGTAGATATTTTATAAACTGCTCATCAGACTGTTTATACACACTTTTAAGAAGTCAATTCCATATTTGACGACAATTCTCATACATAGAAGTCGTCGAAATTATGTGTAAATCTCAGCGTCGTGGTGAAGATGGAGGAATTCATTATTATGTGTGGGCAACATTTTCGCTTTAGGGAATGCGGTAAAGCGGTCAAAGCGAAACTGCTGCCTACAAAAGTAACTTGAGCGATGGAATCCGCAGGACCTTTATTGACCAAAAATATACAATATATTAAAAGTGATAGATTGATGGTATATCAGTTTAAATTATTGCAAAGTATGCATCCAAAGTAACTCATTTTGTGTCATAATCATGAGATGAGAATAAATGTGAAAAGAAACAACGGTTATGTGGTTTTCAAGGAAGAGGAAGGCTAATTTAAACGTTGAAATTGGAGAGTAAAAACTAGAGTAGGTGGAACAGTTAATTCTCGTGGGCATTGTTTTGAACTATGAGTTTCAAAACAGCACGAGCACAAGAAGAAGGACTGCTTCAGGCAAAGAAGCTTTCACCAATAAGGAATTAATGACAAGAACTTTGAGTTAGGATATTAACTAACATCTCGCCTAAAGTTTGATATGGAGCGTGGTTTTATATATTTATAAAAATTGTCGTCGAAGTAAAATTACAGGCGTGGATTGAAGGCTTTTGAAATATGAGTGGGGAAAAGGATGGAAAAGGTGAAATGGAAGACAAGGAAAACAAACGTGGAAGTGCTAGGCATAGTAATGAAGGAGAGGGTATTGTTGAGATAAATGCAAATGAGACGGGAAAGATGGATGCAGAGCATTTTGATTTACGACTGGACATTGAAGGCTACGATAGAGGGAAGAACATTAGGCAAGGGAGGAAGAGATAGGAAAGGAATACACAGGAAAAAGATATACGAAATGAAAGGAGGGCCGGAATACGGAAATAAGCAGTTTAATTTAGTGTTTGTCGTCAGGTTTTGTTTTGTTCGTCGAGGCTAAGAACGGTATCGTTGTTCTGTCTGTGTCGATTTAAAACCCACCTTAAAAGGCAAAGTACCAATGATGATAATAATAGTAATCACCATGTAAATGGCGAGGTTTGGTTCTCATAAAATCAGTTTTCAGCCTTAAAACTGACTGAAATTCTCCCTTTAACTGCAGAGCTATGAGAGTTCCGGTCGCCGATTGTCTTGCGGGAGCTTCCAGACTACAGGCTTTCTATAATACTCGTTGTCATTCCGCTGGGCAGAGCTTTTTCCGAATTACAAGATATTTGCATTTTCGAATGATAATAGTGCAGGTAACCTCAGAATTTCTATATCATTTTACGTAATAACTTCTAAAGTAACTCAATTCCTCCTCGGGCATGGTAATTTGTGTTTTCATCCGATGTAGGTGGAAAATGGTGCTGGAGGCAAATGCTGAAGACGAGATGGACAAAGTGAGAAATGAGGAAGAATTCAGGAGAAGAAAAGGAAATATGAACCGCTGTAGGGAACAGAAGAGTCTCATGGATTAAGACAACCTTAAGATCTACTGCATTTGTTAGAGTTATAATGGATGTGAAGGCTGGTCCGACATGGAAGGCGCATCAACCAGCGAGAGAGAGACGTTGGAAGAGAGAGATCTTTAATGCTTTGGTAGGGAAGGATCCAGCATTGGGTAGGGTAAAATGGAGGTCTAGCGTCAGTTTCCCAACTGAAATATTGATATGATGATGGAGATTTAATGCTATGATCACGGTGTCTTATGAGCTCATTCAAGAGGCACCTTATAATACCGATTGCATCTAATTGTAATGACTACTCTGCGCAAAGACGTATTCATTCTTAAGTAGTAATGTATTTCTAAACCCCTATCCCAACTTACTGTAAATAAGAGAAACAATCCCCTCTTAAATTCTATTACTTCCATAGCAGGGGAGTTAGATTAAAATCACTTCTGGGGACACCGTGCAATAGGCTAACGCCTCGGTTACCTTGATAAGAGGAGTGGACGAGCCCTCATTTCTTTGAACATAGAGATCCGCTCGAGTTAGATATAGACATGGACCTTGTCGTTTACAGTGTCGTTTTAAATCTCGGCGTGTAAACAATTTGGCAGTAGAGCATCTTCGTCATTCTCAATAGCCGCCCGTTTAAAATATCGCCGGCCGACCGCGGGGGAGTGGCGAGCTGCATAATGGTCGGGTTCGCCTTTCTCTCCCGGGGTCTCGGGAAACTCACTCAGGGGTTCCGCCGCCTACCCTCCACCCGCCCTCACTCCTCCTCCCTCGCACAAAAGCCCCGCGTTAATCTAACCTCGCCCGTCCACGGCGGCTGCAAGCTATCGAGCGAGAAAGAGATGGAGACCGAGGGGCGGGAGGGATGGAGATGGGAGTGGAACAGGAGTTCGGGGTGGGGTGTGGTGTAGGTCTTCTTTTCGAGGTGGTATTTGGGAGGGGGGAGTAGGAATTTTTTTTATTTTGCCCCGTTGGAGGGGTGGCTGGAGTGTTTCTTTTTTGCGATATGACTTCCGTGGAGGGTGGGGCGCGCGAGGAACTATCGCGGGGGTGGATAACATTGGCCGGGGAAGTGAGAGGAAGGGGATGGGGTAGGTTTGTAGGAGTCGCGGGAGGGAGAAGGGGATCTGGCCGCTTGAAACCCTGGCCCAAAATGGAGGCGCTTTAACGATGAAATTGACTTTATTGTGGGGAGCACTTGGGAGCACTCTTTTGCTAGTGCCAGTAGCCGGTGTTTACTTCCAGGACCAAAAGGCGCGAATAAGGACACATTTTTGTAATTAAGATTTGGAAACCTGTAATCTGGTTTGCACAATGTATTTGTCGCATGGAAATATTGCACAATTATTGTAATTTGCTGGCCTACAGGAAAAATTATATCATACGCTATTTATGGAGTAGTGGATTAAACAATAAACTATTTGATAATATCGGCAGGTAATCAGAGGCTGAAGCTGTTTATGTCATTAAATGTGAATGAGTTTTGGGGGAAAGATATTGGAAAGGGAGTGAGATTTATCGCTTATGGTATCCCAAATTCACATTAGCACTCCGTGAAAAAATTTCTTTGAGTGTTCTTTACCTAATGTTCCATCTTACGGACTGCACCTGCTACTGAACTCATTATTCAAGAAAGGAATTGAGACTACGTAATTCGAGAAGGAAAATGAACATAAAACTTAATAATTCACCTGTGACCGGAACCAAACGCAGAAACAATAATAATGCAAATTGAATTGATAATGAATAACGCTTGAACAACCCGAAGGTTGATTTTATAGGCGAGGGTGGAGCTCACGTAGTACTTAGCCCTATACGAAGTGTGATTTTCACACATCAAGATGAATCCACATGCTTTCCCTATGCTTTCCACATGCCTTCCACATGCCGCCTATGGTTTCCCAGCAAGATATGGTACTCGAAAAATCACAAAATCTGGGTAAAGCTGATGATGACCAGAGGCGTGCCCAGGAATCGAACCCATGACCTCCGACCAGTATCCCGCCGTTCTACCCCGATTTAATTTTTTTCATTGAGTTTTCCTATTGGTTATTAGGTTTCTATCTCCGTAAATTCATCTTCCCCACAACCCCCACCCAGGAATCAATAAGCCTTTTTCCAAATTAAAGCACTTCCTTCTTGCTACAAATAATCTTGTGTTAATCCTTGGCCCGTCATTTAATCGAATTGGAATTAAAAAGTACTCTTGGTAGTGTCAGTTGAATATGGCAACCACTTGTCGTTCGTGAAAGAAAACCTATTCTAACTTTTACTGCAGATGTTTACTATTAATGGGTTTAATAAATTTAAAGTGATTCAATTTCAAATGTGCTTTACTGGCTGGAGGGATCATTGAGGTATTGGCGAGAGCCTAGGTCATCTATGGAAACTAAGAATTCTCAGGCTCATCTTCTATCCCAATTATTAACTAAAATAACCCGAAGTTTATCTCCAAAATACTTATCGAAAAATATATGTTTTCACCGACACTTTAAATTGTCTACACTAATAACATCTTAAATTTAAATATGGATATTTTTACTATGCTGTCTATTTTTTTCGAACAGATAATTCGGAGCTTTTTTTGTCCACCAATCTTCTTCTCGAGTATAGTTCACTGTTTATACCAATCTGCGAAGGTAACCTAAATTTGTCGTTAATGAATTTTAGGCATTAATTTGACGGATGTATTTATTTATATGACTTCGTTCTCTGCTGCTTCTATTAATAAGTTTATTTTATGGACAGTATTCATTTGGGCTCTCAGATGCCATAATTTCCCGATTTTCAATGGTTTCATTATTTTGTTGAGAAGTAATTCGGTAGAAGGATTAGAATTCACCTTGTTACAGAAGCTTTTCGCCCAATCACACGAGCGAGAAATAATAAGCGGTAAACTTCTCGTGTTAATTGTGTGAGCGGTAGGGAAGGGTGATGAAACAATTATGGGCATCGCGTATGAGATGAGGGTCAACGCTTTCCTTAGAGCCACGATTGTTCTTTCTTAGGTGATTGGATGGTAATAATAAACTGAAACTGGTTTTGATAAAATATTAATGACATAATAATGAAAAAGTACTGGAGATGGTGGGTGAGGAGAGGGGTTTGTTGAGAGAAATCCTATGGAGGCACGAAAAATGGATGAAAGGCGTATTGAGCGGTAGTGGAATGTTGAAGATGGTAATAGAGGGGAGAATGTTGGGCAAGCGAGGAAAGGGCAGGAACAGGATAGGGATGTTGGACGGGATGAAGGGAGGAAGGAAGTACACAGAGATGAAGAGAGACCTGATGTAGAGTAGGTTGCTGGATTGGGTTTTGTTTGGAGTTACAAAATGTTTATTTGATAGTTGTGTCCATCCAAAAACCTACCTTAACCGGTAGATTACCTAATAAAAAAATAATAAAAATAGAAGTTAAGAGTATCCCAGCGAAAACTTAAAAAAATAAATTTCGATCGTTTTGAAGGTTGTGACCCAGATCCCATTTATTTTGTGTAAATGTTTGATGTTAAATGAAGTGTCACTGATATGATGACGTTTACAGTAGCCAAATTGGCTATGGTAATAGGATATATGACCTGATGTGCGAGTTTCAACCGCCGTTGGACTTAATATTGGGTGATCTCTCTACACTCGTTTATCAAACTGACCTTCGGATTGATAACTCTGGTGGGGTAATACCTGTAATGTACGCGAGAGATCAAAATGCTCCCATTTCAGCAAACTTTTTCCTAACTTAATTCCACAACTCTTTCTGAAAAGATAAGGTGCAAACTCATGGACTTGCGGAATACACGACTCGTACAAGCCTACGTATGTACAAGTTGTTATTTGGAATGCAAGAAACATTATCAAACGTGGAAATGTGTGTGCGAAGAGAAGGTTAAAATAGTGAGCGGTAGGTATAGAGCAGATTCCACTACTTCTTTGAGCGGTATAAGATTTTAATATGGATTTTTAAAAAAATAAATAATATAAGAATATAAATGAGAGATGGTTAAGGATCTCAGAATATTTGTTGTCTCAGGCGTAACTTTATGGAATTTTCATGACATAATGAAATGAAACACTTTTCTTTTTAATTCCACGCAATTTTGTGGAATTGCCAAGTAAAGTATTTTATTTCATCATCTCAGAATATGGTCAAGGTGTACTTTTGGGCCTGGAAGATATCGTTCATAAGTTTTTTGTCCAGAAATGTCCAATTTTATGATAGCTACTCGGCTTGGAGTAGAGGAGTGGTGGGAGGTGGTCAGCAAGAAGAGCATTATTCCATTATTGAAGTGTAGCGGTCGTGTGAAATATTCAGTTTATCTCCCTAACTTCACTCACAGGGATGTGCTATGAAACGAATAGCAGGGTAGTAGAATTGCCATAAGAAGTTCGTGAATATGCACCACGAGGCACAAAAAGGAACCCCAGGACAGTTTTTTTCGCCAGCCATTTGTAATGCACGAGGAGACTAAATTTTGTAATTAAAACATAACTTGCCAAATTGAAGCCATACTCGCTCATTTTTGTAGTCGTTTCCTTTATGGCAAGCTAGTTTACAGTCACAGGTAATGTCCGTGCTGTGAATTCCCAGGATTCTCCCGCGGCAGTCATATTTTGACGAAACGGCATTACTCCGCACTCCCTCTCATTGAAGTTTTCGCGCTTTGAAACGCGATGGACACCTGGGTTATTTCTGCAATGTATTCTTGGTAACGGAAAGAAAATGTTGGAGAAGGAATCTCGAAACACGACTCACGACGCCATGACTCAGAGTTCGTGAACGTCAGCGACTGTTTGGGATCTTACTCTCTCACAATCAAGGAGTGTTCTCAGGAAAAACGAAAGGGGTCTCCTAAAATATAACTGTCGGTCATTCTTTCCATAATGAGAAACTACTTCCCTCAACCACCCTCCTTCCTGCTTTCAGGTATATCACGGACGCCTCCAAACGCTCCGTGGTTGTGGTGGGAGGTGGGGCATTTGGGCCCAAGGGCCTTTTTTTCGACTGCATAAAGATTTCTTCTTTCCTTAATTTTTCGCCCTCTAGTTAGGGAAAAGGAAACTCCGTCGACAGCTCGCCTCGGAAACATGATGCCAGGCAACAAAAAGAAATTCAACTCGCCACCGGGAGGTGCGTGACAAAGCTCCCCCGATCCTTTATCGGACCCCGAACACGTTCGAAAAGGATAAAGCACTTTCCGAATTTCATTTCCTATTGCGTATCCCGTCTTATTTTTTTTCCGGGGATGGCTTATATTGTACTCCCACATTTTTTCCCCCGCCGAGGTGGAAGTAGGCGGGGGTGGGGGAGTTTCATTTGGCAATAAAAAAATAGGAAGGAATTTTCCGAAGCCGTGTGGAGCCCCGTTTTGGGGAAATAAAGAGATCCGTTAAATCTCTTTCGTCACGGGATCGATATAAATCGCTCGCTCTCTCCGCGTTTTGTCGGCATTCGGGGATCCCTCTAAAACCCCCTCCTAACAAGCCGCAGCCTCTTGTGACGGCAGTGACGGCGGAGGAAATATTTTGAGCCACCGGGGTGATTCTCACCTCGCCGTGCTGGGTGGCTGGTTGTTCGCTCGTGGCCCCCCGGCGCACGCGTGTGTGCGTGAGTTGCTTTGAAAGGGGGCGGGGTTGAGGGGTCGAGAGGTGCTTAATGGAGAGTGGGAAGGGTGGTTGCTGCTCCAGGGCTTCCCGAGAGCTTATTCGAAACATCGGTTAGGGTTTACAATGCAAAAAAATAAATCCTGGGACATAAATTCTTCCTGCAGTCGGAGAGAAAGTTGTACGGTGTATTTTCGGCGTCCGTCCGATAACCCTCCTCCGCTGGTATTAAAGGAAAAATCTTTTACGAGCAAAGTATTTTAACATGTTGTACGATTCAATAATTCTTTTTTCGAATACTCAGTGTGAAGGACCGACTAGGGTTCGTTATGAAATAACAATAGACATTTCATTTGGCATGAAAATTTGACCCTAATTGCAAATTTGGCTAACTGTTAATGTATGAATTCATAGGTAACAGTTTGAAATCTTCTGACAAATTATCCTCGTAATTACCAAAATGATAGGTAATTTTATGAAGTTCCTCAGGCTGATGGGTGTCATTTTTAATTCGTGCAACGGAGTAATTTATTCTCCACTAATAAGTTTTTGAGATGTTGATGTGAAGGATGTAAAAGGATGCAAAATGGATGGAAAGGAAAATATGCGATTTAGTACTAGGCATGGCGTGGTAGAGGACTGTTGGAAGGGGGAAGGACGCAACGATACCGGGAAACTGCCGCCCGATAACCCTGCTCTTGAACCTGTCCAAAATTTTTGAACGGGTCCTTCTGACCCAGCTCGAATCTCACGCCCACGCTCATGACATCCTTCACCCAGAGCAATTCGGCTTTCGCTCTCGCGTCTCCGCGGATCATCAGATTCTTCGCCTGTGCGAACGCATCTCGCACGGCTTTAATTTCCGTCGTTTCACGGATGCCGTCTTGATTGACGTCGCCCGTGTTTTCGATAGGGTCTGGCATAACGGTCTCCTGTTTAAAGTGCACTAGTACGGTTTCCCGCCTCCCCTCATCCTTATCCTCTAGTATCCTATAGCATAGTTTACTCTAAATCTTAAGTTTCTCGTCTCTCACAAACAACACGCACGCGGATGTGAGGTTTTTTGGAATGTCATGGTTTTATCTTGTATGTTAAATGACCGGTTAGGGTGGGTTTTCGCTCACCGGGATGGTGTATGTGTGCCCGTATGAGCCGACAATGAACGCTGGAGGGCTGTTGGAAGGAGTACGAAAGAGACAGAAAAAGTGGATGCCTAAGTTTGGAATGGAGATGATAGGTGGAATACGAGTACTGGTATAGGGAAAAACCTTAGGCGTGCGAGGTAAGGGTAGGATAAGGATGAGCATTACGAAAGTAAGATTATAAAGTAAGTACAACTGAAGGACACTTGATTGTAGTGAGTGAGTGTTCGGTTATGTTGTTAGGCGAGGCTAAGAAATGCATCAATATTCTGTGTCCATCCCAAACCCTCATTTAACGACAGGCTACCAAATAATAATAATAACAGTGACAAGGCTAATGACTTCTAAAATTACAGTCACAAGTACTGAATCATCATAATTATAACTGTTAGAGTACCTTCCGGGCACACTGTATTTTGGAAGAATAGTATCTGCCGACCGAAAATGGGTACCCCAGTGCCCAGCGTAAGCACAGCTCCAGGAACATTTATCTATGGCCATGTTTATTACTCTGTCTGTGGGAATTTGTTTAGTCTACCATTGGAGGTCATTTTATATGGGCACATTTAGCAATCCTACATTTATTGAACTCGTCCAAAGGAAAACCTGACCCCCGTAAAAATAAATCCGTCTAAGGTATTTTCACCACTGTCTTACTTAAGATTACATATTATATCAATAATTACCCGTTAATCGGAGTCACAGCTACTTGTATTTTGGCTAAACTTTTGACTCTAGTACCCTTTTGCATTTCCTATAGTTCCTAAAGTGCATCTCAATCTTTGTGTCGAAATTGGAAAAGCATTGGCAAAGTTAAACCACTAATTGGCACACTGGTCCGCCTGTCATTTCTCGAGCACTTGTTCTGTGCACAACACGACGGGAAAACATTATTTAGAATTTTCGGAATTGATCCTTTTAATTCTTATGATGAAACAATTTCAGCATGTAAAAATTATTTGCCTTGACCGGCATTACTTTCCGGAGACATGGCGAATGATTTTTACACTTTGAAATTGTTGCATTGTAACGCGCATTAACGGTTAACTGTCGCGACATCTCCTGCAGTTTCTTTAAATTGATTTTTACACTTTATGTTTTGCGGTCAAGGCCGATTAAGTTTATTAAAACTTCACCCCAGAGATAGTTTATATATATATATATATATATATATATATATATATATATATATATATATATATATATATATCCTAAAAAACCATGTATTGGGGAGTGTTTTGAAAACGATGGCCAATTACTGCTGACATTTGCTCCCATATCTCACACCTGCTTGGCAGCCTTAATTGTAAGTCGATTGCTAGTCTATCGCTGTATTTATTAAGTTTTGATTTGTAATTTTGAGCAATGTGGATGTGTTTATTCCCTGGAAGACTAAAACACAACTATTTTCATTAGTGCCGTAATTAGTAGGTGTCATAAGGTTTCAAACTATTAAAGGATATATAATGCGATTTTAATTAAACTATTCTGGAGTACTTTTCAAGTACCACTCGTACCAGCCCTTCTTGCTTTCACTTTGTATCTAGTGTATTAGCAGAAATCCCGTATGTTCATTATGAATGCTAAAAATGTCCTCATAATGTAAACAGGAATAACTGCACTACCTGATGTAAGATTTCAAATTCGCCATTCATTTGACCCCAGGAAATATCACTACCATTAACAGTATCAATAATTAATGTAAATTAGATATTGAAATTATGACAATACGAAATAATACATGGTTTTCATTTTTCATGATTGTAAATTAATAATATTTTCTTTTACAGGTAAGTTCGTGGAACAAAATTGACCCTTCTGCAAGGTGTGACATCGTTTCATTACATCATATTGTGAGGTAAAAAGGAGAAAGTATACGCTTCTTAGTATTCCCTTACTTTGCATGCATACAAAATAGCCTGTCTTGCAAATTAAGGCTCTCAAGCCGTCACGAAATTCACCCCTTTAGGCCAGGGATCATACTTAATTCATCACGTACTGGCGCATTATCTTTCTAATTACTCTTCCCTTTTCCTGAGAAACTTCTCAAAGGAAGGCAGATTTTCATGCGATGAATGCTATAATCTATAAAAATACCTGGAAGCTTTACTGCTGTAACAAGCAGTATCAGATGACCTATTTTCTTTATAGCCTAAAATCAATATCCACGATGCATTTTCTAAAGAAAATTGCTGGTCGATTATATTTGATTATTTTAGCTATCTACTTAAGGACTCGATATCCTAAAATAGTAATTTTTCTTCACTTTGTAGAAATTTAATTATTATTCCAGTAGAAATAATCCCACGGAGAAAAAAAATTCTCGAGTATAAACGACGTTGTGTAAAACCACAGCATTCCGTATAAAACGTGTTTGTACTTTCTCTAATATTAAGTTACTTAGTGAATACGTATCAGCTAGGCCGAGTCACGAAGAGTAAACTATTCACTTCTTTCCCCAGCTGCTCGCCAAAATTTATGCAGTGACGAGGATGAGCTAAACCAATGTAATCTCAAACCAGTTTTTCACATGGAAGTCGAAAATGTTATCCCATTGCTTCTTTTATTAGTTTTTTGTTTACACTTTTATCTTTAGTTTGCAATTGAAACACTCCTCCAAATAAGCTCAGATTTGCGAGTTGACTGTGGTGCCGAGATTTTGTTATTGGATGCAGTCCTTGGTGATTTTAATTTCCTTTTTCTTTAAATATATTCCTGATTCTTCCATTCCACAATGGTGTGTCACCTGATTCGTATAGGACGGCTATCAGCTTAGCAGCGGTTTACGCTTTCAGAACCTTTATAATTATGGACCCTATTGTGTATTGTGTGCCGAATAATTTGGCCCGTTCGATTAGAATCGGGCAATTTATTGTTTCAATTTTTTGGGGTACCTTATTTTCGAACCCCCAATACAATTTCGTTAATTTTTAATAAATTACCAAATATGAGTTACATACCGTTCCTTTCCGTCGTTCTCCCATTTCCCACTTTTGTTGATAAATCTATCCAATATTTTCCTAAACAGTTCCTCGTGTAGATATTTCCCTATTTGTTGCACGCTATGCAAATACCCAAGGATAATTTTCAGTTGGCGTCTTTCCTCGGCATAAATTGGGCAATAAAGGCTTCTGTTTATTGCCGTGCCCTCCTCCTCCATCATGCATTCACACGTCCCCACCTTTTTTTCCCTATTTTCTTGAGGTATGATCTTAACTGCCCGTGTCCTGTTAAAATTTGCGTAATTCCTTTGTAAGTTTTAAAGTTGATCTTCATTCTTTCCTTCACGCTAGGTAGGAATTGTCTGGTTATTTCCCCTTTTCTAATGTTTCCCCATTCCCGTTCCCGTTTGTCCAGGAAATACGCTCTTATAACCGTCTTGTTCCTGCTCCATTTCTCAGTTGGAGACAAAGTGACATCTCTTAGAGTGAGTGGCCTCTTCCATACCTCATCCGTGACCTGATTCTTCTTTTCTCTATTGAGAATATTATCCGCTATATCCCAGTTACTATTTGTAGAGCTTCATTACAGACCGTATTGTAGCTCTCGGATATTGCAATTAGGCAATATCTTTGGGCTTCCACTTGTCTCCTCCGGATTCTGTTGTAATTTAGCTTCTCTCTCCTCACAGCCACATTTCTCTCTGCCTATTTGCCCTCGCAAGCCATTTTTTAACCCAAGCGGCATGTAATAATACCGTGTTTTTTGGGTGGAATTTGAGAGAAATGATCCCGTGTCCCCAACCTATAAACAGCATACAGGTTGAAAAAGCTTCGTAAAAAAGATTTCACGTGCATGTGATGACGGTAGAAGGGATATTATATAATAAGTGATATGTTCTAGCGAAATGTTTCTGCAAGTTGTGATTTGGTGCGGGTAACGTTTCCCCAATAACCGCCATGAAACGATGGTATTGTAATAAAATATTCACGAAATCTAATGTTTTTTTCTGTCCTTAGTTTGTGATGCCGTGAATTTTAGCATAAGACTGTTGGAACTCCAAGATTTTTCATAACTTCAAGACTTTAGGATAAGACTGTTGGAAATGATCAAGTTTTGCATTTCAATTGGACTTGGTCGACATCATGGAATGTTGACACTCCATACGCTTGAAAATTCTAAGAAAACAGGAACTCGAATGAAACAAGACAGATAAAGAGACAAAAGACGATTCGGAGACGAAACAATGATACTTTTGTGTTTCTCAAATGGTTATCTTTCTTTCTGCCGCAGCTTGGAGAGATAGCTACATCAATATCGGTAATAATACGAACGATCGTGAGTAATTAGCGAATCTAGAACTCCTGTAGTGGGGGACATATTTTAGAAACGGGAAAAATTATTTTGCCCAAACTGTCTTCCTACAAAGAAACTTCAAAATATTGTTAGTTTCGAAATAAATCGGCTTGATTAAGGTGCCCTACGGAAGATAGAATTATGCATGGGGGATAGCAGGTATTCAAAACTAGTTACGGGCATGTATTAAATATTTATTTTAAATTTTATCGAAGTCAAGTATATTCGCAATGGATTAAATCATTCCGTATTATCGTTTGATCCGCCTTTGCCTCGAGCCTTATTCATTTCCTGTAATTGGAACTAATTGTGGATGGTGCGCGTTAAGGGAAATTGAGAATGTGAGCCTTCCATGGCTCTTTTACGAGAAAGAATCGGTCACACGAAGAGCACGAAGGTCAGAGTGCACCTCCAAGTTCATGGGAATCCTCGATGAAACAGTCATCGCGAATTTTTTTTCAGAACAGTCCCGTAGGTACAAGATTACCGATACAGCTCCTGCTTGCGATTTACTAATTTTTCCAGAGTCGCAACGGCGAAAGAAGTGTGCTTTGCTAATTAGGCCATATGGAGAGAATTGGTGGGGGTCAAATCACTAAGCGGATATATTAGTGAATAGTAAATGGCTGAAAGGGAGGGATCAATCGAGAAAAACATGGTTTAATGTGATCGAAAATCTTATGGAAAGTGACGTCGTTTCATTACACCATAAGTTAAAAAGGAGAGGGTATATGATCTTTAATAATCCCTTGCAATGCATGCATATAAAATAGCCTAGCTTTCAAATTATTGGTCTCAGGCTGTCATGAAATTCACATTTTCAGGCCAAGGATCATACTTAATTCATCACTTACTACCGCATTAACCTTCTGATTGCTCTTCCATTTTTTAGGAGAAACTTCACAAAGGAGGGCAGTTTTTAATAGTTTTTTCGGGCAACAGAATAAATTCATACAGTGATCGTTTCAGCTACAAAGAACGTAAGGGATAATTCACAAAGGTGACAGAAGCTAGAGAAGTATTTGAGGATAGGGAACTGTGAAAGATATTAATAAAAGAGAGAAATTTTCCCGTAAAAAAACTCATAATTAGGTTTTTCTTATACTTCACCATTCCAGAAAGGGAACAGCGTGTAGAGTATTCATGTATGCATGCGACGGCTATCGAATACAATCTTCCTTCTTATAATTCTGATTCTCGGGGATTGGATCGGGTGGCGTGCGGACTCCCACCCTATCACTCGGTCGCGAGCGCTCCCTCCGCCCCCCCCCCTATCCGTTCCGTCAAATTTAGCCCTCTGCAAGAGGGTGGTAGGTGGGCGGAGAGCCGGGAGAGGGGTAGGATGAAAGTCGGGGGAGGTGTTGTCGGAGGCTTGTTTTCAGATGTGCCCGCCGCGGGAGTTAACACCCCCCCCTCCACCCCACAGACCTCCGAACCATCCTTCCTCCTTCTCAGTCTTGGTAATAAGCTTGGGGAAAACTGAGGGAAACTCGTGGCAGACGTATAATCCACTTTTAAAAATGTCTCGGGGAACGGATCCCATCTCCATGTAGACATGCATCAATATCCCACTCTCCCTCTTTCTTTCTCACTCCGCTGCTCTATTCCCTCCTCGGGTTTTTGTAATCTTCCTTTCCTCCTCCTCCGTCCCGTCCTTCCTCGTCTCAACCAATCAACTCATTACATTCGACTTCGATTTATTGGAATTTGAATTTTCTCTTTTTCTTCCCGTTTTCCCAGATCCCTCCTGACGTACAGGGCAATCTTCTATTTTCTCGATTTGTTATTCGTATACGTTTTTGTATTCGTTGATCCTATTCCGACTCCACCGAGTTTGGCATAAGAGTGAAGAACGATCTTAAATGTGTACCCCTTATTTTCCCTAACCTAACGAATCATACGTACCGATGATGACAGTTGGTCATTTTCCACGGTTATTTATTGAAATAATTCCGTTTTTGACGTTTTCAATTCCCAATAGATACTTTTGATGATGAGTTTTCTTGGTAATAGAGTCTTTTTAATTATTGACACGTTTGCATTATAGGTACCTAAAATGTAATATACATATAATAATTATGTTAAAGCGTCGAAACCGGTTTAACATTTAAATAAATTAGTGGAAATTACCGAATACTTTTCAATCATCATGGGTTTATTACACAATGTGACAGCATCTGAAATTGTTTCCACATGTACTGATATTGTATTGTTTTATAAGGCAATTATCATAAAAGAAACGAAAAGATAGCATTATTTCATATAGTTTCGATCATCATTTCGTGAAAATAATTCATAATAATGAACATTCATATGGTGTCATTGTAATTGCTTCTATTAAGTGGCCAGATATCAAAGAAATCAGAATCGCCATCGTGAATCCACAATCGTGAATCCCAGAGTTAGTAAAAATAAATATTTGAAAGAACTTGAACACCTACCAAAAGGTTTTCTGTAAAATAAGCTTATTTTAACTACGGTCTGCTGAATAGGTACTCTCATCATCTCGTGAGTGAAATTTCTGCTTTGCAAGATTTTTCATTTGAAACTTCGAATTTGAACAAAGTATTACTAAATTCAGTACTCGGTGAAACTCTAATGCTGAACCCAGTGGAGAATCAATTTGGGACGCATGCGGTGAAAATACAACTATAAGCAATGAAATTAATGAGATTCTTAATAAGTTAGAAGACTGAATTGAGTAGATGAGCATAAATTGGGGTGGGTGAACTAATTCTGTATTTCGTTTGTAAATCGGATGAGAATGGGTGTAATGTCGAGGACATTTGATGAAGACTCGCGTTAGTCAAAGTAGCTTTTACGAGAGGGGATTCATGACGGGAAACCTGAGTGATCACGTTAAGATAAAGATAGATGGAAACTTTGAATGGAGCAGAGTACTTTGTGGTTGCAAAACTTCGTCTTTGGTTAAGGAGGTAATTTGTAGATTCCCGACTTTAAATGTGGATACTCAGAAGGATGGAAAAAATAAGCTGGGCGAGGGAGACGAGCGACAAAAGTGTTAGTTGAGATGGGAGGAGGGAGAGAATGAACTCACATCTGTGAGAGCAGGAGAACTGAATGGTTGCGATATTGAGAGATTGTTGAAGAATTATTGAAGAAAAGATGTAGAGCAAGATGGAGCCAGCAAGAGAAAGAACCGACGCGATGGTGTGGAGAGTTGGTTACAAATATAGCCGGGAAATGTAGCCGGCCAGAGGTTGCTCATGCTTATCGCAAGTGTTTCACCAGCCGAAGACGTTTAACTAGTTTGCAGACAACGTTCAAAGCGAGCTTTCACAATTTCATGCTAATAATTCAGAAGTAAAACTCACGATTCCATTATGGATACGGAGAATTTCCCCTCAGTCAGATCTGATTCTTTTACTGTGTAGTAATTCTTTTTGGCCACGTCAATGATGAAATAGAAGCGAAAAATCATCATCACGGGTCTGGCATTAAATCTCAAAGAAAATTTTTATTCCAGGCGAATTCTCAAGATTGTTAATCCGTCGAAAAGTTTAAAATGATAGGAAAAGATTTTCTCTCTTCCTTTTTTAAGGCTATCCAAAATGAGATTTGAATTAATGGCAGTCTGTCACCTGCCATATAGTTACGATTTTTTTTTTCAAATGGCTGGAATTATTGACGATCCCCACTTCATTTATGGCGCTTCCAATGCAAGACATTATCGACCTTATTTCATATCTTAAAGAGTTCACGTGACCTTCCAACCCTTCTCTCTATTTATTTTATTTCATTGATTTTTATAGGGTGAGCATGTTTGGTTTTCCCACTACTTTTATCGCAGAATGGCAGTTCAGAATAAAGCTCTTTCTTTTCCGTAAACTGTAGGCGTTAAACTCTTTTATTTCACGACCTAGCTAACACTCTTCATTAGATGAACTTGTTTAAAAGACTTTGCAGCGACTCGAATCGTACGTAGGTTGGTGAATAAAGAGAAAACGTTGGAAAAGCCAAGCCCTTAAATCTAACTATAAATCTCTACCAAACGAGTGACGCCTGAGACTACCTACTATAATGAATAGTGCGTTACTACAGGAAAAAAATCTTATCTAATTATTTACCCTTTTGTTTCCTTTTTTCCCCCTATTTTTTTAATCAATGGTTGAAATTGAAAATGTGCCCATTTTGCCACTTAAACCTTATGCATTGCAAAATATTTTTCCGATCAACATTACTTAGCTAGCGGGGACTGCATAAAAACCCGTCTACCCTCCCGAAGTTACTATTTCAACGTTCCCATTAAATATTTCTGGGGTGCAATAAGATTGATTTTTCACTACCATGACTCAGACGCCAGCCATCCTAGCTGTCACTTGTATTTCACTTTTTTAAATGAAATAATTCAAAATACAAGAAACGGAATTAAAACTGTCTACAGCGCCCTCTCAAATTATCTCGCAGGTGGACCTGGTATTTTTCTCAAAAATAGGAAATTTACGTTGGAACACATACCTATGCGTATGGTACATAACACATCAGTGAAAGTTAGCGTTGGTTTTCAGTCCTTTAGCAAGAACTATTATTATTTATTTTATGAAACAACGTGGCAAATGACTTGAGTGAAGTTGCATTAAAATTTGATGTGTAGTTCGATCGATTGATAATTAATTTATTTGCAATCAGCGGCGGAAGCTTATTTCACACATCTTACCACGCTTCATTAAAGTAGACAATTGTTCTCACTCGTTGAATTGCAAATTTGGATATTATTAAAACTGTTGAAATTAATAACATGTCATTACAGCGAGTAAATAATTTCTCATCGAGTATTAATACATGCACTGATAATTAAACTTAGCGTTATTATGTCAGTGTCCTCAATTAAGTCATAACATTGTTGTTAAGAATTGTTAATTTTTAACACGGCCTAGTTTGAAGCTGTTAAATTGAAATAACTTTATGTTTAGACTTAATATTTCTGATATTTTAATTTGTCGGGCAATAGAAGAACTCCATTTGGAAGCATTCTCCTAATGCCAGTAATTAGATTTCCCGTTAAAGTAACACCTTGAATAATCCATAGAAAAAAATCGTTTTCAGGCACACTATCCTAAACAGTTAAGATGTGGCAATCTCTAAATAGTTTTCATTCCCCAATTCGAGTTCTGTATCATATTTCGGGGCGTAACTAAGGTATACATTTAGAGAAACGGCATTTGTTTAGCCGTCATTTATAGAACAGAAATTGGATTAGGGCTGCAAACGTGATTTTACCGTGTAATGTTTCACGGGGACGACAAAAGGAGGGATCGAGGGGATTTGGCGCGAATGGGAGATGTGGGAATGGATTTGTGTGGGATGGGGGGTGGGTGATACGGAGGCGATGAAATAGGTATTACATAGAGGGGTTGGAAGCAACCAAGGGATAGTGCTTGGAAGAGGGAAAGGCCAGCTAGGATAAGGGAGGTTTGGAGGGTTCGAGATTAAGAGAGAGGGAGAAAATTATTCCCGAATTTTTGCCCACTATTAGACGCGATATTATTTCCAAAAATGCAACCTAAAATAGGTTCGAGTCTTTTTGGATCAGAGATAGCCTGTATCTTATCCCCGTAGACTTAGTCGTTCTTCAAGGGGAAACATATCATTTGAGGTATCAGTGTGTAGGTCACGCACACGTGAATGTACCCACTTGGGACTATACACGACATTCATATATATGGTCCGGCTCAATAAAGACAGTACTCATTTATCTCCGTTGATAAACACCATTTCGGCTTATTAGCCGAGTCCCTCGTCAATGAGTGGTTATGCATTTTTGAATAGTGTGTTCTCGTATCTTATGATTTTATAAGTATATTTAGCATAATTTTCATAATGGTGGTCTACTGCATTGGGTGGGCACACGGACTAAACACTGCTACACGTTTAAGGCCCTCCTAAAACAGCAACTTGATACCCAGAAGTGCATTAAACGTTTCTTCTATCTTGCGTACATTGTACATCCATTTCTTATGTCCAAAATGCGTTCCGTTACCCTCCCCCTACCTTGTTTGCATAACATTATCCCCATTATCACAGTCTTCAACTTTCCCTCGCCAATCAAAATGCTCTGTATTAGTCATTCCCATTTCTTTGCATTTTTGCTAAAAGTCTTTCCCTCTACGTAGTATGCATGTAATTCGTTTGTTTTCTCTTTCGTCCTTATCCAATCTCACACTAAAAAGCATAAACATAATGAATATGCAAGCATATGCGCTTATTCTGTGCATTATCATAAATAAGGGAAGCATTCTAAAAAGTGTCCGCTTTAGAACATAGAAAAAACATAGTTTTCTACATAATTTCGGTGGAAATGTGAACCATCTAATTAAGTCTACACCCCGCGATCCATCAAAAATGTGTGTGGTGGGGGGTGTAAATACTAGGTGGGATGAATAAGGGATAAGAAAGGATATGGGAGGGAAAAAATATTCAATTCAAACATCAAATAATGTGCCAAGTTTTATAAATGTTGGAAGAAGACTTAATTCAAAATAAGTGTTAATAGTTAATTATAGTTCTTTGTTACTCGGAAAAGAATGTAATAAATAGGAACCACAAATGTTAAGGGTATTTACAATGTCCATGGTGTTACCGATGATGCGGCATGCAGTTGGTCGCGAAAGTTCGGATGATCTCGTCCCCAAATTTGATCTAGCCGCTCCCGATAACCACCCCTTAACCTTTCAATTCAAATCTTCAACTAGACTAATGAAAAAATGTCATTTGTTCTGTTTGAGCGTACGGCTGCGATTTCATACCGGCAGTACCTCGCGGGGCGTATTTTCTCAGCTGCAGAGCATAATACGTACTTAAGAATCCTCGTTTGTGATTTGGGCCGATGATTTAGGAATTTGTTTTTGGTTCTAGTCATAGGCTGACTATCCATCTCTCTCGTCGCAAGAAACCATAACGATAATTATCGGTCCTAGTAATACGTTATTCCTTTTAACGCTTTTATTATTCAAAATAAATTTATATGTCATGTGTTGATCTACCTAACCATGTACGTACTGCCATACTTGCCTTTCAAGCATGCATAACGATAATGGGACATGAACCACTTCAGTGATAAGCAATTTTCCTGTGGTTGAAATAGACAAGCATAAAGCGGAAGAAAGGCTTTCACCTCGACTCGGCCTTCGATCGACCGCCGTCCATTGATTTACCGAGGCCGGCATTTGTTCTAGCATATGCTTCCGCAACCCAAGGGAGAGTTCGTTCTATTCGAATTCATGCACTTAGTTCCATACTACTTCACTGTCTCACACCTCTGCGTCTCTTATTCTATACGCCTTAGTTCTCTCCGCGTCGGAACAGGACACGTCTGTCAGTAATGAAATTCCTCTGGCAAGGGTCCTCGTTTCTTCTATCCTCTCCAATAATCCATCGCAGATGATAGGCTCCAAGACCTCGAGTACGACAGCCAATTTCCATCCGAGACAGGACTTCCGGCATGTAATAACGGAGCGTTATTGTTCTAGTCTTTTGACGACGAAGCGCCACTTATTTCGATCCTGGGCATATTATTCTTTTTCCGAGACAGCCGTGTAGTAGGTGAATTCGGTCGTAAATTATTTTATATCCACATGAATTGGATCGTTGCTTTATCAAAGGTGATACTCCTTGGTGGTTTATCTTTTTTATAAGTGCGGTTCTCATATTAAGATAACTCTTAAAGCGTTTTTCGTTGTACGCTCCGTATTGATTTATTGATTTGCCAGGAAGGCTTTAACTCCCCCAGAGCTCGTTATAATTTATGATATGCCGTATTAACGACGTTAAAATATGTCAATTTGATGCAAGGCCGATCAATACTTTAAGTCATTCCACTGCTTAAGGCGGTTATAGCGTGAGTATATATGTTTGAAGCGAAAACTATTGTATTGACTATTAGTTCTTGGTGACAAGGGCCACGTCTGTGAAGTTTTCCTTGATTTAGGATGTAACAAACGAAGTATCAGTCGTATTTCTTTCCCCGTAATTCAGTAACTCTTCCATGGCTATTTTTCTTTCCTACCTCCCATTTTCCTCATGCCAAATCATTGGCTTCATTAATTGGCAGACTTTTACGTCAGTCTCATTGTTAAGCTCCGCCATGTTTATATCCCATGATAAATTGGTAAACTAAGCATTTTTCCATGCCGCGTGTGTACCATTCATGAATGCGTTATTGAATACACGTGCGAATGTATTTTGTTGCTTTGTTTGGATCCTTGATGGGGAATATATTTTCTTCGTATGTAGTTGTTCGATTAACCTTAAAAAGAGACGAAATGTAAGGCTTCTTTCAATGTCTCTTCATTTAGATTAACTTGGCTCATTTATAAATCATTAATTGCACTTAAAAGTTTTTAGTTCACCATTTTTTTTTGCTATCTTGTGATACGCAATTCTTATAGTTATGTAATTCAATTGACGTATTTCTATACTTTGCCATCTTTTATGGGTTCTTTCATTTACTTGAAGCTTTAAAATCTTACGTGATGTGAATTAAATGTAAAATAATAATGGAAATCATTCAGCATATTATCAAAGGCTTTTAATTGAGTGGTATGACCCTTTCGACTTAAATTAGACATCAATATTTTCGGAGAAAATGTGTTTTTGCAGACGAAAATCAAAGTCGAATTGAGAAAAAGGAAAACGAACGAAGAGGTACTAGGCATGGAGGGGGAGAAGAGAGGGTTAGTGGTAGAAATTCATAGGAGGAAGAAAAGTGGATGCAGAACACTTTGAATGACGATGGAATGCTGAGGATAGCTATATAGGGAATCACGTTAGGTAGGTTAGGTAGGGAAAGAAAAAGGATATCATGTCGGATCGAATGAACGGGAAAAGGGAGTTTACGGAATTGAAGAACGGTTAACTGTAGTGTACGGTGTAACGCTGTATCGTTTTATTTAAGGCTTCAAAATGTAACGTTTGTTTCTCTGTCCCTATACTTATCTGAGAATTTTGTTGCTGCAGTTACAAATGTCGTTTATAAACTTTTCTGGAATTTACTTAGTATTTCCGTTAAGCAATATGCAAATGTGATAACGTATCGAATAGCAAACCAATAGGTATAGTTGAATCATATACTATATTGTCTCTTCTTATAGTTGATCACGCATAGGTTTGCTTTCCAAATCATTTCTCAATGACCGGTACCGAAAGAGAAAATGGGCGAGGATGGACTCTCCCATGACTCCCAATCATTTTTTCTCGGCAGAGGCGGGCGGGTCTGAGTCTCCGGTTTACCTATAGCGGCTCATTTAAAACCCTATTTTGGGGCTGGAGAGGAGATTGGGATGAGCGGGTTGTGGTTAATAACATTACGCATCAACATCGCGTCGGCGTAATCAATTTACATCGTCAACCTTCAATAAGCTGGGTGACAAATCCGTCGCCTCGGACGAAAAAACAGTTGCGATAGACGGGAACTCGAATTCGAATGCCTCCCATTTCATTTGTTGCTCGTAACGCTCCAGATTTTCCTTGCCCCTAATTTCATATGTTCGATGCTGTAATCAAATTTTTCGCACTCCAGAGAGTCATATCATGTCTCTTTCAAGGTTCTTAAATTTAGAATATAAGTTCAAAAAATAAATCATCAAAATACATACAAAATCATGTATGAAGTGAAGGATTGTCTGTTGTACATATTGGGTTTTTTTGGTGATTTCAATAGAAATCGCGCGGTAAGCAGCCGGGGAGTTGTAGTTTATGTGAACATTTTTGTTTGTTTTATGCACGATCCATTTAAATATATATTTATAACACAATTGTGATATGTCACGGCGATATATCAACAATGTTTTACATGGACAACGATGTATTTCTTATCCTATTCCACAACCTGGCACCGAACACTCTAGTAAACCCTTCTTTAATTCCGTATGCCTCATCCCCTTCGTCATTCCGTTCAACACGCTTCTCCCTAATCCTTTCTCATTTGTGTTACGTTCTCTCTTGTATAATTTCCTTCAACATTCCATCGCCAATCTAAACGCCCCGCATCCACCTTTTCTACCTCATTAGGACTTCTCCCAACAGTGGCCTCTCCCCTAACTGAATCCATACATATCACCTCTTTAGCAATAAACTTAACAATGAGAGATAATTAATGTATAGCATTTTGAAAATATTACACCTACGAATACGTATGCTGGAGAGACAAACTGCATTCAGTTTTGAGTGCATCGTAATCGCTTGAATTAAAAAAAATGGTAAACAATCACTAGGGACTCCAAAGATAAGGCCACTTGTCTCTTGCATGAGTTGAACCCAAAGCCATGAATGTACATTTGGATGCATCTTTTCGCCTCAATTTAATTGCTATTCGATAAAATGATCGCAAACATAAATTATGTTTATCGATGAAGCCACTGCGGTTTCCAATGTTTTAAGTTACAAGTTGTGTATGCAAGAGTTTCGCCTTTTCTGCTTTTACGCATTCCCGAAGCGAAACTTTTGCCTATATTTGAAAGAATTTGACAATGTTCAAAAACTATTACAATGTTACTATGTACTCTTCCCGAAAGCATTTCAAATTTTCTGAGTCAAAGATGTTTTTGGAGAAGAATTTTTTTTTATCACTTTGTATTCTCCTCCGTGCTATGGATTCCGGATACTTCTCTAGTTTCACAAATAAATGATAAATGAAATTCCCTAAACTTTCACGTAAAGATAAACGGATATGTGGAATTAATCATTAAAAATAGCTGATAATACTTTGATAAACACATGTGTGGCCTTGGGATACCTAAACCATCATCAATAAAGAAATTGGATAGGGATTAGGTCGCCCAGACGCAGTGAAACTTGTGGGAAAGTGGCACGTGGTGATCAATTTCGGTTGCTTATAGAAAGATAATATTTATCTTCCTTCAAGAGAAATATTGGTCCCAAAATGACCATTTTTAAATGAGGGGAGGTTTAAAATATGACAAAGAGTAAACGGATGAGTGATAATTCTTGTTACTAAGCACGTCATACAAGTGAGATTCTTTGGATGAATTTAATTCATCTCTAATGAATTTATAAGAATTTATGTTCAGCCACATTAATTGTGTCCCTGCTTCGGAAGCCGTAAAAATGAGTGGCTAAATGACAATGTCATAAATTAATTTTAATAGCGGAACGGGAGTGTTTTCATCCAGCAGGTTATAAATTTTCCTCGCAACTATTTTAAAATTTAAAGTCATGAAAATTTAATATTTAATCGCTATGCTTTTTATACTCAAAACGGAAATGTAAAGTCCGCTTTTAATTAATACTTTAGGGCGCAGCAGAAGACAATGGCAAGCTTAAAAAACGACTAAGAGCGAGTTTAAAAAAAAACAAAAATAGCATTTTAATTTTTCAGTTATTTTGTATGCCTCTGTTTTTCATAAAACATTTAAGGCTCTCCTATTGTCATAGTAAATTAATTTAAGGACGACATATTAAAAAATTTTAAAGAATTATAGAAATTCGTACAAGGCCAAGTAGTGCACCAGGACGAATCAAATACCTTTGCGTTTCCACAGAGTAAAATTTTTGGTTTTTGAATCTGGATAGTCCAGATGATGCTAGATTGTAGCGAAATTAGTTGATAGTAAAAATCTATTATGCGCAAACGCAAATTCACGTCTTCCTTTTGCATTACATTGAAATTCCACCTAGTACCGGCATCAAATATCTCTCAAATGAAAAAGGCCAAGTAGCAGGAAATCCTGAGAGGTAAAGAGAGGTCCTGGAATGGCAAGAGAAAGGGAAAATGCTGGGAAAAAAAGGTAGAGGGAGGAAATGAATTGGCATTTTGGATGGTATAAAGTAAGTAAACGAGCTGAATAATGAGTCATTGCAATATAAATTGTGGTGATTTTAAGTTGTTTCATTAACGGCTTACGCGTGCAGTAGTGCGTAGCGCTCAACCCTAAGCCAGCAGACTACTGATAACAATAACAAGTCGCGCATTTACTCAGAAAAATATATTGCTCTGAGGTCTTCAGGAGCTAAATGTATACCCTGCCATTCAATTGAAATATTAAGCATTGCTCGAAACTGTGAAAGTCAAACTTAATGGAAATTTATACAGCTTAGATGATATACTGAAAACAACGGTTATTTCATCTTGAACACCCAGTAAATCTTTACTGGCCTTGGGACAAACAATCGCAGTGCATGTGTGTTTGTCTCATAGATTCCATAAATTAAATCTACATTTTTGCAACACGATTCTGCTGATGAATAACTCCCAATTAATTCGAGCTAAGGCAACGAAGGAGAAAGTTCCTTTCGGCGAATGTTAACTTGTGTTGACAGCTACTTCATCCATTTGGCCGCCTAATTTGATTTTCAAACAGTTCTCACGGTGGAATTCCCTCCTGTTCTTTGTTGGGATTATCAAGTGGAGCAAATGTCTTCCAGGGCTTCTTGTTTCGATTAAGCTCGTGGCAAGGACTTCGTCCGAGAAAACTCTAAGTCTGTTTCTTCGAAGTGGCAAGCCGAGACGCCATTGAATCCGAGAACCTTCCCTTCATATCTTTTGCCCAGAGCGAGTTGATAGATTTTTCCTTTCCGCTTCCAGACTCCCAACAATCCCGCCCTCTTCGTCTCCATTTACACACTAGCCCAAAGGCGCCTGGATATCGATTTGGAGAAGTTAATTAGGGCGTGTTAGGGTATCTTGATGGATAATCTTTTTGAGTCGGAATTGCTTTTCTTTCTTTCATTTTAACCACTTCTTAGCACGGAATATGTGAAAGGCGTGTCATTTTCACGAGTTTAATCTGAGTCCGAATTTTTGTATGAAGTACCCGTATATTGATTTGAGTCCGACGTTGTGCTGTGCTTCCCAAAGTGGTGATCGCCGTAACGGTGCCAATACAAGAACACACATTCATCTGTAGATGTTTTCACTGTTTTAGACTGAAACGAGTGGAAGAATCTCCTGGAAACATTGAAACATACTAATTCCTAGGCCACTAATTAATTCAAGTTTTTGACGTGGTTGGTGGTAGATTTAGGAATTATGGGTTATTCTGATGATTTTATGGTCAATCTAGTAGAGCTAGAGGGCGAGGTTAGTGGGTGCCCATGAAATGGACGGATACCATTAAATCATCTAACCGCATCACAAAATTGACGTATACTATATGTTTCCTTTCTTTTCTTGTTAAAACGCACGAGCACATTGCAAAACTACTGATTTTAGTCGCTGCTGACGTCCTTCTATGCGTTGGGGAAGATCTCAACCGACTATTTACGTAAAATAATTACATATTATTTTGATTGGTATTGATAGAAAAAAAAATTTTGTTGCGCACCAAAAACACTAAATACTCAAGTATGTTGTGTTTAATTGAGATTTACATTCATTCAATAACGTTGGTTGTGAATTTCTATAGTCTTTCGCTTTCAATTGTACATAGGTATTTATACACATATATTTTGTTAGTCCATGAATGAGTTTCCTCCACCCGCAGTGAGTTTTGATTGAGATTCCTGTGATAAAGAAGTTATGTTCAAAACCCAGATCCACAAGAATTTGATAGAAAGCACGCACAATTCGTTCAGACGAAAAAATGAAAATGAAATCCTGAAGATTCAACATTTTAATTACCTTTTTCATTATTTGCATTAGTATTCCATGGATCCTTACATTACTCGCTGTTTTTCTCATCGGACATTCATGTCGAACTGTTGATATATAGTATCTCTCATGATCCATTCCTGATTCCCTTTCATGCAGTCGTAGTTACGTGTTGATGAATGGGGAACCGGTTGGGTTGTATCGTCTATCACAGCGTATATCGCAGCAGTGCTGCTATAGTATCTAATGCGGTGACGGGATCAAACTTCAAAGCTCATTGTACAAGCCCTAATCCCGAAACAGAGGGCACCTTAAACGTTCCAACTTAACCCAAACTCTCTTTCCAAATTGACGAACACCCACGCATTGACCTCTGCGTGATATTTTCATTTCCCTGCGTTCCCCACTCCCGCTCGAGTTCACGTTTCTGATATTAATATCGCTTGAGATCATGTTGACCCGTTTGAATCCTAATTCCCAGGGGTTATGAACGTTTTCAACCCGAAGTGGCTCATTTCCGTTAAGCGTCGCTTGTAGTTATTGTGCGATTGTAGTGTGCTCTTTGTCGTTGCTTCAATCAGGTCCGCAGTGCCACTGTTGGTGTCCTGGGTCATCATATCCTGGCACAAATGAATGCAGAGATCGAATGTACGAGTCCAGGTTTAGTCCGCTTTCCTTCAATTTTACTATTAAAGCAGAATTACCGAAGAAGGGATACTTATTTACGTTCTCGGTGGGACCCCAGGAGTTCTGATTAGCATGACACACAATATCCGTGAACCTAATACCACATATTGAAACAGCAAATCCTATAGCTTTCTATGCTTTCTCAAATTCCCTTAATTCCATTTTAAATGCTTATTCTTTTCCTTCCTCTAAATCGCTTTCGCAACGTGCTCCCCTGTATTACCGCATTTCTATCCTTATTTTGTACGAATGGTATTATAATCAAAGGTTACAACTTATTTTATGTCTACCTATCGATTAGTTTTCTAATACCCATCTACAATTATGAAAATAAACCTGTAATATTGAAGACAGGCCATCGTTGAATAAATATGGAGTACTTTTTATGCACGGGTGTTAGAAATGAACTAAGGCAGCAGTCGAGAAAAGGATTTTAAGGTACGAATGAAAAATGTCAACTTTCCTCAAAGCGAACGAAGAATTGCGATGGCGAATCGTGAGATGAAACATTCATATGGCTTATTATCAGCATATATCATCGCACTCTAGCTTGGCAAATACAAATTTTAAGGCAAAGTGAAGCGAAAGACATGGGGAAGGTACATGTTGGAATGCCCAGCTGTCTGATACAACAATTTGACCTAAGAAAGGACAAAAAGAAAAGGATCTTAAACGAATATGACTACTGAGCTTTCAATGTACTTCATTTGATGCTGCGGTCCTGGATGAAGTTTCTCCCTGTCATTCTGTAGCACAGCGAAATTTCCTTCGTATACGCGTGATGAGTGTAAGTTATGTATTCAAGGTTATGCATATGCATGTACTAACTATATTTTAGTCATAAATTAGATAACTCCCCTCTATTTACACTTCTTTTGTGTATCCGTCCTTAGGGCCGCCACCCGAGTTTTCAGTGACCTGAGGAGAAACTTGTTGCAGAGATTCCATAATTTGATTTACATTTTCAATGAAAATTTAGTGCAAATTTATTTTTATTCTGCGAGTCACACATATACTCATACACTCGCAAATATTGAGCGTAATGAGCTGAGAAGAGGCATTCACGAATTTGTTTACTGTCGAATTAGTGCACGTAGTCATTCTCCGAAGTTTTCAGTCCGGGGTCCAGGACTGAGAATGACATTAACATTTACCCCGTAATCCTTCGCGAGGGTGTGTGGCAGTAGGTTCTAGGGCAACATGACCCGCGCTTCCCTGGGGCTAAGTCTGTGGAATTGGATGTTCTCGTTTTGAATGAGTTCACTCCATATTATCACGGGATACCTACATAACTGTTTGATGAGGACAGATGTACAATTAACATCGCGAACACGTCATCATGAAAATGTTTTAAATACCGATAGTGCCAATCATGTAGAATTCGCACCAAAGGGTATGTTTGTATTATTCGTAGACAGATGCTCAGGAAATCGACTCTTATGTTTGCAGAGAGAGATATAAACTCACTGAATAAGTAAACTTTGTATTTCTTCACACCAAACTTTATGGCATTACTACCGGTTTCGATTCATAGGTGACATCCTCAGATATATCTGATCTGATCGCTTAAGCGTCGACACCGGTTTTAGGGTAATAAAGTTTAGTGTGAAAATATTTTTATTCCGTTGGGATGAATTTTCACTTAGTATAGCCTGAAACTATTGAATTTAGATATTTACACCTTCTTAAGTTGATGTGGAAAAGCTAGGGTTAGCGTGAGGAAAGGTTGAGGAAAATCTTCTCCTCTAATTGGCGCTCTCATACTGGTTAGATCTCTTCTCGGGGTTTTCACGTGGATAGGAAAGAGAAAGGGGAAGAAATCGGTTATAGAACGGACCTAGTAGACGTCTCTGGCGTGATTCCCCGTCTACGGCCCCTTTTCGTTCCCACCCCTGCATTTAATTACTCGGAATTGAGTCGGATGGAAAATTCCCACTCCCGCTTATAGAACAGACGCTTTTCAACTTATTTTCATCCATATTGGACCCGGAGTCGTTAATTCCCTTCCTACCCTCCCCCGTAAACCCTTTCGCCCGTGTCGCGCCTCACTCGGTCGGTCCTTTTCGTCCTTAATTATTCATCACAGGCACGACGGCAGGTAGTGCAAGGGTCACGTGCGAGTGCACACGCCTGCGCAGTGAATGTGGTCGTTTACGAGGGCGCGAGAAGGGAGAGAGAGAGAGCGAGAGAAAAGGGGGCGAGGGCATCGCGTCCGCGTACGTCCGGGTTGAGTCGCGGGGGAGAGAGGGAGGAGAAAAATTATTTTCTCGCAGATTAAATATTATTATAATTATCTTCCTCTCCTGGGTGGCGGTGTTCTCCGTGTGCGCTCCAGGAGGTCGCTGTGCCCAATTTACCGTCTCAACTACCCCCTCCTTCAGCCTTCTCCCCACCCACCCCCCCCACAAAATGAAAGCCCGTCTCCAGTTCCTCACCCCCGCCCCACTACCCTTCCAACCTCACCTTTCCTCAATCCAATTCACTCTCCCTTCCGCTTCCTCCTGGGCCTCTCTCTTGGGTTGTGTCCCCGGGACCCCTTGTTTCTTTTGTTCATGCATTTTTTGCCGCGTTGGCGTTCTATTTTTTGCGACGGACTTCTCGTGATAAAAGAAATGCCGAGGGACTGAGTGAGTGAGAGAGAGAAGAATATACTTCGCATTGCATTTGCATAACGGCGCAGGAGTAGGGTACCTACCCAACCTACTTCCACTTCGTCCGCGAGTGGATAAAGACTCGTGAGGACGAGATAAAAATTTTTCTTCTTAATTCTGTGTAGTTGGTTGTTTTTTCTTCTATCTCTTCCACTCCTTGTTCCTCTCTCTCAATATGTGTTTGTAGGCTTGTAGATGTAATACACATAATGAGTATGCATGCATGTATGTATATATATACATATACATATATATATATATATATATATATAAAACTTAGACAGTAACACACAGCACGAGCCCTCTTATGACTCTTAGATGACTCGGATGATAGATATGAGTCATATCTTATCTTCCGAAGAAGACGGAGCTCGAGTCCGTCGAAATTATCAAGATATTATTGTGAGTGTTCTTTTTATGTGTTCTCGTGCTGTGTGTTACTGTGTAAGTTTTTTATTCAACACTTCCGTGTTACTTCGAAGAAATCATCTATATATATGTATATATATTTCCATATTTATATTTTCTATTTATATTACATTTATTTACATATATTTTCATATACACATATCGTGGGTCGCGGTAGTCCAGGGGGTAGAGCGCTGACTGACCGGAAGGTCCCGGGTTCGATTCTCGGGCAAGCCTCTCTGGGTACCTGCAGCTCCACCCAAGCTATGTGATTTCGGGTACCATTTCTTCCTGGGAAATTTCCCTTCCTGGGACCGGCACAGGGAAAGGAACTGACCCACCTACCCTGATGTGTAAATTTCACTCGCCGTCGGGTATAGTACAGGGTGAACTCTCACCTAACAAACCGACCTTAGGGTTGATTACTGTGTTTATATTTATAGAAATATACACTATATATACAATATATATACACACATACACCTGTATAATACAGTGTGTTACCAGAAATGTACCTTGATGCGGTCATGAAATATCGATGCATTCGTAATATCCAGTCAAGGTAGTAGACAATGCTAATTTTGCTGATATTCCTGTTATTTTCACAAGCTAAAAGTTTTCTTTAATCTTTTTTTTATTTCCTTTCTCGTCACGTAATACGGGAAAGAAATGAAGTATTAGTAGTAGTTATGACATGGGGCGACATTCAGTTAAGATTATTTACGCTATTAGGGGAAGGGTACACTTGGAGAGAGGTAGTTGCGGGATATCCGTCGTTCACGCTCGGTTTTTTTAAGAAAGGTTACCGAGGAGCCCATGGTATTAACGCCTGACCAATGGGCAGGGCACTGCACTAACAATGCTGTTATCGGGTGAGCTTCGTCGAAGTCGATGCAGTCATTGACTGCCAATACGTGCATTTCGATCATAAACATGGGAAGCTGTCATATTAGCTACCACACTTATCCCAACCCCATTTAGCTTACCATCGTATTCCACCGAGGCTGTCAAATATAACATTACTTTTCCCTTGCAATTTTTCGCCATTCATGATTAAAACTACTGTTTAATTGTTTCAATACTTCGGTCAAAACTCGTACCTACACGCTATTGTTTCCTCCGACATACCTGTATTTTCTATTTTAAACTTTAACTCAAGTAATTTAGCCCAATTCCTCCATCCTCCAATACTTTTTGCTCTCAACCGTCGGAAGTTAATGGCTGCTAAAGTTGAGTTACCAAATCATAGCTTCAGTGGTAAACATTTTCATACATATCCTTAACGCCGTTTCCTAAAAGGTAGAAAATGTGAAACAAACCTTTGTAGAAAATGCTAGGTTACTTAAATTTATTTCATTCTATCCTATCTCTGCATGCTTCTTTCTCCTCTGCCGCGTCATACAGTGCTAAATGCGCCCTTGCTAGTTTTCTTTGAAGAAAAGGCACTAATGGGTCGAACATTTACACCTGACCACAACCACACGCGAATTTCTCGGCCCACTCCTTCCTCTAAACGAACTGCATTTACTACCTACGTATACGACATTACTCGTCTGTTTGGACGTTCGGCTCTTATTCAGTCACACAGCATGGACTATCCTTCCGAACATACTTTTTCAAACTTGTCCGTAACCAGGGCATCAAATCCGCAATCTTTCGTAGTCCACATCTTCCATGGATCATCACCCTACTTGTCCAGGGCCATCGAATTCACTCGTCAGTCCTGCTTATTCCTGTCGCTTAAGATTCAACTTTTTCAAAATTATTTCCGTTCCCCCGTGGAAGGATGAAAGATTTACATACCTCTATTTACAGGGCCGCCTTCGCTCGGAATGCGTACACGAAATCTTCTTGCGTGCGGGTCGGGCGGGGTCACGGAGAGAGGGATGGCGAGGGAGGGTTGGACACCTCGGCGGGTCAACGCCGGGGATGACTTCCGCGGACGGCGGGAAGGAGGGGGGAAGGACCCTCCCCACTCTGTTCTCCGACAGGAGGTGGAAGAGGAGTCGAAGGAGACTTGGAGTAAATAAACAGGGTGAAGGGAGAGGGAGGGCGGAGGAAAACGAGGAGAGAGGTGAGGGAGGAGCTTAAGGGGCGCATTGCGACACGAGTCCGGATGGTTAGAGGTGGGGAGACGGATCGGCGTGCGAGGGGGGGATGAAGATAAAGGGATAGTGGCGGACGCTCTCGAGTCTGTGAAGGGATATATGCGAGGGAGGGGAGCATAAAACGGGATGGGGTGACGGAGGAAGGGCCCTGTTCTAAGGGCCCTCCCCCGTATCCCCCTCCGAAGCGCCCTCCCCGAGGATTTTTCGCGGATAGGAAAGCGTAAAGGGTTGCTGGAAAAAATAATACCACACAGCCGGTTCTTCTCCGCATCTCGCCGGTGGCACGAGTGGTAGAGGAGTGGAGTGTTGGTGACCTGCGGTGCTCCCAACACTTTTTCGAAAGCCTTTTGATGTTGGCCGAGCGCAGGGGTCTGGCGCGAGGACGTGCTATTGGTGTGGCGTGCATGAAGGAGCACGTACGAGGTGGAATTTGGAGTGCGGAAGCCGATCGGCTGACGGCTGGCATGGACGGGCACGTCGGGTGCCAAATGCCCACCGGCGTTCGCGATTTAGATATGGGAAGTGAAAAGAATCCATAAGGATTTGATCAGAAAATTGAATCAGTGTCTGTAGCCAGATTCCAAGAGACTCAGGGTACTTCTTTTTTCTTGACCGATATCCCACGACGTCTGTCAATTTCTCGGCCTCATTTTATTCCTCGCCTCGGAGAGAATATTTTTTATCTGGCGGAACGGATAAGGAGAAGGTTCGGTTATAAGTAGAGTAGATTTTGGTTTTCGAACTGTTTTGGATTCCCTTGAGTGATACCTGTACTAAATAATACTTGTAATTGGAGTAAATAAATATATTTGGCCAACATCCATTTAGCAAGATGCTTATTTCAGCAATGATACTTAAGGAGGTATCGTGTAAAAGGTGGGATCGCACTCTTTAAATCAGTTGATTTCGATTTTGTCCTGAAATCAGAAATGAGTGCGGTATTTATTTTCTATTCGATTCTTGCATCCAAACAATCAGTCACACAAGACCTGGAGCTTTTCATGTGACTATCGATTTTTATGCCAGATTCAACATTTTTTTTTTAGGTAATCTACCGTTTAAGGTAGGTTTTTGGATGGACACAACTATCAAATAAACATTTTGTGACTCCACACCTAGCAAACTAATCTATATTAGGTCCCTCTTCATCTCGGTGTACTTCTTTCCTCCCTTCATCCCGTCCAACATCCCTATCCTGTTCCTACCCTTACCTCGCTTGCCCAACATTCTCCCCTCTATTACCCTCTTCAACATTCCACTACCGCTCAATACGCCTTTCATCCATTTTTCGTGCCTCCATAGGATTTCTCTCAACAAACCCCTCTCCTCCCCCACCATTTCTAGTACTTCCTCATTTGTTTTCCTTTCGGTCCATTTCACCTTCTCCATTCTTCTCCACACCCACATTTCAAAAGCCTCCAATCTACGTCTATCCTCCTGCTTCAGTGACCACGTTTCCGCGCCATACATAGCTACGCTCCATATCAGAGTTTTTACGAGTCTTGTCTTAACATCCCTACTCAACGTCCCCGTCATCAACTCCTTCCTCCTTGAGAAAGCCTCCTTGCCTAGCGCAATTCTTCTCCTTACGTCCCTACTACTTTGACCGTATTGGTCCAAAACACTTCCGAGATATGTAAACTGTTCTACCTGCTCTATTTTTCCCCCGCCTATTTTAATATTTAGCTTAGCCTTTTTCTTTCTGGAAAATCGCATAACCTTTGTTTTATTAATATTTATTCTCATCCCATATTTATCGCACTGAACCTCCAATTCACTCAACAATGCTTGCAACCCCTTGGCTGACTGAGCAACTAATGCTTGGTCATCAGCAAACCTAACCGATTTTACGAATTCCCCTCCGACTTTCATTCCTACCTCCAGTTCTTCCCATGCCTCTTTAATCATTTCCTCTACATATATGTTGAACAGCACCGGTGACAATGGGCAACCCTGCCTTACACCTCTTCCTAACACTGCCCATCCGGACTCTCCGTTCCCCACTCGCACCTGAGCAGTCTGAGACATGTACAGATTCAACGTTATTTTTGTAGGAATATAATTTTGTTTCTTTATTTCAACAGAAATATCAAATTATTCTTCCAAAATTTCTCATGTTTGTCTTAAGGGTTATATTCTTTTGGAAATCATCATTGTCACTAATAAGACGGCCGTTACCTCGTCAGTACTACGAACGGAGTCTGACATCACGAATAGTAAATGCTTAATTGAATTCAACTGTAAACACTCTCGAAATCAAAACGCGGATACGTAAACATCGAAAGGAAAGTTAATTGAGTAAACGTATTCCTCTGAGACGTGACACCGCGTTTGCATCCAATATTGAGCGTCCTAATTTAAGTAACTGAAATAGGTATTGTGTAAAATGGCCTTAAGATAGATAAGGTATGTACATCTAGTTTAAGGACGCCGTACACAGTCCATGGAAACACAGTAATCAACCCGAAGGTCGGTTTGGTAGGTGATGGTGGAGTTCACTCTATACTAAGCCCGAAGGCGTGTGAAATTCGCACATCTATGTAGGAGTCTAGTTCCTTCCCTGTCCCGGTTATGGTGTCCCTGAAAGACTTGACAGAAAACTAATCGGTATAAGAAGAAGAATTTGCACGTTATCATTTTCGACGATATTAATAATATACTAACACAAAAATTCAATATTTTGATCCAGAAAATCTTGAAAATACTCAAAGGCGTACTTTCTAATGTCTTTCATTTGTAGAAAGTTAATGTGATACACCTTGTCCTTATCCTCATGGTACGATATGAGTGAGTTTGGAGTAAGTTTTTTTTAGGTTGAAGTAATTACGTATTCGAAACATTAATGTAATAAGACGGAGACTTCATTTATCAGGTAAAATTGTAAGTAGCTCACATTACTTTATGTTAGAAGTTACGGAAATGTTCGATGGAGAGTATTCAATTGAAATATTACTTAGAATCGTTAAGTACACAAATGGATTTTTACACACATGAAAGTTTGTGGAACTATTGCGCTAATAATTTTAACAGTAGTTTTAGTATCAAAAGAGCATGTGTGAAAGAATGATCTACATCTACATAATTACCCTGTGAGCCACGAAAAAGGTGTGTGGCGGGGGGGGGATGATATATTTTGACACACGTAAAGTATTATTGAAGGAAGGGTAGTGTTATTATCAAATCAGTAGTTTACTGGATTAAAGTAGGGTTTCGTTGGGCATTACACACTACTGTACATGTCCATACTAGCACGATATGAAATATTATTATGCCCCAGCTACGCACAGAACCCAAAGAACGTTCTGTAGCTCGCTTATTTCCTCCCTCTTTGAATCAAACAGTTTACTATTGAAGAAGTTGGTAAGGAAGAGTTTAGTCACCTTTCATCACGTAATAAAGGCTTTTATGGGTAAATACCAACCATAAGGGAATAAACATGAAGTGTGTTGAATATTTTTGAATACATTTTAACGTTTTGAGTCGATTTTTAAACTCATTTCATGAACGCCCCACTACTTCTCGATAGAAGGGTTTTGTTTTATGGGATGGGTCAAATGTCTGCAGTGTGAAATCCTATTGTTTGAGATCATAGAGGCAGTTTATTAAAATTTGAAAGGAACTGGGAAGCGTATGCACAAAGCATCCGTAGCCATTCCGAAGAAATCCGCCGGCGATTGCTGTGGTAAAGAGTCAGTCCGTAGTTCCCCAGCTACCGCACCGATCCCGGTAATCTCGAGACGCCGTCCGCGACCCACTCTCTTTTTACTCCTCCCTTCCCCCCATTTGGTTTCGAGTCTCAGTCCCTCTCCCTCCACGACGGCATCGACGCCTAAACGATGGCTCGCGGGGCACATCCGGCCCGTCACGCGTAATGATCCGGCCAGCGTTGCCAACCCATCGGACGTCTATTTTTGTGGACATGTCGGTGATAAAAATTACGAATTGCCCGTCTTTTTTGCGGTTCAATGATTTTTTTAGCGCCTTCTTTCCTTCCTGGCTTTTGCTGCTGGTGCAAAATGTTTAGGAGCGACTACTGCAGAGTAGACATCCGGACTGATCTTTTCACACCAGCAATATTTTCATGCCGGACTCGATTTGAGCAAAATATTGAAAATCGATATCCTACTAATAAATTATATATCAGACCTGTGTGTACGTTTAGTTTAAGTATGCGAAAGCATCCATTTATGTTGCACAATGTATAGGGTATATCTTAATAATAATTTCCAAAACTTAGCGATGTTTGCATTTTAAGGAAGAGTTAGTCTCGAAAATAATATTTCGCTTCTGCATAATTATATTATAGATTAGAAAAATATTTTAGATAAACATACTTAATGTGTGGAATGAATTAGGTATGTTTCGGTGAAGAATATTGTCGGTTTTGGGTGGTATGCTACTAGAATTAGTAGTATATGTGTTAAATTTTCTTTTCAAGTTGACCGCATGAATTAAAGTCGCCGATGAAGTTTCAGTAACAAACAAAGGTGTGGTTTGATGAAAAATACTGGAAAAACCATTATTTATTATAAGGTAATCTATCGGTTAAGGTAGGTTTTCGGATGGACACAACTATCAAATAAATATTTTGTAACTCCAGACAAAACCCAATCCAGCAAACTAATCTACATCAGGTCCCTCTTCATCTCCGTGTACTTCTTCCCTCCCTTCATCCCGTCCAACATCCCTATCCTGTTCCTGACCTTTCCTCGTTTGCCCAACTTTCTCCCCTCTATTACCTTCTTCAACATTCCACTACCGCTCAATACGCCTTTCATCCATTTTTATTGCCTCTATGGGATTTCTCTCAACAAACTCCCTCTCCTCACCCACCATCTCCAGTACTTCCTCATTTGTTTGCCTTTCGGTCCATTTCACCTTCTCCATTCTTCTCCACACCCACATTTCAGAAGCCTCTAATCTATGTCTATCCTCCTGCTTCAGCGACCAAAACCATTATTATCTTATATATTTTGTGAACAGTAAAACGTTAGGCGTGGAAAGAAGGGAGCTTGGAGCTATAGCGGTGAGTATAATTACTATCCAGACGTGTGATATTATTTTTTCTTGTAATTAAATTCATCTTAAATAAATGTGTGACTGCAAAAAACTGATGGTATAGTCTAGTTTTCAAGTATATTATTCGGCGGGGTGGTAAAATCGTCTTTAGACGATAGGATAATCGGGAATCTACTGTTTAGGGGGTTTTTGGACGGACACAAGTTGCCAAAGACAGAATTAAAAAAAAATATTCAGGTATACCTGTACGTTTCAAATAAATTTCTTTCGTTTTAATTTGTTTCAAAAGGTAATTCATAGTTTCAGCATATAAATTGAAAAATAAAAAAATGACTTGCCCAAATCCTGTGACATATTACTGAGATGTAATACCGCTAAGTCACATATGGATTAGAAAAAAATCCAGTTAAGGGTAAATTTACAATGGGAAGTAAATCAATCCTCACTAAGTGAATACATTTATGTCTCAAGTGGTATTGATGCATGATATCTACTTGAATCTAAAGCTGTTTATGAATAAAATAACATTGCTGTGAATTTACGCTTTCAGCACACTTTGAGGGCTCCCGTAATATTTTGCATCCGCCTCGAAAAGTTAGTATTCGCGTAGGTCTCATACGGTTAACTGAAATGTAGCGATTTATAATTACGTTTAGGTAGTGCCCACTTTTGTCATTATTATTTAATCCTTGCAGCAGCCTCATCTTGGCAGAATGAGAGTTGTTGGATCATACACGGAGATCCGTCATTATTACGTGACAAATCCACCAGATACGATCCCCTTGAGCAATGTTCTATCTGATTTTAACTACGAATAACTGTTCCTTAAATGCAGGCACATTTTGAACAAAATGTGTCTTCTTCTTTCTTATGACAATGGCAGACTCAATTTAAGTAACCACCAAGCATTTTAACAAATTTCTTTGTTAGGACTTCGTGTGAGAGTTTCAAAGGAACTTTTTATCCTTATTTTGCAAGTATCTTAGAATTATGGCTAATTTCTAACATTACGATAAAATCATATTGTACGTAATTAAGTGCAAAAAGTGCTATTAACATAGTACTGAAGTTTTGGAAGCCAGCACTGTCCATTTCTCATTTCCAAATATCAGAGATGAGGGTCGTGTTGCTAACTAACACATGCTTAAATGGCCATTATCTTTCTTTTTTTGGGCATTCTGGAATACACTATACTTGTATGATCCTAATGCGGCACTTCTATTTCTGCTGTAAAACTATCAGGAAAAATGGCTTATGGATTCATTCATTCTCTTCATCGCAGAAAAATAGTCCATTTCCCTTATCTTCCCCCATTCTCTAAGACTTTCTGTTCCAACACAATACCCCAAGCAAAAACTTCTGCATATTAAAAAAATTGTAGGAAATCATCGAACTTGGATAAAAGATTGAGAAAGTCTGAGCCTTTGTACTCCCTTATGGAATATTTCAGTAACTTTATATTACACTTTTCTCCGACAATACAATCTCTAACTACGGGGATCTTCCTTTCTGTGGGACCCTTTTTTTCCGAGTAACCGTGCGATCATAACTTTCTCGGTTTTAAGTTTATAGGAATGTGTTGAACATCACGATGGAACCTTTGGTCTCTTTCAAACTTCACGATCGATTTGTCTACCGTCTGTCTCTCATTCTTCTCCAATCTCCCTTTCTTTTCCAGCTTCTCATTCCCTTTCGCTCGTGGGAGGAATCCACCTTCCCTCCCCACTTTGTAACCGCATTATTTACACGCCGTCCATTCAATAGGCGTTCTCTATCATTGGTCATTTGTATTCCGCTTAAAATAGCCATAAAATACTTTAGAGGGACCGAGATATTTCCAAATCGACGTTAATTGTGAATGTTCGCTATAGATAATGGCAAACAGTATTTATTAAATTCATTTACGAAAAATCTGATTACAAATAATATCATACAACACGATTTCCATTCTGTGTTAAACATTATAACTAATATGTGTAAAGCAGTTTTTACACTCAATTGTTATTATTGAATTATAAAACCTATTGCACTAATTGGAGTAATTATTTACAAATTACAAAATAAATGTAGTAACAAATGACGAAAACTGCACTCATCCAGAGGAAAAAAAACGTGTATTTAATACATGCTTTGAGAATCCTAAAGAATATAAGCACGGCTCACGAAAAGTTGGTGATAACTCTATTGTAGTGGGCAGAGAGGCCTTTAGTTCATGAAAATCTGGAGAAAGCTGCCCCCGGAAAGTTCTTGACAAATATGGATCTGGAATTTAACCTGAAATTCTTGAGAAATAATTTTTTTTACATGCGAAATTTTTAAAGTAGGAAAAAATAATACGGCTTCCAGAGCAGAAAATGCTGATAATTATATTGCAATGAAATTTTTGTGCAAACACGCACACAGCACTAAAATATTATTGTCCAATATAATCTTATAGCTCGGACAACGAATTCAGTAATGAACATTAAAATGACGTGACTGATAATATGTGGTTCATGTCAACCTGAAAAACCTGGGATCAAAAAATGTCAGTCCCTCCGGTCAGTCACCACACAGTTTAAATGATGATAGTAATACGTATGCATACTAATTCGGTATTATTTTAACATCCGCCCTTTCAAGGAGCACTGACTCACGTAGGCTACCTAAGAGTGAAAGCACGCAAATAGGACATCATGCCGCCAATATTCGCGTCTTCCCTTGCGAAAGCTAGTACTTACGAGTAGAAGTCGGTATGATGAGAGAAAAAGGATCTTTCCCCCTTGCTGTCATCTCGTATTCTCCCTTATCTTTCGACTCAAATACCCAAACCGTCAACAATTATTGCCACCCCTACGACTCCTTTCCACCCCAACTTGCATTCAACTCCACGGATCCCCCGCCCTCTTTTCCATGCCCGGAGTTATTTTATGTTGCGAATGTTTTATTGGCCGCCGTGAAAGCTTAGGTGGCGCTAGTTTATTTTCGTAACCATGGCAACGAGCGGGATGGCCAAAGTGTGGGAGGGGAAATGAGGAGAGGGGCGAGGGGTGGGGTGGGATTGGTAGGGAAAGATAGTTGAAGGTGGGTTTAGCGGACGGAGTTGATAGAAGGGTTCGCCCTGGTGGGGGAGAAAAGTGAGGAGGAAGGGGTGAAGGAAGTGGGAGTTAACTTTTTTCATTTCAGGAGGGAAGAAGTTAATGCGTGCGCTTCAAGGTCCTATTTTAGGGACAGTGGAGAGGGTTGAAGAATGGCGGGGGGGGGGGATAGTAGAGAGACAGGACCGAGGGGAGAGTCTTTTTCGTCCTCCTTCCCATCTTTTCAATCTTTCACGCTCGTGTGGAGACGAGTTTTGTGTGCTTTATTTATGGAAAGTACAGGTACGGTCCATATATGAATTTTTATTGCTCCCGGGGAGGCAGAAAGCTTTTGGAGATGATGGAGTGAGCATTCCTATTATTATGTATAGCATATGTTCATCATGTAGGTTTATCTGGAGCCTCTTCGAAATAATTCATCAGGGGACTTGTATAAAGAGAATGCCAATACCCCTAATAACTCTATCCTTCCCTCGCAAATAATTCAGTGGACGGAATTCTGCCAGATTCTCTAAGCGGTAGAACGTAGTGTTTTCTATTTTAGTACCGTGATGAAATGAATTTGTTATTATCGTGTGGGATCGATGAAATGTGAATGCAATTGCGAGTATAATACGCACAAAATTGCTTAGTCAGTCCTATTAATGATTACCCAATTGGTGGTTTATGGCTTCCACTAGACCGAGGCTATCCCACCGCATACGGCTCAGGCCGGCCATGAATGCGGCTCAAAAGGCACTGTTCAACTAACGTAACTAAATGAGTTACTTATATTTTACAATATGTGTGAATAAATATTTTCTAGGGTGAAGCAGAGTAATGTTAAAATATCTCGAGAGCACCTTGAAAGCTCAATGAGAGTTGTAAATATAATCATTTAATGCCGATGCGATATGTCGTAGCTCTAAAAGATATTGACAATCAACCCACTAGTTCTATGCTAATATATTTCTTTATTTTTAGAGTAACAATGCTTTTAATTATGAAATTTAATAATTAGACTCGTAACTATATTTTCTTTATTCTTGTTCACAAATACATATTATCATTAAACCTAATATACATGTTTTAAAAAAGTATGCCCTACAATTTTCATAGTGTAACACTGGTTATCACAAAAATTACCCGCGGACATTTTGTTGATCATACGCTATCGTTCAATTTGGTATTTTGAAAGTGTATTAGTTGCCCAGTAAACCCAAATGGTTAGACACCACCAATGTATTTCCATTATACTTGCAAATTCAACAGGAATTTATTATTTAACTCCTTCTGACAAACAAATAAAATATGCATGATCCCAGCAAGCAGCGTTAATATAATGGCATTAAATATTTAATCTAGGCTTCCTATCACGACGGATTACAGTCTAATGGTCGATTGTCATTTGGGTAAATTTACCAGGAACAACGGCTTCGGGGCTCCTGGTAGTGGCAGGGTAAACTATGAGTGACATGTCATTCACTCATGTCATGCGAATCGAGTTCTCTACGTACACTGGAATTTATTCACGCATCGTGGGTAAAACGGCTTCACAAGAGTGACAGTAATGGGGTCTGTCCCAAAAGTAGTAGGACTTAAACGGTAGATTACCTAATAATAATATATATATACATATAATATATATTGCTAGAATTTATGCATTTACTCAGAAATCTTCAAAGTAGCACCTTTGTGCGTTAACATACCGCTACCAGCGGGTTTTCCATGCCTCGTTCGCCTTCTGGAAGGCGGCACCCAGGATACTGCTAAGTTCTCTCGTTACGGCCTGTTGTAACTCTTCCACCGAGCCGCGGTGACGTCCTTTCAGCACGAATTTGAGTCGGAGGAAGAGAAAGTATTCCGGTGGGGCAGTGTCTAAAAAAAATTGGTTCCTCACTCACATGGTTGAGAAGCTCTTGGCAGATCCGCGTGCGAGTTTCCTTTTGTTTGTCCGAGATCACTCGCGGCACCAACTTCGCGTACAACTATCTCATGCCCATGTATTCGGTCACAAGTCGATGTACACCACTTTAAGGGGTGCCTAGTTCCTTTCCAACAAAGTCTTCATTCTTGCAAGATATTCGTCACTATTTGAGGCCGAAGGCGTCCTGAATGTTCGGCTTCTTCAATATCTTTTCTTCCCTCCCGAAACAAATTGTGCCACTCAAAAAAAAAAAGATGTAGCCATGACGTTGTCACCATAAGCTGCCTTGAGCATGTGATGAGTCTCTTTCCCGTTTTTTGCCCAGTTTCACGCAAAATTTGATGGCGTAGCGCCGTGCCAATAACTGGTTCATGCCAGAGCGTAACGAGGTCACATTATAGAAGTTTCGCAAGCGGACAATCCGCACTCCGCGAGTAAACCAAAAACCACGCGGCGAAATTCATCTAAATTCTGCATTGCCTAGTCAAGAATTTAAATTAAGAAACGACTTTAACACCTACTGGCTATTGTCTTCCCCAAAAATAAAAAATATATGTAATATAATGGAGACAAGTTGCCCTTGTCTTTGAATAGAATTATTTTCAGTGTAAGAGCATTATAATACAACAATTTCAGAGAGTAAAACTCATTCGCCTTGATCGGGATTCGAACCCGGATCTCTCTATATCCGGCCGAGTGCTTTAACCAATTAAGCTACCGAGACGTCCTCTTACACTCTGAAATTTTGGGGGTTTTAAAGGAACAAGATGTTGTGACGAAATATTGTACATACAATGTCACAGGCATTCGTAGTCGTTTATCTAGGGATCCGGGTTCGAATCCCGGTCAAGACGAATGATTTTTACTCTCTGAAATTGTTGCATTATAATGCACACATAGCGGGTGACTCCGTTAAAGTTACTGTTACAGTTTCTTGATAAGAGCATTAGTTTAGATTCTCTCCAATTTGAACAAGGGAAAAATAGAGATATGGTTACGTAAAACTCAAGGACTTAAAAAAATTCTGAAATTGTTGTAATGTACATTATATTTAATTATTTTTACCACGGCTAAATGTGTATTTAAAAAATGAGCCATGGCAACGTTTTCCCCTTCACGACGAGGTACTGTAAAATGATGAGTTTTGAATTATTGATATCTCAAATTTTAACTTGAAAATTCAGTTTAAGAAATTCTTAAATAACACCCGGGAAAATAATAATAACAAACCTGGAAGTTGTCATGAGGACAAACGTTACAATTTGCAACGAATGACTCGCTTTTGGAGAAGTAATGGTGAAATTTTCAAAATAACTTGGTTTCATTGAACTGGGCTCAGACCCACTTCTGGCTAATTATTGCTTTATGGAATGCCAGCGTGCTGTTACTCGAAGTGACCAAACCGTTTAAATATTCGAAAGCAAAGAACTAGAAAATGTGGCTGACGACAGAATTGTATGGTGAGGGAAAAGTTTCAGAAATAAAATAATATCACTTTAGTAGGCCACTACAGGCTAGTACTACACGTTAATACTTTAGTAGGCTACCTGTACATTTCACTCAAAGTGCTCATTCTGGTCTATCGGTTCTTATCATTTAAAATTTTTAAATAAAAAAGTGATAGAGAAACAGTGTAAAATGTATCCAAAGCCTTTAGCTTTTCCCCTCGTAAATACTTGGTCCCATTTATTGGAACTTTCGGCATCGGAAAGCTTTGCAATATTGCGTAGAGCAAAATCTTTGGTAATATGGGAATTTCGAGGCGACATCAAAGAAAAATAGCATTATCAGAGACCCGAAAATCATGTAATTCCATTGCAATTAGTAAATTTACTAAAATCACGCTTTTGGAAACCTACCTGCTTTGAGGATAATTTCAGCGATGCTTTTTGTTTATATGAGATTTTGGGGGAACAAAATGATTTGCGTAAACGTCAAGTTAACACTAAAGCGTGTTTTACGGTACTGACCTTCTATGTATTGCTGAATACCGAAAATAGTTAATACGTAAGGGCAAAAATAAAGTATTTAAGTAAATAAATGATACACGATATCTATCGGGGTTTTAACTCGGGTTTCTGTTGAAGTTTTATACCCTCGACTTGACCCAAAACATCTAAAACATATATTTTCCGAAGATTGGAATCGCTTGAAATGGTGTTCATTTTGGTCGCATTTCTAACTCAAAAACTGAGATGTTTTTGGAGCCGAGGGTCTTTGGAGTATAAATATTGACAGAAATTGTCTCCTTTTTTCCCCGGAAACGCAGAGGCGTAAAGAGCGACTGTTACAGAAGCTTTCAACATTTCCGCTGGAAGTGAAGCGGCATTGTTTCCATATTTTTGCCTCTCGTAGCCTTGAGGCTAATGGGTAATTCTGCGACCACAGTAAAAATAAGACACCAATGGATGGAATTACAATGGAAAATGTGGTTTATACTCAAGGTGGATTGCATTTTTCAGTATGGAAACTGTTAAGCTAGACATTTATTTCCCCGCTAAGGGTAGACAAACCATGTCATTCCATACACATTTTTAATTTTACACGACCATGCTGCAATGATGCGGCTCATTATCGAAACCATGACCTTGTGAAACAAACAAATTGTGTGAAATATTAGTTCTTGTCAACCCTTACCACGAAGGAATTTTCATCAAGTAAACCCCAAGACTGTTACGTTTATTTTTACTTGCACAAAAATGTCCACACGTTGAAGTGGTCACTCCATTAAATGTAAGTCTTGCTGCCTGCCCCCTTGGAAACGGGAAACGTTACTTGCAAACTTCCATCTCCTACGAATAGATTCTCGTCGAATAATATGACTCTGGCGTACAGTGTCAGTGAGCTCTCGACGGATGCCACTTCTCCCCAGTTCGCCCGCCCGTCTGCGGACGATCAAGTGTCCAACCGTGCACGCGCGCGATTCTTCTTATTTTAACCCCTTCCTTCTTTTAGGACGAGAGCCTCCGAAGCGCTCGCCTAGATCAAATGTTTCCCTCCGTGGAGCGAAAGTTCGCGTGGGCGTCGGAGGCGGGAACGGAATGGGTTCTGTGGCGTCGTCCTTCTCACCTCTCCCACCTCCCGAACTACTCTTTCCCAGCCCCCGAAATCACTCTTAACCCTTCCTCCCGCTAACACGTGCCGCGAAGACATTCCTCGGGAGCACCTGAAAACTCTCCAAAATGAGAATTCAGGGGCGACCGCGGTCCTAAATCAACCGCCCAAGGCCAAGGGCGCGGGGAGCGGCGGGTGAATATTTGATGCGGCCGCCGAGGATCCTCTCCGGGAGGAGAAAATATTTCGAGTGCACGGCTAGCGTTTTAATTTTTTTTTATCTCTGATGGAGCAAGGCGAGAGGGAGAACGGGGAGCAAAAGCCACGGTCATCGTCCCCGTGGGTATCCATTGTGACGAAGACTAAAATTTCATCATCATTGGATTAAACCCGAAGGTTGGTCATGGATAAGCGAGGACAGAACTCGCTCCGAGCTAACCCCAAAGACGTGAAATTAATATAATAGAAAAGATGGTTTTGGGCCCACTGTCTTTCCCTGCGCAACTACTTGGTTTCATACGACTTTCTAATGAACGAAAATAATCACACTGCCTTTTAGATAGGGTTGTCCACTCTAGATTTGAACCATCCCGGTCATTAGCCGGACATACGTGCTCAATGAGCTACCACCTTGTCAAGGGTGTTGAAATTGCAATATACGCATTGTGGTAAACCGGGGGGGTAAAAGTTCGGATTCCGACTGGATTTCCCGGGATCCATTTCGGGGTGCAGTATCTCCTTTCTGCTGGCATAGAGTAAGGAACTGGAAACCAGTTGTCTGAATTTAAACGCAGTAGAGCTCGTTTTTATTCGTAATTTTTCACTTTTTAAAGGTGGGTAAAAAAAACCACTCCGTCATTTTAACGGTATCAATGCAGCGATTAATTGTCTGTTAAATTGTATTCCTTATAAATTAAATGTCAAAGAACGCTATACGAAGACGTCGCTATGAATGATACTAGCCTAGAGATTTGCGTCAAAGAACTTACAGATTGATGACCAAAGTTTTGGACCTTGAAAATCAATAAAGGCGTTACAGCCGCGGTTAATTCGATAACATTAAAGGCGGAAATTTAGTAGAAGGAGCGGTTTTATTTTGTTATGAAGGTGTTTTACGAAAGGAAACTTTCGTGAGTACCAAAAATATCATGCAGTAATCTATTGATCTAATACTTAGAACAATCCGCTACCGTATGGGATAATTAGGTGGTAGGTGACTGAAATAAGGTATAATAAAGTTATTTTCACAAACTTAAAGGTCAACTACACAATAGGAGCTTAACCATCAACACACGCTGAAAACTATCACCAAGAGTGAATCTCAACTCCTGAGTGTAACTATTTCGTTAGTAGCGTGACTATGTAGATTGTTAAGAAACTGAAGTTGGAGGTATTAGCGAGATGTTTTCCTTTTTTGTAAATGCTTAAAACTTGTCTATGACAAAAATCATCTAAATACGGCAAGTAAGAATAATAAATATAGCGTCTCAGGGATATTTCTGGAAACGATATTGACCAATTATGGTTTAGAAAGAATAGTTTCCATGAAGGAAGTGCTTATCAAAGTTGCTTGTGGACGAGCTAATTTAATTTGTAGGAGTTTTCTTGCATGCATATTAATGGTTAGAGACACTTTTAGACGCTTATTTTAAATTAATCAAGTGCCAAATAATTCACGTGCTGAAGTAATAGTAAATTCATTTTCAACCTTATGTTTATTTCTCGGAACAGTATCTCTTTAATTATTCAAAATTAATTTGTAATTGCTTTTAAATTGTCGCTGGTCATAATTTCAGAGTACCGTACACACAAGGATATCTCCTATCCCCCAGACCCCACCTCTTCTCCAAACACCGTCCACAGCCCCGCACATTCCCAGTGTGCTTCCTATCTCGGTCCGTGCATTTCGTTGGTCGGGTCGTGATGGGAGGTATTTTCCGTCCTTCGGAGACCCTCTGTACTTGTGGGAGACCAGAACCTTTCGCTTTACATATTCACCCGTCTCCGCCCTACTCCGCGTGGTGCAAAACTCTCTTCTTCTTTTATTCCCCAATCTTATGAGCGTAATTTCCTTTTCTCCTCCCCCCTACTCCTCCGACGTCCATAAACTCTGAAAGTTTGTCGATCGCAATGCCCTTTTTACCATATGTCCTTAAGAGTTCTTTTTATTCTGTGGTCCCCCGTTTCCCAAGGGATGCGTGAACCAGAAACAAAAGTAGATAACTCCTACATGTTGTGCTGTAAATTTTCCGGGAAATTGGGTTTTCCCATAAGTTTATTTAGCCTTATTTATGTGTGAAAAGGTACAAGTTAAATTTGTAAAGGAATATATCATGTAGTATTCAAGGTATGCACAAATCAAACATCCTAATTTAATAGATGCCTAAGCAGTATATTGAATCGTTTTCTTCTGACCCGTATTTTATTTGTGGATATTGTTTTAATAATGGCGATGTAACCATAATAAGCTTATTGGCTATATTACACTAAAACTATTATACCTTCATGGTTATTACATTATATCTAGAGACTTGTCCTTGGGGGAAAGTCACCCTTGAGTGCGGGCTCAAAACGTTATATTGTTTCGAAATTGTTGCGTTTCATTCATTCATGTTTCACTTGTGTAACCTACAGAAATTCAAATCAAAAAGGAGACATTTTTCTCCAAAAAACTTCACGGGTTTTTGTGACCGACTTAAGAGGTATTTTAGTATCATTCATTAGTCTTATATCTTTTCATTTATTACATAAACTTCGTTGCAATTAGGCAATTTTCCTGGTGGCAACGGTCCAGTGTGATCACTGGTCACTCTTACAATGCACATACATACACACACAAGAAGAACAGATATGAGACAAAATGCTCGTATATTCAATGACACTTTTAAGATTACCGACCTCTCCTTTACCATCACACAAGGATTAGGTGTACACCACACGAGTACATACTACGCACCGTCCATCGCCACACTTCGTCCGTAATCACGTACTCTTCAATTTCATATACCGTTCCAAATCGCGTCCCGTTAACACATTATTCATAGCACAAGTACATACGGCTTTATCACGTACATTTCTCACTCACACGTTACAGATAATTATTTTAAGGAGAGCATACACCTCGTTTTAAATTTATTTAATGAATAAGGTAAGGACTTAAAGATATCCTCAGGTAACTCATTCCATGAGAATACTAAAATTCTACATTCCATTCATCATGAGAATACTAAAATGACATCTCGACACTATCATTTTCAGTTATGAATTCGTTGCTTTATTTGTACGTTACTTAATTGGCAAATTCATATATTTTTTGTTTAGGTGTTTTTCTCAAAAGTCACGAAAAGGTGAGTGGCATGATTAATACTCTGATATAACTTAAACACATCTGTAAAACTACATTTTTTTCATTGTTTATTCACCCACTCAATTTTATTTTGAATTTTATGGGTACTTTCTCCACTTTCAGTTAACCGTTAATTTTCTCTGTACATTCCCTATCTGTAGGGTCTAAAGACTCTCACGGCGACATTACCGATAAGATCACAACAGCAATTTTATTATTATCTTCCAGTTTTATCCATGTAATCCTTATGCAGCCGCGGCATGAATTTTCGACGTTTTCCTGTCGCGTGAGACTAGTGATTCTTACACTGATACTCATCTTTCTTGCGTGACAATATCGCATATTTCACTGGAAAATGATTTCCCCGTTGAAAATAATTCCAAGGGCTGATTATTTGTAATGGGTGACAAGTTCCCTGCTACTTAAAGGGTTATCTATATCAGTGGCTAAAGTTACGAAATAAAGTTTCAATTAACGCTACACTCGCATTGTATGCATATTTTAATTAATGCTCTTTGTCTTATTTTCTAGTGCCAAAACTAACTCTCTTACGTAAGCTAATCATTTATGTCATACCAGCGTTATTTCAGACGACGTAAGTCATGTGTTAAAGTTTTGTTCATCTTAGCGTCGAATCGTAACTTTTCGGATTGGTAGGTGAGAATTACTTGGTAGATGACCGTAAAGCACATTAATAGTTTTCCAAAGTATGGAGAGAATTCAATTTCCTTCCATTTTATAAAATAAAAAAATCCATGATTAAAAATTAAATGTATTACGTATGTTGGAAGGTAGCAATAGTGAAGTTTATAATTTTAAAATGGAATAAAAAGAACGTCCAATCTCATTTCGACAACACATAAATACTATTTATTTTATATGAGCAGATGGTCTATAAACAAATAACTTGAAAGAAACTCTTCTAATTAGGAGAAATGGAAAGTTTCTAAGCCAAGTCGGTTTTTTTTAAATGAAGTATTCCCATATTTTGTGGAAAGTTTGGATATTCGTTCGGGTTAATACTTCCTTCCAATGAGGTGGTCCTAACCTTGTTTATTCCTGTTTCGTTAATTTTTCACTTAAATTCTTAATTATACTCAGAATTCACCATCAATTTGATTTTAAATACATTTCCTGATTTATGCATAATACCTCAAAAAGTACGTATTATTTCATCTGCGCATTATATTAATGTCCCTTTCCAAAGGAGTCGTTTTATCTTGAATAATAAAGGTTTGAATATCGAGAATTCGATGCGGAATTTCAGTATTGTAATACAAAAAAGTTGGAATAAATATTCAGTGAGCGGAGAGTAAAGTAAAGGGTGGCCGTGATCGTGGCTTCTGATTCTCAACTTTCGCACCACCATTTCCGCCAGCCAGTGTCTTCCGGTAGTTGATAACGGACCAAAAACAAAGCTTCTTTGTTAAAAGAACGAAGCGGCTTTGTTTTTTTATTCCCAATCGACTACCTGGTGAGAGCGAAATGCAGTTCTCGGTTGTCTCGTCTCCCCGTTCACGGTTTTTTTTAAATGTTGTTTGGACTGGAGACTTCATTTTCTGCCTTCTCCACTTTTGGGTCTCTTAAATATGCCGGTCTCGGTCCTACTCTTAAAAGTGTTATGAGAACTATCCTAACAAGCTCGTATCACGGATTTTCATTCGTTTTTATTTTTAACTTCACCGGAAAGCATGGAAACCTTAAAGGAGTCGTTTTTTCCTTGGTTAGTATATATGCATTTGTTTGGACAAACAAATGTGGTGGTAAATTTTTGAGTAAAATATCTCCTTCACTATTTTTCTACAGTTTTGCTTGCTTTCCTTTTATTTTATTAGAATAGTTTTGTATGTATCCATAATACTATTGGCGTATAATCCGAATAATGTGTTCGATTGTGATAAGTCGGACTCGTTCGACATTTCAGAGCCAGTGGGCGACCGGAAGTGAGTGTTTTAATACGATAATGCATGCAAGTTTATTGTTTTAGTAAGGTACACAATGGCCGCCGTAGGTCAGAAAACGATGTGTTCGTCCACTCCTCTTAAAGTATTAATGCTTTTAGAAATTGTTTTGTAGAGTAACAAACTCGGTAGTTACGATTACGTACTCGCGAACAATCTGCTTTGATCACTAAATAATTAAACTTATATTATTATAAGTATTATTTATAAGCATTATTAGTATAAGTAAGGTATTTTTTCACTATCGATATCTGCAGTAGAATAATCTCTGTCATTCTTACATCCACAGTATTTCAATGGCGACGAAAATACGAACTAACCACATTTTGATTTACGTTTGTAGAAGTTGTGCTATGCCGTAAGGATTCACTAGTTTCACACACGCTCTTAAGATTTCCATGCTGGAGTCGAGTTTGGGAACATAATCAAACCTGAGGCGATGATTCAAATTAGTTTCAAATCTAGTATCCCAGGCTCCTAACCGCCACTTATTTCGACCTTGAATATTTAATTAATGAGGACATCAGATTCTTGAGTGAGAGGAATTCAGCGTTCACCCGCGTTTAATTTCCGGGTTGAGCCCCCTACGCCTGTTCATGATTTTGATCTTCTATGCATGCCACCCACCATCGCCAAGATGAAAGTGTCTGGGCACCCAAAGACAAACTGGATCATCATTAGAAGAAGGCAGAAAAGTGAGCAAAGATTGGGTTATACATAAATCTGCTGTCTTCGGTCACAAAAAGAACATTATGGTGTGTCAGATACTTAAATGACGATACCTTTGGCACATTATAGTTTTAAATAAGACTTTTTTTGTGTCATTTCATGCTGATCTCTTACTCTTGAAAACTTTACGAAGCCCTATTACAAAATTAATGCTTCAAATTTGTGTTCAAATTTAGAGATAATTTCAACGAGTCCAACGTAAACTTACTGTAATTATAAAAGAAACATAATTTGGCCCTGGTTTATAATGTGACGTGAAAACATTGAATTACGCGTAATTTCGTCCAATAGTTTTAAAGGATTTTAAGAAATATTGAGTCTTATTTTAGGTCCACTTCACTAGAAACCATCCATTATTCTACATAACTAAATCAGAGCTAAAGTATAAATGTATGCCAGCGTAAATGAAAACAGTAATGATAGGCATGCGCAATTATTTTTCTCCGAAAATAAAGTTTCTTCTCAGCTTGCTTTAGAATTAAGTTGAAGTCGCTTTTTAAGTATTCCTCTTTTTAAATAATACCATACTTCGCATAATTTTAGATCAATATAAAATGGACGAAAAGTGTAAATCTCATTATTAGTATCATTCTGTCTGCTAGGCATTGATAATTTCTTCCTGTCCTTGACGACTTCATTATTGATAGGACGGCTCTGAATTTCTACGGATAAAAGGATTCCCAATGGCGTTAAAGGTATGCCCTGGATTCCACGAGCGTCAAGGGCACCGTTACTCGGAGACACCGCGGAGCGAAAAGCTATAAATGGAATTTATAGGTGCAGGATGCTACTCTAGCTGTGGTTGATGTCTTTTTTAAAGGTTTCGCTGCGTTACTCACGATGGGTTCAACTTATTTTCTGGTATGCCATAAAAGCATAGCTGTTATGCCGTGGCGCTTGTTGCTTTCCCATACAAACGCATCCAGTGGCGCTACTTTTCAAATACCTGCGCTCACGAGTCGGGTCATGGGTATTTTGAATGTCCTGTCGTAATTACTGCGTTGAATTTAACAATCCGTCAATTTAATTAGTATGTATAACGTGTATCATATCGCAAAATTCCATGTTCTTAATTAATTTTTTAGACGCACATAAAAGCAGCAGTAACACAAAATGAGATCACCGCTAATTTAATAACTTAGATAATCAATGAAATTTCGTAGTATGTAAAATAGTAATTCAAATAATACTGTGCCATCCGGTTGAGTACGTTATGGCTTTAAATTCATTGAAAGGGAGCACCGTTGAATTTTTCAATGGATGTTGATGGTTGTCTTCTCTGAAAATATAATACAAATATTGGTAACGGCAGCCTACTTCTACCATTAACGTATTTTCTTTGGTACAGTTATGAATTCTGAATGAATAAATATGACTTCTGAATGTATGAATAGTGGAAGTGGTTTGCACATCAATAAGGTGAAATTGCTAAATAAATATCGAAAAATTTGCAAAAATATCTGGAAAATGCTTTCATATTTATCATGTAATGTTTGCATATGCCAGACTAATTGAAAAACTCCTTGAAAAATTCCACAGTACAAAAATTAGTGTCATTTTTACCTAAGCGAGAGAATATAATTGAATCCAAATTCGTACCCTGCTATGAAAATAAAAAATAACTTACAATCAATATAAATTATTTGATTAATTTTTATAAACCTTTAGATTAACAGTGTGTTAAAGAATCATTTTCGAAGCCTTTTTTTGCGAAAAAATTTAGAGATTTCGAAAAATCTGTTTTTTTACCATGTTCCTAGATAGAATGAAGTGGCCTTATTGTTTATGTTACTCTTACCTACCTAACTGCGCCTGCCCAGCGTTGACGTCAGGAGAATGCCGATTCATGACTGGATGATTTGCAGCTGAACGACAAATGTCCACTAATCCCCGAATTTCCTCATCGACGCTGGTATTTTGATAACGGTCCTACACATTTTACTCAGTTTTCCAATTTTTTATGGAATCTTGGTGGAAATGTGGCTTCACGCCGGATGTTTTGTGGGAATAATTGAGTGTTATAGGATAAAATCGGGCTCTTTATTTCGTGAAAATCTGAAACTATAGTTACAGTCGCAATCATATCGCGCCCTTATTGGTTTTAAAGTGTAATTCGCTTAACCTGGATTTCATATATCAAATTTGATTGAATTAACTGCCTAATCGACCGATTCGCATAAATCTAAGGCATCTAGTATTTAGCAACTTAAATCCCGCCGAAGAAAATTATAATTTTTTAAATATTTGATTCATAAATACAAAATTACTTTTCCCTTAAATCGTGCATACGTGTACTCGCGTGTACATCCAACATGGCAACTCTGATAGATAGGTTGTCATAAAATAATCACTCGGTTATTATTATCGAAGATGAGCCGTATGTCGAAATTCTGACGAGTCACTACACAAATTTGCCACTTATAAAAATACTTTTTAACTGTAAAGTTTAAAGAACCGGAAAACTGATATGCGTATTCACGATTATATTTTATTTGCCACGAGCATGATTTCACCGGAAGCAACATTATCAACTGAAAATACATGAACATTGAGTTCACACCTTTCTGATAGTGAAAGGTTTCAGAGAAAGGAGAACGAGATAGTGGAGGATGACTTTTTCTTTCAATAATCTTAACGTTGAAGATCTTGTTTCTTCAAGTAGCCATTGCATTTATATTTTGATCATATTTATTTCAAGAGCATTGGAGTCAAAACTGTTGCACGTTTTTTATGATGATCTACATATTTTCCATTATCTCCCTTAAAAATGTAGTATTTGGTTTTAAGTGACCTCTAAGTGCGCTTATCGTCATAACGGTACAAGATAAATTCGGATATACCCGGCATTTCATAGTCACCGTTATCTCCCTGAGCTTCTTATCCATATTATGAAATCGCGGGGTATTCACTAAGTATGCATTAAGGTAATTCATCCTAGACAATCAATTGTAGTCGATTCATCCTAAGCCCAACGTAGTCAGTCTTAAAATTGAAGTAGAGCAGTGCCCTTCATATATTTGTGCAGCGTGCCATAACCGTGGTTCAATAATGCCCGGTTTTTGAAAGTTGCGTACAGGAATGGCCTCTAAAATTTCCTTTTGTCGAAAAAACAATGTTTCAAACCGTAGTTGGAAAAAGCAATATTTAATACTCGAATATGAATGTTGATTTTTCAGAATAAGGTCTTAATATTGACGGAACTCAGTTTTGTTATTGAAACGCTTCCATCTCAACTATGTACCCGAGGAAACTGGGCTATGTGATTATTTTGTTTGTCACGATTGACCCAGACTACCGCATTGAATAACCAAATTATAGATAATTATAAATCTTAAAGATAACTTTCAATTAAATTGCCAGGGGACTTGATAAATAAAACAGTTTCTGGCGTAACTTGGTGGAAAATCTTCATACTGACTTTTAATAATCAAACCACTTTACTTTTCCACATAAACTTAATGCTTTGGATACAATAAGGTCTTTTTCCGAAATCGTGCCTTTGATTGACAACAAGGCTTTGTAGTCTTTTGAATTTTTTAGAATTTTATTAAATGATGGCATGTTGGAAACAAAGGATTGAATCTGTGAGGCTATGCGTTCTTTCGCACCGGAGACATCTTTCCGAAGGGCTAAATCTGAATCTACGGATAGATTTTTCAAATCACGAATCGAAATAGGAATATTTGGGCAATATTTCAGCCCTTTGTTCGGTAAACTAAGTTCATCAGGGTTGAAAGAATGCTTGGAAAAATTAACCACTCTGTCTTTGAACACATATGGAGTCCTCGTTGTCATCGAAGGTTGTTTGTCTTGGGTCAGGGCAACTAGCTTTCTGGAGATAACCTTCTTTTTCTTGAAGATGATCTCACTTGCTCTCTGGCGGACACTATCATCCAAAGTGATCCATTCAGCCCAATGGAGAGAGCTAGTCAATTCTTTATATAGTACATAGAGGTAATGAGAGATAGAGTCTCTCTTGACATACCATTCGTGAAGCTCTCTTTTAATCCATACTCTTTTCGCGACTGCTTCAGCGAATCTCCCAGCCGAAGACGTGTTTTTACACTTGATGTTCACGTACTTAGGGATGACTCTGAGGGCCAGGCACTGGCTGTTGAAGTAGATGTTTGTTGATGCAAGTTTATGTGGAAAAGTAAAGTTGTTTGATTATTAAAAGTCAAAATGCCAGGGGACTTGGTGAATTTTTCTTTAGCTTCCGTTTCACCGTTGGTTTTGTGGTAAGGGTAGGTAAATTCATATGTATTTAGTGTTTTTCATCCTGAGGTGTATATTATCCTAGTTGCTGTATGAATGCCCTGGATCGCCTCAAAATTTCGTCTTTTGAGTTTTTAAAAACAAAGTGCCGTTACAAGAATATATCATTACATAACTTAAAATGAGGAATGATTTCTTTGCTCCACTTCATGTGTGTGAATACCCCCCAGTCGGTGAGTGTTTAATCTATAATTTAAAGAACGTTATGAGTCGGTATTATAAACATTATCTTCTAGTTTGTTATGATTGTGCATTGTTAAATGGTTTACGCCCGACATGAGGTGAAAAGTACATAAATTTACATTTTTTTTACATCAACGTGAAAACAAAAATAGCCATGAGGGACTATATTTTCATGCTTCTGGGTTCGCTTGTATGAGCGGAACCTGAAACAGGGATGGATGATATTCACATGGAAATTGTGTGTGCTGTATTTTGCGAATTGGATGTGCTCAGGTATTTTCCTCTCCTGCTACTGCAAAGTAGTACGAGGTGTGCACGGTGAATCTTCAATGCATATACTGATGCAATTGCGGTGGCATCCGCACAGTAAATAATTTATCTGAATAGGATGTACGCATAGCAAAACCGATATTCATAGCGTGGGAGTTGAATTTATTGAACATGGGCTTATTGGATTTAAGCACTCGACCTGGAAATTCACTAATTAATAGGGATGAGTATAATCATTAAGAGATTTGCACTCAATAGGTCATGAATCATGTTTGAAATTTAATAGGCTTTGATCTTTAGGAATCCATTGCACATTCAACCAATGCGTTTATTGCCGCTCGAATGATGTAGGTCTCTCTATTTTATTTACTCCTGCATCGTGGTTGGTCGTTTTAAAGATTTTTGTGGGCCAGGTAGAAAAACAGTATTCGTTTCGAGGTGGAGCTATATGATCTATACTTGCTAACAGGATGTTGATAAATATGAGGGTTTGGCTAGACAAAATGATGAAAGAATGATAGTTACTATAAAATTTTCCGCTATCACCTTTGCTTAATACCGTTCTTAAAATTCCTCATGAAAAACGTATTGACGTGGAATATTTCTATTGAAATTTATCCTGCAATTTTTTGCGTCATTTCCGCGGTACAACTTCAATAAAGTGACAAAAGCTTACGAGTATCATTTTACCGCCCTTGATAATTTAACCTCTTTTCTTGTTTAGCCAGAGCTATCACACTCTGTGCGGTTTTCATTGTGAGGAGGATTATTTGCCGTATCAATATTTGTTAGGTGTGGGGCACCATCATCATCAACATCGGTGGGCATTAATCCTCGGATTGGTTTGACGCAGCACTCCATTCATTGGCTAACCTCCAATTGCCTTCGTTTCGTTTCGCGTTTGCCTTTATTTGATTAGTACGTGTATCTTCTGTGGCCATACTTTGCTGTTCTTTGCATTATATACCACCTTGAGGTATGTATCTGCAATTCTTTCTGGTGAGTTGATCCCGTCTCATTTGCAGTATTCCCCATGCACTCCCTTTTTATTTATTTATGTATTTATTTTTTTATTCTTAAGATTTTCGATCGGTGCCTTTCATTATTGTCGTTTTCTGTACGACCTTATTTTCTATATTTACAATGTGCAAGTTTCCTGCGTTGCTGATGCTTAAAATACCGGAAAACCTTCAAGAAGTATTATTATTAGGTAATCTACCGGTTAAGGTAGGTTTTTTGGATGGACACAACTATCAAATAAATATTTTGCAACTCCAAACTAAACCCAATCCAGCAACCTAATCTACATCAGGTCCCTCTTCATCTCTGCGTACTTCCTTCCTCCCTTCATCCCGTCCAACATCCCTATCCTGTTCCTGCCCTTTCCTCGTTTTCCCAACATTTTCCCCTCTATTACCTTCTTCAACATCCCACTGCCGCTCAATACGCCTTTCATCCATTTTTCCTGCCTCCGTAGGATATCTCTCAGCAAAGCCCTCTCCTCACCCACCATCCCTAGTACTTACTCATTTGTTTTTCTTTCGGTCCATTTTACCTTCTCCATTCTTCTCCACACCCACATCTCTAAAGCCTCCAATCTACGTCTATTCTCCCGCTTCAACGACCACGTTTCCGCGCCGTACATAGCCACGCTCCATATCAAATTTTTTTTTACAAGTCTTTTCCTAACCTCCTTACTCAACGTCCCCGTCATCAACTCCCTCCTCCTTGAGAAATCCTTCAAGAAGTATATCCATACGAATATAATGTATCATTTGAAGTATCTTGGTGGCAACAGCGGGACATTTTTATGATTTTCAGATGAATGCTTTGCGTTGCGTGTGGACTATTTTCCCGTAAAAAACCTTCATGCTTGAGCTATTCCGTTGATTTAGTATACTATTTCGATTTAAGTCTCTTTGGATCACGCTTTTCAAACTACAATACAGCTCTCCTAAGCTTTGATTCGAAGTGTTATATTTGTCCTTCCTGTTTTGCTATCCATTTCCTCGGTTTGCTTATTTGGTTAGAGCGCAGCGCCTAAATTGTTAATGTGAAGAGCTGCGCTAATTCAAAATTGACTGGTTGGAAAATATTATGTAACTACTGCGTAATGTGTTTAAACAAACACTTTGTTTCTAGAAAAAAAGATGGGTTTTGAAAAGCAACTTCGACTTTATCATTTGGAAAGTATAATTTTCAGGCAACGTCGTTGGAGCATTTGGGGAGATATTAGAAATTAATTTTTCTCGTCATTGATTTTTAATATTATGAACAAACAAATTTGTCCTTTCTCAAAAACAAGGATGAAAGGGTACTCATTTTTTATATTTCTCCATGCTTTTTAAATTTCATATTATGGTTTCATTCTTCTTTCATTATCTGCTACATAAACAGCTGTAATGAACTAGGTGATCTTAGTGTTTCTTAGTTCAAAGGTCATCGGTGGTAGTGGTCGTACTCTTTGGCTACGAAAAATTAGACTACAGAAAGATGTCGTGAATCTCATATCTTTATTATTTGGTCTCTGATTATATTATTGTGGTAAAATACCGATTTAATGTAAAGGCTGAAATTATTGCTACTTTCTGGTAAAATTACCCCCTGGAATTGATACCTTTTAATTTTAACAATTAGCACTATTTTTATCCGATACGTATTTGAGCTCTCGGTGCGTGAAATGACGAGCCATACCGAAAATATCCTTCATACTATATTGTATTTTTCCCAGTTTCACGAGAAGTTTTAGTCAGGAATAGTCAATGAAACCATTGAAGGTTCTGTAGATTGATATCTATCGTATTTATTTACAGTTTACAAATATGCCTTGAACCAAAAACTCTAAAACTGAAGTACAGATGGTATCACTGTCTTCAGTTTTAGATGAAAGTCTCAAAAATACAGCCATGATTACTCATGAAATTGAGGTCGAGTATGCATCAGGCATATTTTTAGTTACATCCTTCTCTTTATATTTCAAGCTGATTGCTGTATTGTCTACCAATTATATTTCTTCAAATAATAATTAATAGAAAACTTAGCGCTCAGTAATGAATTTTCCCCCAGATAAACTTGAAATCCGTTTAATATTGTATTTAGATTTAACCGTGTCATACAATATAGGTTGACATAGTGAAGGCTAAGGTAAATAACATGTAGATCGTGTAGTCGCCGAATGATTCAGTCATGTCTGCTCTTCCCTACTCAAGTGAATATTTGAATAGCGCTCTCGGGTTCACATTGACGCCAGATAAACTCATTATATTCCGCTCAATTAGTCTATTCATTATAAAATCTCATTTACTCTGCCGTTGCCCAGCATAGTATTCAAGATCCAATAAAAATGGGAGGCCGACGTGGCTGGTAAGTAATTGAATTTTTGCCCCTTTCAAGAAATTTATTTTTCTATACGCGGTAGAAAAATTTAGTTTTTTTAAGCCGCTTAATTAGTTTATCTCGTACGATAAACGAAATTATTTTTAGACGCATAATTTAGTTTTCCCTTTTCGGTAATTGGCTGAGGAAAATCTGTGCGAAAAACATAATAAATTTTATAAATAATGATACATATGAATGAAAAATATAAATTTTGCAACGCGCTTTAAGGTGAAACAATGGATATAATGTTGGTAAAATATAAAAAGTTTGAATTTAATAGTTTTAATAAGGTTATTGTTGGATGATTTATGGTACATTTTACTTGATAACAGAATACGTTTTTTATATACGAGGTGTGTTAAAAATTAATGAGAATTTTAATTTTTCGGACAGTAATATCTATTTATTCTTATACATTGATGTTACCACCTTCAAAGTGGTCCCCATTGGAGATTATGCACTTGTGCTAGCGCTTCTTCCAATCCCCGAAACACTTCTTAAACTCGATCTTTGAGATAGCCTGTAGTTCTTTCAGCGATGCGCTTTTAATGTCATCTACTGCTGTAAAACGACGGCCCTTCAAGGTTCTCTTAATTTTTGGAAACAGGAAAAAGTCACACGGAGCCATATTTGGTGAATATGGAGGCTGGGGCATCGTTACAGTATTTTTTTTGGCCAAAAATTTACGAACAAATAATAAAGTGTGAGCTGGTGCACTATCGTGGTGCAAAAGCCATTTTGGAACGAATTTTGCTGCCAAGCGTTTCATACCCAAAAAATTGGAAAAAATGTCATGACATGATCCAATTGATATGCCAACATCATCAGCGACCTCTCTAATTGTGATTCGGCGATCGTTCATAACCATTTCTTTCTCTTTTTCCACGTTTTCATCGATTGCTGATGTGCTGGGGCGTCCAGGGCGTTCGTCATCTTCAAGGTCCTCACGGCCTTCTTGGAAACGCTTATACCACTCGTAACTCTTGATTTACTCATAGCAGACTCACCATAGGCCTATGTTAACATTTCACACTATTTGTTACACTTTATTTCAGTTTTACGCTAAATTTCATACAAATTCTTTGATCCATTTCTTTTAACAAATGAAAATCGCCGAGCTCATAAAACACGTCTAACCTTAGTGGCTGTCACAGACAAAGTCCACAATGAAAACAGCTGAAAGTTTTATCATATTTTAGGGGCATGTATAACAACATAATAAAAAAGGTTGGACAATCGGACTCTCCAAGCCCGCGAAATGCAAATATTCCCGTTAATTTTTTAACACACCTCGTATACTCATTTGATAGTAAAATAATTAATATCTATTGATATTTCCTGATGAACATTTGATTTGTTTCTCAATTTGAAGTTCATCATCATCTAATTATATATTCAATTATTACCTAATCGACTTGTCTTTTAGCACTTTCTCATTCATATCCAATATCTGTGTGCCCAAAATGTCTTTGGGTTTATCCCGAACTTATTTTTAAGTTCATACGTTGATGAAATATTTTACATTTTTCACATCTGAACGTGTGAGTTAATCGCATTTTGATCTTTGTTTCAGATGCGGAATTTTCGACGAAGTAAAGTTGTACATTTCCAAGTTTATATTAAAGAAATTTTACCGTTTATGTGTAACTATGAATGAATATATACATTTTATTTCCTATAGCCTATTACGAGTAATTTTTGAAAATACCTGAATCCATTAGCGTCAGAGTTTCAGGGCACGAATGTTTCCATGAAACTGAGACGGAATCCATTTTAGGGCACCTCATTTTTTCCGTGATCATTGTGAATAACGTGTATTCTCTATTCGTACTGTCCAAAGGATATGGCAATGTGATCGAATTTAACTTGAGTAGTGACCAGGGCACGACACCATTAAGTTATTGAACTCGACCATGGTCACTAGCGATCCGTGCAGTAGTGGATATAACACAAGAGAAAACCGACCTTGTAGCTGGATAATTAAACGAGGCGACTTCTGTGTTTAATTACCACTTAAGTGGACGACAATGCGATTCATATCGCAGAAAGACATTCATTACGCTGATGAATTTGTGCAGTGATATCGAACACTAGGGGGCACGGGTTATCAATCCGAGGATTGGTCTGTGAGAGCTTTCCACACTATTCTTGTCCCTAGCCAATCTCTTAATTCCGTTATTGCTTTATGGATCCACATTTTCCATTACCTGCCACCCGTAGTTCACCTTAAGGCTTCCTATATAATACTTCCCCTTAATTTTACTTTCAATTATGAACTTAGGTGAATTACCGTTTATCAGGATATGTTTAATCAATTTGCCGCTTCTTGTAATGCTCCTCCATTGGCTTCTCTCTTCAGCCACTCTTTGAACTACTTCTTGATTTGATCTTTTGTCTCTCCATTTTATCATCATTCTTCTATAGCACCTTCATCTCCTCCAATATTTTCTCTGCAGCTTCAATTAGTCTGAGTCTCGCACCCGTGGAAAAATAGGTTTCACTCATAAATATTAATTGATACTACGTTTTTCGCATGTTAGATTTGTTTTCCGATATTTGTTATTTCTTTCATTATGAAACCATCTTCGAAATTCGTATTCTGCTTATCCATTCCCTATTCTCCCTCTTGCGTCTTACATTGTTTTAAGTTACATATTGACTTTTCTGCCAAAATATGGTCCTGCGTATCTATGCTGTTATTTCATTTGGAGATCTTCTGTAACTTGACTTCGGGTTGCTTACAATATTGAACACCCATTTTGATGCACCCACACAATCTATATGCAAATCCACCTGGCACTTCTCTTTAACGCGCGACGGTCGACGTTGAAAATAAAAACGTGATGCATTTCAAAATGTGCGTCGCATTTACGGCGTCATATCCATCGAATGGTTCAGTGTCCCGTCGTCGCAGCGTGATAACGCTCCCCCACTCCACAGTCTCATTCGCACTTCGCCCGAATCGCCCCCCTGCCTCCCCGAAGGTCCCCCTTGTGGGCTCGTCTCACTCTCTCTCCCTCATATATTATACCGAACTTCAATCGGCCGCCACGAACGCCTTGCCCTCACCAACCCCTCTAAACCAGCCTCGCCACCCCATCACCCGCGTTCCCGGTACCCTTCTTTCCCTCCCGAAAGCACACACCCCGTAAAACTTCGCCGTGCGATTGTCTCGGCGGCGGAGGAGAGAACTTAACCACCTACCTGTATCCCAAAGACCCCCTGGAGGGAGTTCCCCGTCTTCTCTTATTACGCACGGCTTGGATCAGCCTCAGGCGGCGTTCTTGGGCACCGGGGGAGGTGAGGAGCGTGGGTTATTGCGGGGGAGGGGTACGAGACGAGGAGAGCCTCACGGAACGGAGAAGGAAGTTTAGAGGTTGTTCGCAATGACTCGTCTATGTTCCGCCACCTCCACTCCGAAAGAAGACCGGTTTTCTCCGTTTGTTTAGCGGGCTTGGAATAACATCGCGAAGCTGTGCCTCGGGAGCTCGGCTTGCCGATTAGACTTTTAGTGGCAGTTGTAAGGAGTGTGCCTAGTAATTTGACTTAGTGTATATGTATGCATTCGTGTACTTACATCTCGTCATTGCGCACTCACCCACAAATTGGAATTTACATGGATTAGAAAGTTAGTTGGGTAACGCTTTATGTGGCATAGTACGTGTATACTTTGCAGATATTTTCATGCATTCTTACTTTAAAATACTCGTTTCTCGGTGGCCGTCACGAAAAGATTATGTCAATTTTTCAAATTAGGCCTCTAATATTAAACTAACCCGTTCGATATTTGCACGCTTCAAATAATTTAAACCACTTTAGAAACCGCGTTCCATGAATCCATTAGTGGTAAATAACGTTGTTCGAATATTAAACTTGGGCGCTCTAAAATAAATGGAATGTAGAGGTTGAGTCGAAATATAGAGGCTGGTCGATAGAGTCGAAATAGAGAGGAGAGGATAGCGAAATATAGATAATGCTGCGCGGAGAGAATATTAAGCGATTCTAGTCATAGTTCAATGCTAATCAGTAACAAATTCCAAGATATAATTATTTTGGAAACGTGTAGAGTTGTAAATCTTTTCCAAGTTGAGAATATTAAGCGATTCTAGTCATAGTTCAATGCTAATCAGTAACAAATTCCAAGATATAATTATTTTGGAAACGTGTAGAGTTGTAAATCTTTTCCAAGTTTGATTTCTCTTCGCCCAGTTTCAGAAAATAAAAACTCACTTCTAAACGGATCAGAGGATTGCTCAAATTTCATTGAGACCCTACCACGGAATTAAAAAAAAACGACTGAATTGAAGCTCTAGCTTGAAACAGTGTTGGCAGCTTTTTTTGAGGCTAGTTTTGCATTGGCCTTCATTGGAAAAAATGAGTTAATAAAAAATAAGTTGTTGTTGAAAGTGTTGTTTCTTTTTGTTGCATCAATGTGAGAGAGATTTTTTCATTGGTGTGAAAGGTGGAGCCTGCATAACGAAAATACTGAATGAAAATAAAATTGAATAGATAACATTGATATAAATGAAATAACACTGATTTTCTGTAGCCATCAAGCGCATAATTTTGATAAGTTATCTGTGAAATATTCAGATAGTATTCCGAAGACGGATTGAAAAAGAAAACTCCATGCTATACAGATGTGGGAAAATAATAGGCGACGTGAAGTGAGATAAAATATCTGGGGATCTGAATAGTTGTTAAATGTAATGCACACAACTTTGTTGGTTTAATCAGGAAAATATCTTTGATTGGTTGGATAAATAACCATGTGCAACTTTTGCAAATATTATCCACGTTTCGTAGGCACAACCCCGTCTCCTTCGCCTTCTCAATGTATTACCTATTACACCCTACTCTCTGTGCTCCATACTATGGCGAACAGTCGTTTCCAGACGGAAGGTGGGTGTCTTTTACCTAAGCCCCTCTATTTCATACCACTGCCATCATCGCGTGTTTAACAGCGCATCCGCAGTACCATTCCTCTTTCGACGAGAGACAGTCATAAAATCTGTAGCCATAAATTCAGGACGGGGTCCAAGGAGTTACTTCAAAGTTCGTAAAGGCGTAGCGATGTTCTTTGAAAGTAATGAACAACTTAATGAGTACAAATAGTTTCTTTAATTTAGTTAGGGAGTAGATTTTTCCAATTCCGTTTTTATTTTTTAAGAATTTAATTAGGGGAAAGTCTTTATAAACGTTAACTAACCTATCCGCGAGTTATGCTGTGTTAAATAACTGTGCTCAATTAATGAGCGAAGCTGAAAAAATTGACGTCCCACTACACTCGATAGGTTAGATAGTTGAATGAAAAGTTCATTAATTCATAAATCCAAAGTTTAATTTTTAAAACTCGACCTTAAGCGGAGTCAAAGTGAGTGAACACACAAGTAGATAAATTTTTCGCATTAATGAATGCTAGCGTTTTGAACTTGGTGTGTTTGCCAGGAGTACAGGAGCATGTTACTCCAGAGTTCTTTTGATTGAGACTTTTCCTTGTCCATAATGAACTAGTTTTAATGCAAATTTTTGGCCTGGATATTATGTGATGTAAATCCTCTTGATACAGCCTGCCACGCACACATTCATTGGTTACTGCACCACCCGTGCCCCTTTCCTCACGATAAGCCTTACCTTCAGGTTTATTTACCACCACGGGGTGTCTCAGGGATAAAGCCGGCGTGTTTTTACGTTCACTTGTTACCCTTCACACTTCGCAAACCTTCATACGTGCATGCGCTACCGAGAACGTGGCTCATAAAGTAATATAACTGGCTGGTGGCGTGTCGTCGGTGAGATAGGATTCGGGATTACTAGGTTCGGTAAGCATTCTCTCTCGGTCTACGCTGCAGCCGTATGCACCCTCGCTCCTCCCAATCGCCCAACACACAGCGTTACTTCGGGAAATATTCTCTACAGATAATTGTTTTCATCGGTGGAATGGCTCTGGTGGAAATTATCATTTCTATTGTTTAGGCAATATCTAGAAGATGTTTGATTGTGAAACATTTATTTGCGCCAGATAAAACCCTTTTTCATTAGGTGTACTTGTACTTTGTTTGATATAAATTGTTTTGTTTCCACTTCCACGTCCTTGAATAATCTAGGGAATAGTGATATCGATCTTTTATTTACTCTAGAGCGGCTACACACGGGTTAATTTCCCTGAGCCATGGCGAAGTGTTTCACAGAAAAAGTGATGTCCGAACCTAATTTCACTCTGGGCTGTTGAGTGAAAGACGCTGTTTAATATTGTTTTTCACTGGAAATGTTTTCATGGAAATACTTTTTTCGTATCCTTTCCTTTCGTATGCTCATATTGGAGCAGTTATTTTGTCGAATATTTTCTTTCCGCAATCTTTTTATCCAGAACGAGAGATAGAGAGAGAAGAGATTCAAAGAAGACAGGAATAGTTGATGATGGGCATTTCGATTTGAGAGGACATGTTAAAGTCTGCAATAGAGGGGAGAATGTTAGGAGGATGATGAAGGGGGAAGAATAGGCTTTTTAGAAGAATGAAAGGAGGCGGAAAGTATGAGGAAATAAAGACGAGCTTATTGCAATGCAGGGTTGGCGATTTTTGGGAAAATTGCTTACAAACTGGGAATTTTGGGGAAAAAAGAGACATTTTCCAGGGTAAAATAATTTTAATGTGTGTAGATGTATGCATATATGTGTACATATGTATGTGTGTGTGTATATATATATATATATATATATATATATTTGAAGCGATATACGTATATATCGCTTCAAAACTTGGAGATAATTTATTCGACGTGGTAGTCCTTAAGGCAGCAGGATGAGTTTGGATGGAAGCTTTTGAGATGTGGGTGTGGAGAAGGATAGGAAGAGTAAAATAAGCGTCATTGAAAAAAACGGAAGTACCAGGAATGCCGGGGGAGGAGAAACAAATCTTAGGAGAACTCCAAAGGAGGTAGGAAAGAAGGAGTAAAGGATTTTGAATGGCAATGGACTGTTGAAGACTGATAAGAGGAGAGGTGGTTTCCGAGTAGGTATTAGGCGGGCGAGGTAGGAGGCTGCTGCGAGGGTTTAGGTATGCTCAATGGAATGGAGTCAGGTTTTTTATGTGTATGATTGCCCGAAAAAGTACTACATAAACATGGTTTGGGAGGAGAAAGTTTTGTTGGGAGAACATAATGGACGGTAGGAAACGTGGACGAAGAGCAATTTGATTGGCGTAGGAATGTTGAAGACTGTGATAAATGGGAAAACGTAAGGCAAGCGAGGTCGGGGCAGGAGAAGGTTAGGCCTGCTGGACGAAATCAAGAGAGGAAGAATGTATGTAGTGGAATCGAAAGAGGATTTGTTGTGTTTGGAGGGTGTCGGGTTGTGTATTCTTAGGCGATGCTATGAAACGTGGGCGTGTTCAGATCGAATTCATCCAAAAACTAGCCTAAAAAGGTAGACTACTAAATACGAAATAATAATATCGTAGTAATATATCTCGTAATAATGGTATCTCGTTGTGTCGTGTTAACCTAGATTTAGAGCATTTGCGATGGCTGTTCTACGTGTCCATGCAAAACCGTTCTAAACAGACTACCATAGTAATAAATTTCCGCAAAAAAATGGGAAACCGCGACTCCCACTTGAGGAACCCGGCAAAAATAAACTGGGAATGACAGAGGGTGGAGATATGTTAATGCCTGTTGTGAAGCAGGATGGATTCGGATTCCTCTCCTCGCGTCGATCCAGTTCATTTTTTTCCCTCCTCCCTCGACCAGGATTTCATTCATCTCCCATCCCCTTCACTTGTCTCCGGCAGGGCAGTGCTCGGTGATGGCGCTCCATCACCTCGCCAATCCACCTTCCTCCCCCCATCAACCGTCGGACCGGACTTCCCTACGCGCCGTGCATTTTTTTCCCAGCCTTGCACGTGACAGGTGCATCCATGTGTGCCGGCGCCCACGTCGGGATTATCTCCCAGACCTTTGGGGATCCTGTGCCCAAGGTTTTGTCAGCCTCCACCTCGCGTTCGCTGCCCCCGGCGTCGACCAAGGGCGGTCAATATTGGACGCGCACCTCGGCAAAACATCACGATGGAATTCTTAATAAATGTGTCCCGAGCTGCTTTTCTCCCTTTTTGGAGTCGTTTCCGCATGTTTGCTTGTCGTATTGCTCGCCCTAATTTCCATGAAATGCTTAAAAAAACAATTCTCTCTCGGATAATGAAGGATTTATTTGATACGCTTAAAGAGTGTCCGTTAAGAGCGGCGTTAATTACGAGCTGTCTCGTATGTTGTCATCAAACTTTTGGCTGGATGTTAGGTGCATCAAGTGGTGTGAGTGAAATCATGTCAAGATGTAAACACCCGAATAGTCGATTAGTTTTTCTAGCCGACGAGAAATTTATAAATTTGAGCCATTTGAACCAGTCTTTGACGAAACCAACCAGCATGGTCAGAATCCCTGCAGGCATTGACCAAAACTTGAGTGAGTTCCCATTTCCGTTTTTGTTCTTTTCTCTTTCCTCATTCCACCTAATTTTTTCTTCCTCTCTGCCCATCTTTTCCCCATCACTAACCATTCAACTCAGGTAACATCATACTTTATGGCAATCGAACAAGAAGTTCTTAGTAGAAACCTAAAGATATATATCCAAGGAAGCAGATGTTATTTGTATTATTCCTTGGTACTTGGCATCCGAATGAATACACACGATAGAGATAGCTTTATCTTTTTTTTCTTTGTTTGTGTGTGCTCAGTCATAGTAGGGACAAAAGCAAGGAAATATTTTTACGCTAGTGATTTGCTTGATTCCGCCTTCCCCATCTCTCCTGTGTTCGTCCTTTACATGTTCCTATCCTTTTTTCTTATATACAGGTATATTTCCTTGTGAATGAATATGTACCTTTTTTACTAAAAATAAAGTTAACAATAATATTATATATTCCGTAAAATGTAGCTTTGAGCTTATTGCCTTTTAACATTTAATGGAAATTTAGTGGAAATGAATAATTTTATGAATGCAAAATTAGTAGTAACTAATTGCACAGACTGTAAGATCAAATGATTAGTAAAATAGGTTGAATTAATCATTTATATGAGTAATCTGTTATATACCAATTTCATCCTTAAAAAATCAGTGTTTGACACGGCAAAACAGATTATCTGAGTGTTAGCAATTATAAATTTCTGTTGCTGATTTCCTTAATATACATTATGTGAAATGTTATTTTATCTATCCGAATTAACAATGGTTAATATTCTAACATCCCAACCCATATACTATTTTGTGAGAAGAGATACTATTAGTGACTTATTGAGTTACATCATTGTTTCCGAGATTTAATTGACGACCAATGCATTCAGTAGATTCAGGAAAGATGTAGTAGAGGTTCGTCATTATGAGACAAAACAAATTTCTTCTTTTTTGGTCGTGAATTTGGTCTTATAGCTTGGTTTTGTACCTGGATATGATTCTGAAGATATGATAACTATATATGAACTGAAGCGCGATGTACGTTACCAATAAACCTGTGGAAAAGTGCAAATTAATTTTTTTTATCATAATGACGACCAATGGTTTCAGAACTTATCCACACCTCGTATCACTACGGTTTAATATCAATAAATTTATACACAACGTGAATTCTTAACGTTTTCACAGATAAAAACTAAATCATAATTAAAGACCTTGCTGTAAAATGATGACACTTCATAATATATGAATAATAGCTATGTATACGTAGCTATTATATATATGAATGATTGTATTACTAATAATATGAGGCTCTATGATTCCGAGATAAACTTATCATCTCATATGAAATGCAGCAAGTAGGAGTGTCAGGAAGGTTCTTAGAAATTAGTGCTCAACTTCTTGGAATCGTAAGATTGTCCTTCCTGCATCAATCACGTCTTCCGGAAAATGTTAAAAAATTGGATAGTAATCACGCTATGATAATAATATCTATCTAATATCTAATAATACGTCTAATATCATCAGTATAGTTTTACCCGAGTTGGAGTCCGAGGCGGCAAAGATTTCTATTATCAAAGAAGATCGGAGGCGATTATTACTAGCAAGTCAGATTTTCAATAGCTGAAAATCAGACTTGCTAGTAATAAACTAAATATATAGGATAGAAATGGGTAGATGCAATTAACGATCAAAGCTCCATAGGAGGTAGCATGGTAATATTTCAGTTGGAAAACGCGAACTGAGGTACGAAAACCCTCTTCATAGAACTTAATACCAAGAGTGTGTGTGTGTAACGTTCATTCCCCCGCACCTCCCCGCTCGAGATATTCCAAGGCGCTCCGATGCAACCGGTAATACGTCAACGTTTAGCGGTTGGCATATGTACCGGTAGTCCATGCGGTTTGCTTTAGGGTGAGCACGGGATGTTGTTACTACGACGTTGATTACTCGTACTTTTCATTCCAAATTGGTGAGTCACAAGTAATTTTCAAGTCTCATTCCTAACGCAGCTGAAGTATAATAAATGCGAAAAACTAAACCGCAGACGTGGAATTAATATCAAGCCAGGAACTTAACCTTTAAGCAGCATTTATTTTATTTAACGGAGCACTAAGTAGGAACTTTGTGGCATTTAACATGTTTAATTAGAAGTTTTTTTTAAATACAGTTATGGACATAGAGCTTTACAGTATCGTCACAAATACTCGAAATATCAAAATTATTGTGAGTACAAGTCAAATGGATCTAATTTGAACCCGACAAGAGAAACACCGTTACCATCCCGAAATTTTCGCTTGCTGTGAGAGAGTAGGCCTCACCTTGTACTAAGGCCTGAGAAATTGGCACACTTGGGTTGGGGGTCCCGTTCCTTTCCCTATGCTGCCAATGGTTTCTCAAAATCTCACTACTTGAGTGAGGCTTAGATTTCACGAAAGCGTCATCCGGAATCGAAATCGAGACTCCCGGTCCATAGTCCAGCGCTCTGCTCACCTTTGACTATCATGCCCACCTTGAACTCGAAATCATGAGATATTAACTGGATTAAATTCCCCATTGTAATGGAATTTTAGGATGGTGTGGAGGTTTTCGAGATAATGATCATGTTGTTAATTTAAATGAAAGGAATCACTTCGATTATGTTTTCAGTTTATTTATATCTCTAAAATGAATATAAATTAGTAAACCGATGAAAATTATTTTAAATAATATGATAATACGTTCAAATCGAAAATAAATTTGAATATGGTGGTAATGTGACGAATGATTTTTTTTTTCGGTCGTGGGAAAACACTTTGTATGCATCACTTTACGCTCCGTTGCAGCTTGAAACCTCTGCCCCTAATACATCATTTGTTGGATGGGATGGATTGGGCGCCGATGGAGAGATGCTTTGGCGACAATCGAACGATACCTTTTCCTCAACTCATCCTGCTAAAAAAAACATGCGTTCTATTTTTTCCGTTATCTTTCCTTCATATTTTCGGCAATCCCTGAACACACATACTCCCACGCCCTCACCCACCACTTTCTCCCCCCCCCCCACCCCCCGAATGCCTACCAAATGGTAATGCCCAGTAATTTACGGCGCCTGCCTACCGCCCTAATTTGTACGCCTTGATCCTCGGGATTTTCCCCCGCTCGGGATGATGAATAATTCGGCCTGGTCACGCAAAAGCTAGCGGGGACGATATAAGGGGGCGGTCGCGTGGGAGGAATGGGGGAGGGTTATAGGGTATGTGGGAAGGAGAGAACGGGGTTAGTCGGAGGACGAAGCAAGGGTTCTTGGGAATGGAGGGAGGGAGTGGGGAGGGGTCGCCTTGTGAGAGTGGAAGGTGACGTGCATCCAACCCCGTCCTCACCCTCTTCCCTCTGCAACCCTTCCCCTCCCTGAACGTAGTCTTGCTCTCGCAAAGTTGAGCAACAGATTAAAAAAGAAAATAAATCAGGGAGAGAGGGGTATGCCACATCCCCGGAGGGATGGGGAAATAGTTTTCTTTGACGTCGAGTGCAATCTCAGCCCTCCCGCGACCCCCTGTCGCCGTCTTTCGGAGGGAGGGTGTAGCCCATTTTCCTCTCCATCCCCCCACTAACCTTCCCTCCCCTCACTCCTAGCAGCCGAAATTGCTAATTTAGCAGTTTCCTTTATGCCGCCGCGCATGTAAAAGGAATCCATCATAGCGGTGCCGCGTTCTATTGCGGTACCGTACGGGTCGTGTGCAGTGACTTTCGGGTTTAATAGATTGTCGCTAGTGTGAGCGTGGTGACCCAAAATGAGAGCGTTGTCTCTGGGTGCTCGCACATGAGAGCAGGCTCAATTCATCCTCGAGGAGCAAATTTAATTTATGATATTTCGGAATAACATCTACAACAGAGCGAAATTACCGTTTATGATAACAATGCGATGCATAGATGCTGGTGATTTCTATCACTTTTTGCTTTGCTTGCAACGAACAACTAAAAATTCCCACTAACGTGATTCCAAACTTCCTATTTGCGATGACTTTCAAAAGAAAAGTTTTATGCACAGCTGCGAAGTTATTGAGGGTTGATAATTTATTTATGCTTGAAGACAGAAGTTTATACAAGTAGTAGGGAGGCTCTATCAGACAGAAATTGGATGAGAAAAACCAATAAATAGAACTACAAATATAATGGGAAATAAGGTTCTTGCTCGTTTGATTCATTGATTTGTTCAAAAAGAGGTGAAGTCGTATTATGAAATATTCGAAGCATCGCTAATATTCTCGTTTGATTTCATTAATTTTTTCAAAGATATGAAATCGTATTGCATGCTGTTCAACATCCTGTGTATATGCTTGAATTTAAATGAACGTAATATCATAATTTTATGAATTTATACATTATAATCACTCCTCAGAAACCTTGGAAGCAATCAAATCCCGCGCCTATAAGCTGGTCGCAGAAAGTTTAAGGTGAAAGCCTCTTGTTTCAGAAGGTACCTCTAAACGTACAAAGTTACAATGAGTTAAGTTAAGAATTTGAGGATTTGTCCATTCGATGGTGGTGTAATGAATGAAAATATGTTGTATCAATGAGAACAAAGGAGGTCTGACTCCTTTACCTAAATGCAGTCGTTATGAAGAGAATGAACCTAGGGTGAAGGCTTTCAAATTCGTTAATGGAGGACGGGAAAATAAGATGAATGAATAAGATGAGAGAGGAAGGGAACGGAATATGGCTTTGGTCGTAACTTCGTTTTGTAAATAGAGCATATGCTGACAGTACGTGAGAATATTAAGGACGCCAACGGAAAAGGGGAAAAAGAGTAGTCTAAGCGTCGAAGCGGGAGAAAGACAATTAAGTTTTCTAGGCGGCATCAAGTTGAGATGTAGAAGGGATCAGAGGATACCGAGTCCTGTGTTGAAAGGGTGATAAAGGAGTAGGTAAAAGGAAATGAGGAAGGAAGGGTCAAATAATAATTCTCTTATCTTGCACGACATGAAAAGGGTTGCAAATTTAATCCAAGGCTAAAGTGTTCATATTGTGTCAGAAGGCTGCTTCGGTCTAAACGTATTGGTAATGGTTACCTGGGCGTTACAAATCTCGCTTGCGTAAAACAAAACTAGTCTCATATTCGATAGTTGATGCCTCGTAGAGTCTCACGTGACTCATCAAGGTCCCCTTTTGTTGCACCGCCACTCACCTGGTTTGAGAGGAAGTAATCCGATCGGCCGGGGAAAGCGGCAGCTCCACTTGACTCCCTAGTGCACACTCCCGACTCAACCCCACCGTCACGTTTCCGTCGTTCCGGCCCGCCTCCTCCGTGGGGGAACCTCAGGGCCCCAGCGCGCTCGCCGCGTCGCCCGTGAAACGTGTCCTCCTCGTTCTTGACCCGAGACCGCTTGAAGCACGCTGCACAACTTAGCTCGCGCGTCGAACCCCTCCGTGTGCACTCGAGACGCCATTTCTCATCCCTAACGGAAAGGTGCGCACGACCGCCCGTCTTCGGAGGACAACGTGCCACTCTGAAAGCACTTAAGCCCTTCCCATGCATGGAGCCCTCGCTATTGAGTGCTGGTGGACTCCTTTCCCCTTCGAGGCTGCTCAAAGACTGGAAACGAGCGGCACTATTGTGGAATATTTCATTACCTGGCCGTGAGGAGATTTCGTCAGGGAATGGTGTAGTTTTAATTCTCGAGTTCGTTGACTGAAATGTGAGAGTCGTGAAAATTTCCGTTTGCTAAAGGTAAACTTTTAGCGAAGGTTTTTCTTCATGCGCGTGTTAAATTACCCCAGAATGTCATATTGAGCTCAAGATGCACGCCAGAGACGACTCTTAGATCGATAATCGATTTCAATCGAATTTTTTTACAATATTGACTAGGAAGAACTATCGTATTTGCATGTTTGAAGTTGCCAATATATTCTCGACAGCGTTGGAAGCAGCTCAAGCATTCTACTAGAACCAGATAAAGGATTAAAAACCAAATTAATTAATTGAGTAATGCTCGATTTACGCTGAATATTAAGCCGATCCGAATGATCTGGTCTAAATAGAGATTCCAATTCACCCCGATTAAATGAACGTGTATTTCTTAAAATGATTCCTCTAAAAGTTCGTCCGTGGTAAATTGCATACTCCTTTGTGATTGGGTTATGGCAGACGTAAATTTTGAACTTTGAAGTGACACTTCCATTTAGGAGTAAAATCTATGTACAAGGACTGCCTATGACCCGACAGATGAAGTGATCCGGGTCGCTTTTGAAATAAAAACCATCATCCCGTACTATTCATTGTTATTGGAGCCAATTCAGTCTTTCATTTCTCACCACCTACATGGAGATCGCTGATTCCCAGTATATGAAAACGGTATGAAACCTTTACGTCCACTTTTGTTGATATTTCGTAAATTGACGTCAAGTTCCTTAGGGTCGCATTTCTTTTAAAAGCCGATGTATATTTTTTAATTAAAATAATCTTTCGCCTCGCCTTAATAAATGTGACCTTTGGCACTTATGCACTTACAACACCTCGTCGTATTTTATTTATTTAACCAACCGCCAAATCCACGCTTCCGTAAAGCGGACTTGCGACTTTTCTCAATGCACAGAATTGTATTGACCGACTTTTCTAATTCAATTGCCGGAGATTTCTTTTCTCTCGTCATGTGAGGTAAGAACTTCTTACGGCTCTAGGCGTTTCTGAAGATAACGGTGGAATGGGAATTGTGTGTTTTAAATTTAACAGAGAAAAGGAACAGCTATCAAAAATACCTACAGCTTTTTGCGACCTTAAAAAACATGCATTTGGCTATCTCATCATCTTCTCCAACTTTTCCTGTTGCTGCGGTGCATTGTGTTCACTCCTCCCATTCGTAGGGACCAGATTCGAATGCCGGCGGAGGTAAAGTATTTCTGAGGTACCCCAATCCCTACTTGAGGTGCGATGTCATGAACACTTCCAATGGAGCACTCCTTCCGTCGGATGGGATACTAAACTTAACCCCAAATCGTCTGCCGTTAAAAGTAGGTTAATTCTGACCCCGTGTTTCTTCCCACCTCTTCTCCAATCTTTTTTAAAACCCACATCTACCAAATTACCAGCCTACCGCAAATGGCGCAAATGTTCTTTACTGTGCACTAGTCTTAGTTCGTCTAATATCCTAAAGACTAATGATGCTTTATATTTTTCGCTTTCCATCTCGTGAGATAGTTATCGACGACATTCTGATTCCAATCATGGACATGTCACACTCAACACCCCTTTCGATTTGAATGAGGTTAAAAGGGGAGAATATCTAGCCTCACGTCACCCCACGCGTTCATCACGGAAGCCAATTGGCATCGTCCGCGAGTCGGGAGGATCCCGCCCGAGCGGAGGTTTGTTTCGGCCGGAGCGAGGAGGGAGGTCGTTCTGCCACTCGCCCTCAATACGGAAGAATGGGTCGGCTGCGTGGCAATCTGTTTGCCTCGACCTCCGCCTGATCCGCGCTATTTTTTTCGTTTTACTACCGCCACCACACACCCCCCCTCTCACGACGGCGCCCACACGCCATCTGCGAGAGTCATTGCAAGTCTTGGTGTTGTGAGTTTCGCATCCGTCAAGTGATCCCCTGCCATCCTTATTAGGGAAGACTTCGTTTCCAAGCGGGAGCAATGGCCGCCACAAGTGCCTCATTCTCTCTAAATTACTTCCATTTTCTCAACATCTACATCATATGTAACCCTGCAAACCGCCATGAGGACGTATGGTAGTGGTCTTCAACCCTCTCTCATATCTATGCGCAATTTATGATTCCGAGAAAGAAATTATTCTTTCCTCATCCTCCGTTGCTGTGAGATCCTAGGTAATGGGGAACACGGCATCGCGTACAACAACAACTAGGTGAAAATGCAACATTCGGAACGAGTAAGGTGCTTGGGTGACATCCTTGCAAAAAAAACTACAATGAAGCGTGTATGTTACGTAGAGTTGTAGTACGGACTTGAAGAAACTTAGAAGTCATTCGACAAGTTGCAGAAAAATATAATGAGAAAGTAAGGAAGAGATGTTATTTTGCCCTGATGGGAGCCTCAGAATACGTAGAAAGTAGGAGTTCATTAAGGACATAGGAATGAGCAAAGCAATGAGCAAAGAAGATGAAAAGGTGATGGGCTCATAAAATTTTACGAGAAGAAAGTTGGCGTAATGTGGCTAATAGAGAAACTTAGAGTTAAGATTCCCGCCATGCAGGAAGAGAGAAGGCGAGACCAAGGTTATTAGAAAGGTACAGGACGCTTCATTCAACTTATGACCCTCCTGGAAAATCATTAAAAACCCACATTTTGGCAGCTTGGGCCATTCAGATAAGATCAAAGAGATATCTATCCAACATATCCCGGAACTTCCTTTCCGCGTGTAATTCGCGAGTACAACAAAAATAAAGCTAAACAACGTAACTACCCCGATGAGCGTAGCTGTGAACCACTAACCTCGAGCCCTTATCAATTTAGTTGCTGGAGGCTGGTAACCTAACACCCCCTGGAAGCCTAGTGGACTACGACGTAAATATAGATTGGGTTTATTAATGCACTTAACTCGATCAAAGGCGCTATGGCTTTAAACTGTCTCATGTGCATGATGCATTCTCCTTCATAATTTCGTTAGCTTGTTGCTCAATATGAGGAAGACGGCTTTTTTCATGTGATAGATAAATTGAATTAGCGACTATTCGCAATATATGTAACGTGTAGTGGAGCTTAAAATGACACTAAGGGCGAACTTTAACACATTTATTTTATATTTTTGATTTCATATTCCCTTTTCCACGAATTATCCCGTCGCCTCTTTTGCTTTCATATATTGTTCAGGAATGATGCCATGTTCCTATTCTGGTGCTTACTAACAGCATTTAAAAAGAAAGAGTGAGGGGTAACTGTTTGTGAGTTTTTTTACAGACCATGTTCAATTGAAAATGTTGGTTGGTTTAAATGGGATCTGATTGAGGTGTCTAGTAATCAACTTAATGAAAACTTCAGATTTAACCACTTAAAATGAACAAATGTTATTAAATGAATTTTTGCTCAAGCCACGACAAAATATCCAGAAAAATCTCATTTAGTTGAGGAATGCCCTGCGAGCATTTTTAAGCCCGGCATTTCTTTTCCTGAAGCTACTATTCCTTTAGATCGATTAGCCTTTGGTTGGACGGTTAGCGTGGCTTGGGGAGAGCTTGTGACGGGAGGCCGCGAAACGGGAAAATCGGAGGAAGGGACGGCTATGTTTACAATGGCGTGAATTCCGGAGAACCTTAATCGTGACGAAGGTGGCGGAAGACTCGTTTGAATTCGTAATTTAAACCCCAAAATCGTGCTCAAAATTTTATCTGCGGGGCAAGGGTCTAAAAACGTCTCGTTCAGTGGTACCTCACCAAACGACACGCTAATTCCTTTCGTCCTTATAACTAAAGGCTCAATCTGACTCCTCGCTTGCGATAGACGATGGCGGTAAAAGGGGTCGAGCAGATTAGAATTTGTATAACGTAAATTCACTCTAGTTTTCATTAAATCGGTCTCATACTTATTTTTTTGGCTCTTATATTCGTACAATTTTCCTGTGAGTGAGCTTGTGAGGGTTAAATCACTTCAATTGGCGTTAAAAAAAAACAGCAGCCAATGCTTTGAAGAGTAAGGACTGGGTAAAAAAATTAAATATATATGTTTGGGAACGGGAGAACCGAAAATGGATAGTGGTATGGGATGAAGCTTTAACAAATCCAAACCACTTCCCTAAAACATGAATTTAAAATATGTATAAAGGAATCCACACTAGAATACTAGAAAAATATTTGTTATAAGATCGTAAGAATAACATTACTATGCATATGGGTCTTCGGCGCATTTTGAAGAAAATTTCTCCCCGTGACTAATAGAACCTGGGAACATTTCTCATGTTTCGGTATAATTTGATTTAAATTTCATTTTTGCGCTCCTTTTCTTCACGTAGTATTGGTATTGATTGGCATTTCTAAAGCACCGCATGAGCATTTTCCTATCAATCATTTAAATTATAAAAATCAGCCTTAAGGTGGGTGTAGAAGGAACTACGGGGCAGGCGACGGGGTAGTTATCCCCCATGCTTGTAGTAGTTGTGTACTTTCTTTGGATAGAAAAATTAAAAAAAAATACTCGAGTGGCGATTTAAAATTTCTAAACGGGTTTCTGTACTTACAGAATTTTTCTAGGGCATACTCGTTATTCAGAGGGGAAGGAGTTTCTCAGATTAAATTCGCAATTTACCATGCATGTACATTAAGTTGCAGCTATATCAACAAACGTGAAATAAACTTCATAAATAGAATACTTCTTTTAGGTTTAATCCTTCGAATTAGGAATTCCGTCGTATGGAGTATTTTCGTTGAGGATAATTACATATTCGTACTTGCGGCATTATATCTCGTAAAATGGTGGAGTAGTGCCAGTGTTGAACTGTTTTGTGACTTTTCCAATGCCGTGATGTGACTTTCGCGTAGATTGAGCTCATGTGTCACTGGGAGAGAAATTTATTTTTAAGAAAACATTAATCTCATATTGACATTTGAAAAGTTACGCCAGAAACTGTTTTTTTATTAATATCATAGTTGAGTATTACATTCGTAGCAAACGGCTTCTACAATTACAGTTGTCTTGTATACATCTCATTGAAGGATCTACTAGGATTCTCGTTTACGGCCGAAGTACGGCGTGTTGTATGCATACATGCATATCCCTGATCTAAGACCTTAATTTATTTTTGTTGACTTAGCGTTATTTGCATCTATCACCATCGTACCTGAAGCATGTGTCAAATATCACGTCAAAGTCATGATATTAAACCATCCCGACGACTTCGAGAAAAATCCTTTTTTTCCGCCAGTAAACAGCGAGATTCAGACGAGGTTTCCGATCCATTGAACGACGGATAATGACCGTTTTTGCAACCCGCCCGATGACACACATTCCAAGAATTATTAATTCCGAAAAAGAAACTCGGGAGTGGACAGTACATCGGCCTACTCCTACGTTCATTCGGAACGGGCGAATGGCTAACTCCCGCGGCATTTCCTGTCTGAGGGCATTCTCGAGGAACGCGGGACCGCGGGAGGCAGAGGCGTCGTCATCATCCCTAGGCGGCCTCCGCTTATTCGTCTCTCGTGAAAAATCCGCCGCTTCCTTCCAACCCACACACACTGCGTGCGTTATGTGTTCTGTGGATCCAGTGCCCTCCGCCCTTTTCCCTGACTATGCACGCCTCGCCGCCGCGAGAACCCTCACGCAACATCTCCTTCCTCCTCATCTTGACTAAAACCTCTCTCCCTTTGATAGCCTTCCCCCCCCTCCGCTCCTCCGCCCCGTGATTCGTTTTGCGTATACATATTTTTCTGTGTTGATTTTTGTTCACGTCGCAACGTCATGGGGTTTGGTGGAGCCTCCTTGATTACTCTGCGGCGAGGCGGTCCCACGCCGCGATGGTATCTTTTGATGAGGTTCCCCTCCGCGAAGTTTTTTTTTTTCGTCTTTTGAAATGAACGGGGGTAACATGTGTCATTGTCATTTCATCCAACCGCCCCGTTTTAAAACCGGGTAGAACGAGGGAGAGCAGTTCTTCCTTTTTTTTCCAACAGAAAAAAAAGATCCTTTAGTCGGAGGCAGGTGAATTCGGTGCGATTCCACTGCCGTCCTTGTCATCTGCGATTATGGCATACGTATTATTAATACGAGTGCTATCATTTGTTGGTGAGGGTGGTTACGGTCCTTGTCTCGTACTTTTTTGACGGTTTTTTAAACGGGGTGTAACCGGAGAAGGGAGCGAACAAAGTATTGACTTTAATCTCCATTTAAAGCGTGACTGCTCGCGGCAATATCAGCGATTCAATTATTCGAGCCGGAAGTTATCATTTCACTCGCAATCTTGTCTATGGACTTATAAACTCAGGATGTTTTTCTCGATTCAGTGGTCTTCAGGCTACTAGTTCAGGGCGTTGAGAATAACGGGTTATCCCTTAGAGGTCATGAAATACGGCATTGCTACACCTATTCATATCTTTTCCCAATTTCCGGGATATGTTCCCATGTTCTCAGACACCATTCCTTGGTAAATTTGGAAAACTCGCAAAATATAAGTGATTTGGTAAAGAGTATGACATCATTACCTCAGCATCATCCCAAATCCTCTTGGTAGTCTTGACAAACATGTTTATGTTAACGCCTGAGAAAATAATTTCGAAAACATATTTCGCCACCCAAAAATGTCCTTTTCCGCTGAATAAGAACTATTAATCACTGCGCAGGCTTTTAATGAGTTACAACCGCCTACTGATGATGATGGCGTAATGCATCAAAACTAGGTCGTAAAAAAGTTTCCCCCATAGGTGAAATTAGGACTTTTTGTTGTTAATTATGCTGGCGTTTCATCGTAAAACGCCTTAATCTTCTCGGTTTTTATGACATTGCTGTGTTCCCTTTAAATTGTAACACCAGTGTAACCTTCTACTTCGTGTGATCATTTGAAAAGAGTTTGAAGTATTCATCTTTGCATTTTATAGCTATATAAGAACAGATATGAGTCGGTATTCGTTAGTCACATCGTCTTCTCCGTGCTGAAATTAGATCTGATTGGATTCTTAAGCCACCGAAATTATAATGGCGCGTGATCTACGTTGCAGTATTCTACGTTTTACTTCTTTAATAATCCGAGCGCCAACCAAAACTATTTACTCTCTGAATATGCGGCCCAAACGCACCGGATTAAAGGCACCGTGATTTAGGCAACGCTTTCCGAAAATATTTGCGGTCCACATAGGATATGGGTAGGGTTTCCGCTTTGATTAAGATCCCTCAGTTTTAATTTTTCCCCACATTATCCTCATCCCCTTCCTTGGCTCAATTTTAATGTTCTCGTTGGTTTCGGTAATTAATACGACGCATTGATAATATTTCGCGGAATATACGGACCATTGGCTTCTTAAATCGAGTGTTAAAACTTTTTTGCCGGAGTTTAAAATTGCTTTTTTTCAATGGAATGGTCCAGACCGTGGGGTGGTCGATTCTCGAAAATGCGGTTCTATTGTTAATTAACCCCGTTAAGTGAAGAGTCATATTCCTTCTGGACCTAGCAGTCTCAGATTTCAGTTTTGTTAGAGAGATCCCCGATTTTTGGACATGGATAAAACCGAAGTTAAAAATCAATAATCTCAAGGTAATCTCTGAGAAATTTAATTCTCGGTACGGCAGATAAGTCTCAGAGGACATTGGAAAAATGTATTTTAATTGTGGCCATTCCTTTGAAAGGGTTAAACATTAAGAGAACAACAATTCGGGCAAAGAAAATGCTTTGCTTAAACTTTAAAAAATGCTCTTGAAGAAATAATGATTTACTAGAGCGATTCTTACGCTACGCTCTTTAATAATCTTACACCTTAGGATTAATCAGGATGATCTTCGATGTTATCTAAATCTGCTTAGGACACACATTAACAAAAGAAGGATGTTAACTTGCCGGCGTAAATCAATGCAATGTATTGCAGAACGAGGAAATATAAAATTTCTATCATCATAAAAAGATTACGTGAAATCGTTAAAACCTGGAATGTATCATACCGGTAAACCCGAAATAGATATTTGTTCTGTTTTCCCGACTTTATTTTTTCAGGATGTCCGGGATTTTTCGGGATTGAATTTTCTTGTTCAAGTCCTACAATCTACTTACAAGGGAGATAGAATTTATGAAGGAATCAAAGAAGTGTGCATAGTATTACGAGTAGTTTTTAGGGGAGGCGACCGAAAACTGAGGTAATTTGCGCCATTTGGGATGGATGGGAATGGAGAAAGGGTGGAGAGAAGCCCGGCGTCGGTATTAGCCGACTCTTAACGAAAGGCACCTTCACGTTCCGTCTGTCCCAGGATTCTAACCCGGACCAGTGCATTAACCACCGGATCATGCCGATCCTTAAGAGTTTGTGGTGTCAGTTTTTTTCTTGTTAGGAGAGGCAGAAAAACGTAGTAGCACACAGTCTTGTGTCCATTTATTACACTTCCACCTCCTTTAAAGCTACTATTCCTCTTAATAATTCCTTTCATTTTCCACTGTCATGCTGTGCAATAATTGGCAACATTTTCTTATTAGCTTAAGAACAAACTTATTGTTTTGCCTTTTCTTGTGGAGTGTCCCGGATATATCCATAATAAATTAGTTTTGTGAGACTCATCAGGGGAAACTCCTGGTCACTAACCATTAAACGCAAGCTGATTTAACGATCTCCTTCTCACCCGACCATACTAAACATTTCTTTCTGGGGTTATACCCCGTATGCCGCTGTGGACCGCATTCCCTCAGGCATGCATAATCGATGAAGGTTAAGCCGACAGCGACAGCGGAATCCCGCTCGCTGTAAGATCGAACTGGACGGCACACATCGTGTAGAACCTGGTAGCAAATGAAAGATTGACTCGATGAATAAATCGATCCAATCAATCAGAAAGAGGAATTTTTTTACACCAAGAAACCCTCCTCCGTTTGTTTTGGGATTTTATATGTTTAACGGCTAGATATATTTCACAAAAATGTATTTTTCTCTCTAAACGAATAGCCCTATAGCCCATTGCGGAATGTGGTTTCGGAAAAAACCCCACGTTGGGTTATGCTACAAATACGATAATGGCGACGTAATGGCGTATTTCCTTTGTTGTTCTGAAACACATGGAATGCAACAAATTTATTTCAAAGGCAAAGAGCATCAACCAACTGATCGGACTCTTGAAAAGATTTTCCTGCATGAACCATGGAAATCTTCCAATAGTGGTGAATTTGACTTTTTAACCTTCACGTTTTTTTTATAGTTCATTGATCAATTTCTATGCATAAATATAACTTTGACAGGAACAAACAATATCGGAACACATAACACTCACACGTTATTCCTTGATAATTTTGACGGAATCGAGCTCCGTCTTCATCAGAAGATGCAGTAGATGAGTTAGTTCCACTGCACCTTCTGATGAATACGGAGCTCAATTCCGTCAAAATTATCAAGGAATAACGTGTGAGTGTTCTTTTTTTGTGTTCTTATATTGTGTGTTGCTGTCAAATTTTTTTATTCGACCCTTCAGTGTTACTTCGACGAAATCATCTCAAAATAATTGACTAAAAAACGTTTGCCTCCAACCGTTTTCTCAGGGTGTAATTTTTCGTGGCATGCTTGTTTATGCAATCCCAAGAAAAAATTTCCATTTTCCCAGAATGACGTTTTTAAATCCCCTCAATCAAATCGACGAGGAAAAATGGATTCCAAATGAGCGCCCAGAGAGACAACTATAGTTAGCTCTGTGCCCTATGGGTTGCCCTGTGAACATGACAGAGATATTGGGAAATATTTCCCAATCGTCTTCCCTGAGCTCCACCGACCTCTCTGCCGGTAGATTAAGTAAGAGATTAATGGGACCGTATCGCACGAGGCCACGCAAAACTAATGAAGGCATTGTGAACACGCAGTCGACCGCATTGGGTTGACATGACAGAACATTCAGTCAATGAGTCTAATATAGAGCTCATAAGGGAATAATGACAACCGTAGCGTGAGAATCTCTTCGATACGAAGGTCCCATAATAATTAAATAAGTTAGTTACTATTTCGTATCTTTGTCTCAAGCTATTGTCGGAGCAGCGGAGTCATTCCACAAAAAAATGCTTCACTTCCATAATCAGATACCTCATATGTATATCCTTCCAGTTAATCTATGGCCCTTCTTAACGAGACTCCCTCGTTGGTGTCCCGCGGACTTAAAGAAAGGCCTACGTCTCAACGCGCCGTTCCAAGACGGTGCAATTGTCCACCGGAAACCATCCCATTAACTTCAACGACTTGTTTTGTTCTCGGTCTCAGGGACCAATTAAACCGACGACTGCTTGTAATGAAGCTCCCAAGAGCCTAGTCTTCGACCCCTTACCTCGTCCATGATTGGCTGGTTTTTACTCGTTGGTCGGGGAGGGGGGGTGAAATCTTATAAAGGATAAAAGAATAAAGCCTACGTGATCAAACAATGAGGCTATTTTCGTCTGAGCTTCTTCGAATTTTTCATAAAATATGTGACCCTTGCAAATTCTAGCAACGGGGAGAAGTTTCTAGATAACATACCGCGGAAAAAATGTAGGCTGAGGAGGTCATAAAAATTAATGACATAAAAAATGACGTCTTGAGGAGCAATGTGTCGTAATGTTAGTTATTAATTATAGCACGTCTCTAGTGGAAGGCGCAATATATGTATGATATCATAGAAGAAACTTTTCTTGTTACAGATTATTTTCTGTCTTAATTTCGAGTCGCTAATTACTGTATCATTAAAATGTCGTTCTCAAGGCGTCACCATTACGCAACCGCGAATATTCTAATAATAAATATAGTTTTTTCACTAAAAAGACCTTAAGTTTAATCTGTTATATAAACTTGTAAGCTACAAAAGTGGTTAACACAGATCACATTATTTAGATTAAAATATTAGGACTAAATTCTTTCTTATTAGAATTTCAAAATGAAGAGAGCAACTTAGAATTTCCAGTTTCTAAAATTCACATTTTAATTAACACCGACATGTACACCTACAATTTCTTTTGCTAATCATCGTTCATTAGCAATTGGATAAAAAATTCTTTGGATAAATAAATTATTTCTTTTCTACCAGTCACTTTGGACTTAAAAATCGGGAGAATTTTTGGGGAAAAAATCATAGTTTTGGTTGAGAGGACCATTAATTTGGAAATGATTTTGCAATATTTCTACCACCACTGTTTTTGAAACATTAAAAAGTTTGAGAATTCCATGTAATTTGATGTTTCTTTTGTTACAGGTAAGTGAAATCCTCAATTCGATGCGATTCGAGTAAAAGTGGAAAGTAAGGAAGGCCTGCACTGTTGAACTTCATTTTGTGAGTAGTATTTCATCACCATATGCACTTTTGTTAATAATTATGAATTTTCTATTTATCTAACTATATACGAGTATGTACGTACCTGGTTATGTTGTAAAGGAGTAGATTATTACGATATATTCTTCAATGAAAGGTTGTATAAATTGTAGTAATGAGTTAAATGGAACACATTTGAAGTAGAAAACAGAATCTACTACTACTTTTCATTTATCCTATTATCGTGCAGATAATTAAGAGGTAAACTGTTTCATTTTGGATAGTACTTTCCCTTGTTTACGCCGGTGCTTGTGATGTGCTCGATTCCGCCTTCCCCACCTCAACAATGTTCGACTTTTATGTGTGTTCCTATCCCCTTTCTTTGTATCTATTTCTATGTGAATGAAATATATATATATATATATATATATATATATTATTTATTAGGTAATCTACCGGTTAAGGTAGGTTTTTGGATGGACACAACTATCAAATAAACATTTTGTGACTCCCCACCTAGCAAACTAATCTATATCAGGTCCCTCTTCATCTCGGTGTACTTCTTTCCTCCCTTCATCCCGTCCAACATCCCTATCCTGTTCCTACCCTTACCTCGCTTGCCCAACATTCTCCCCTCTATTACCCTCTTCAACATTCCACTACCGCTCAATACGCCTTTCATCCATTTTTCCTGCCTCCATAGAATTTCTCTCAACAAACCCCTCTCCTCACCCACCATTTCCAGTACTTCCTCATTTGTTTTCCTTTCGGTCCATTTCACCTTCTCCATTCTTCTCCACACCCACATTTCAAAAGCCTCCAATCTACGTCTATCCTCCTGCTTCAGCGACCACGTTTCCGCGCCGTACATAGCTACGCTCCATATCAGAGTTTTTACGAGTCTTTTCTTAACATCCCTACTCAACGTCCCCGTCATCAACTCCCTCCTCCTTGAGAAAGCCTCCTTGCCTAGCGCAATTCTTCTCCTTACGTCCCTACCACTTTGACCGTATTGGTCCAAAACACTTCCGAGATATGTAAACTGCTCTACCTGCTCTATTCTTTCCCTGCCTATTTTAATATTTAGCTTAGCCTTTTTCTTTCTGGAAAATCGCATAACCTTTGTTTTATTAATATTGATTCTCATCCCATATTTATCGCACTGAACCTCCAATTCACTCAACAATGCTTGCAACCCCTTGGCTGACTGAGCAACTAATGCTTGGTCATCAGCAAACCTAACCGATTTTACGAGTTCCCCTCCGACTTTCATTCCTACCTCCAGTTCTTCCCATGCCTCTTTAATCATTTCCTCTACATATACGTTGAACAGTACCGGTGACAATGGGCAACCCTGCCTTACACCTCTTCCTAACACTGCCCATCCAGACTCTCCGTTCCCCACTCGCACCTGAGCAGTCTGAGACATGTACAGGTTGCGGATCAGTCTCCTGTCCCTCCAATCCATTCCTATTTTCTGCAATACACGCATTAATTTTTCCCAATTCACTCTATCAAACGCTTTTTCGAAATCTACAAAACAGGCAAAAACGTCCTGATTGTATTCTATATTCCTCTCGACTAGTGATCTCATTACTGCAATGGCATCACGCGTACCTCTTCCTTTTCTGAACCCAAACTGATCATCCCCTAAGTAATCATTTGCCTTACTCTCTATCCTTTTGTTGATGATCCTGAGAATAACTTTAGCTGCGTGGGATATCAAACTTATTGTTCTGTAATCCTCACATGACGAAGCCTTTGCCTTTTTTGGAATAGGAACTAACACCGATCTCACAAAATCTTCCGGCCAGATTCCTTCCTCATAGATACTACGAATCAGTCCATATATGGCCTTTTTCCCACCTTTCCCTAACCATTTCAACATTTCTACAGGAATATTGTCCACCCCCACAGCCTTATTTGCTTTCATCTCCTTTAATGCCCTTTCTATTTCATCGTCGAGTATGCCTGGACCTAAGCTATCTTCTTCTACGTCATGTTCCTTTTCTATGTCTAACCTTGTCGGCCTAAGTTCTTTACCATACAGTGTTTCTATATATTCCTTCCATCTCTCTTGGATTTTTCCTGGTTCAACTATTATCTTACCCCATTTATCTTTAACTGTTAGCACAGCTCTTGCCTTCTTACTTCCCGATAATAACTTAACCTTGCTGTATAGAGCACCAATTTCACCCTTCTTCTGTAAACTTTCCATATCCTCGCATTGCGTTTTCCACCATTCTTCTTTTGCTTTATTTGTGGCCCTTCTCAATTTATTGTTCAACTCTTTGTACTTCATTTTGCCTAACTCTGTGTTTACATTTTTCCATCTTCTTCTCTCATCCATCTTCGCAATCATCTCATCCGTTACCCATGGTTTCCTTATCCTTTTCCCGTTAACGGTTCCTATAGTGTCTTTAGCGGCTTCCAATATCCCTTTCTTGATACATTCCCATTTTTCTTCGATAATACTCAGTTCTTTACCGTCATCCATCATTTTCTCTACAGCCTCCTGATACTCCTTCCTCGTTAATTCATTTACTGCTTCTAAATTCCATTTTTTAACCCGCCGCCCTTGCCTTATCTTCTTGAAACGAACATTACATTTCATAACAACTAAATTGTGGTCAGAGTCCGCATCCGCTCCTGGGAAACTGTGCGAATTTATCACACTGTTCCTAAACCTGTGCCTAACCATAATATAATCTAACTGATACCTTTCTGAGTCACCTGGCATTTTCCATGTATACCTACGCCTTTTGTGGTGTCTAAACCATGTGTTAGTGATGACTAACCCCTGTCTCCTGCAGAATTCAATTGCTTTCTCCCCGCGTTCATTCCTCGTGCCTAACCCATAGTCCCCCACCTCACCACCATCTCTTCCTTCGCCTACCGTCGCATTCCAATCCCCCATCACTATCAAATGTTTCCCTGCAGGAACACTCGCGATGATATCCTCTAACTCATCATACATCCTATCGACTTCTTCCTCCTTGTGGTTGCTCGGTGGCATGTATACCTGAATAATGACCAAGTTCGTCGGCTCTGCTTTAATCTCTACGAGTAAAATTCTATCTGTCGCTTGCTCTATGTTGACTACGCTTCTTCCTACCCCTTTATTTAAAATTACGGCAACCCCTCGTTGGCTCTCGTCCCCGCCGCTGTATATTACTCTATAATTGTCACTCCAGTAATCCCCGCTATCCTTCCATCTCACCTCGCAGAGGCCTAAAACATCTATGTTACCTCTTTCCATCTCTCGCTTAATATTTTCTAATTTGCCTCTCCTCAACATTGTCCTGACGTTCCAGGTTCCTATTCTAACTACTTTCGCCTTCTTCTGAGTCTTCTGTCCTGCTGAAGTTATTATATATATATGTATATATATATATATGGGTCGCGGTGGTCTAGTGGGTAGAGCGTTGGACTAGTGACCGGAGGGTCCTGGGTTCGATTCCCGGGCAAGGCACTTTGGGCACCTGCAGCTCCACCCAGGCTAGTTGATTTTTCGGGTACCAGATCTTCCTGGGAAACCATAGCCGGCACAGGGAAAGGAACTGGCCCCCCTACCCTGATGTGTGAATATTCACAGGCCGTCGGGCTTGGTACACGGGTGAGCTCTACCATCACCTACTAAACCGACCTTCGGGTTGATTACTGTGTTTATATATATATATATATATATATATATTATTATTAGGTAATCTACCGGTTAAAAGTGTATATATATATATATACACTTTTTTGGAGAACCCACAAACGTGTAATGTAAATTCACTGATAGTCATAACAAACACAGAAACCAAAACACACAAAAGAGGGACTCACTGGTTCTCGAATTTTCGGTGGTCCAACCACCTTTCTCAAGAGGAATTAGGAACAGTGAGGAATGTGTGTGTGTGTATATATATATATATTCTTCTCTATTATATATAAAAAGAAATATTATCTCTATTTCCATATATATATATATATGGAAATAGAGATAAGGAAAATGGGAAAGGATCACATATAAAGGACGAACACAAGAGAGGTGGGGAAGGCGGATGTGAGCAGATCACAAATGTAAAAATATTTTCCTCGACCGGGACTTGAACACCGGATCTCTCCACTTGCCGCGTGGATGCTCTAACCACTTGAGCTATCGAGAAAATGCACTTTACACTGAAATCTGCGATCTTATAAAGCACCAAAGTGCTCCGATTCATTGCCCAGAAGATGGCGTTAGGGAGCTGTTACACCCACCAAATGAGAAATAGACAAACACAAGAGGAGATTGGACAGTAGCTTAGCAAGCATACAACATTATAAAGAATAGGAACGGTGCGTTTCATGGCACGCATAGCTAGAAGAAGAGACGAGCCACATTGGCCAAATACACATTCAAACACGAAATCCCGCCATACGGTGAACAAATATGCATTCACATAGAAATATATAAGTGTGTGTATATGTATATATATATACAAATGCCACACTAACACAAATAGAGACATAAAAACGGTCGAAAAGGAATCAAATCATAGGCTATAGAGAGAATATTGTTGGAAGAAATCCATAGGAGGCAGAAAAAATAAGTCGAGCATTTTGATTGGCGATGGAATGTTAAAGACTGTGATACAGGAGAGGTGGTTCGAGAAGGAAAAGAATAAGCATATTGGAAGGAAGATACAATATACGATAGAATGTTCGTTTGTGGATTTAAAAAGGTTTATTGAATTACATGATGTCTGGTTCTGCCTTTTTCGGCGAGGCTAAGAAATATAGGCACGTTCGTATTTTAGTCCATCCAAAACCTACATTAAACATTAGACTATTAAATGATATACCTTTTTTATAATTTATCCTGCCTCCTCTCTCTCCATTAGCAGTTTTCCTCTTACAAAAATGCGGTTTTCATTTTCTTTTGATGATTATAGTGCAAGAGAAATTTTATATCAATTATTTGTTTTTTTAATGTGTTTATTATGATATTCAATAGGTATTATCCATTATGAATGGACCTTAGTGGGAAGAGCTAAATTGTTTCACCTTCCATTCCCATCTCGGATGCTCTTCGAAAGCCAATTAATTGATAAAGTGACCATCAGTGATTTTGGTCTTATGCGTCCAAGCGTGAGTGATATCAATTAACTACTTGTTTACATTAGGGAAGTTTGCATTATTTAGCCCGACATCGCAACTGGATCATTGGACTCAATCTCATGTTTAATATATTGCCTTATTTCCTGAGAATCTCATATAGTTCGTGTCCGCCCGTTCCTTCTTTGGAGTTAAATTTTAACGCAGGATGGAATGTGCCAAATTAAAGCCGTTACCCTGATGATACGACCGTCTGCGAATCTGATGATAAATGTATACGAATATTTCATGCCTAATTAAGGAAAATTTCAGACGAAAGTGAGTCAAAAGTCATTTTTTTCGGTACGAGGAGCACTTAGTCCGTGGTGGTCGTTGGGAGATTCGGTAATGCGGAGGCGCTCATGCAAAATGCGCCGATCGATGCGAAAGTCAAGGGACGACGCCGCGGTTGGCCGTCCATTCCATTTCCCGTGGGATGATGGCCCACCCGTCTCACACTCGCCTCGAGCCCTGTCGTACTCCGCCACCCAGCGGCCGCTCTCCGTTCGCGATCACTCTCTTATGAGCATTCCGCTGTGGTCGTTTTCACCGCGGATGCGCTCATAATCGTCGCCCGAGATGTATTGGTGCATGGAAAGGGGGAAGGGTCCGTGTGCACCACTCCCCCGGGCCTACACTCGGGTTCATCGACCGCGGAGTCGCTATCGTAGTCCGGATGTGCGATGGAATGCTTGATCGGTCTCCGCCGCCTGCATCCCCTGGATTCGTCGGCGGCGCCAAAGGGCGTCGAGCGCGGTTGCGGGCATACGCGCACTCACCCCTCGCTCGTGGACAGCAGCCTAGTGGCTTGTTTTAAAGGGGTGGGGGGAGAAGGGCGAGAGGTGCAAGAATGATGAATACCTCCGATAAACGCGCAGCTGTCGGCTCTCTCGGGCAATTTGAATAGTCTGCTTTACCATACGTGAATTTATCGCACCGGGGACGTGGATGTGAAATGAGGATTTATCGTGTTTGATCGGGAAGGTACAAACATCCGCGATCTCTCCCTTGTTTTCGCTCTTAACCCACGAGGTATTTGTTTTGGATGCGCCCGTGATTTCCTAGACGTAGAATACCCATTCCTCCGTTGTCGAATCGTCGGATGAAGTGAAGCTTTTCTAACCACTTGCTATCTTAACACCGTCATGGTAACAATCGCGTACTTTGAAGCCATTGAGCTGAATATCACGGGCAGGGTTGAATTTGGGTTGATAATGTTAGCAACACTTAATTATCGATCTAGAACGAATGCGTTTTCAAATGGTGATACATTTTATAATCTACTACATACTCCCCACGGTTTTTCTGGCTTTTGCCCATCAGCGGAACGAAAACCTATCAGAATAAAGACTGAGTAGAAGAGGTCCTTATCCTTAAAACTGCATTAGCACCTCACTTTCCCCTTATCTTTATTTTTTAGATTATACATCATGCCTGATAACATTGCTGGAGGAAGTAATGGTCTTTCCACCATTTAGGATAGGTGAGCATAAAAACGTTATAATGGAGGGAAAAGCTGTTTTGGCAGCATATAATTCAGCAAGAAACACCTGTGCCAATAGTTCAACTGCTCCATCCAACAGACGCGTATTTGTTGATCGTCTTCATAGGCTTCGTGCCTTTGTAATCTATAATGCAAGGGAAATTATCGATTTTTGTGGAAATTAAATGGGAATATTAGTAGTAGAGGGTCATTATTACAGAATAAGTAATAATTCCACAAACAGCGTATCATATTTGGCCATATGGTCAAATATGATATGATGTAACTGCAATTAACTATAAGGTGTATAAATTATTTTAGCCTCCAATGCATGCTTTCCTTCATAGCTGTCCAATGACCTGCATATTTTGTATCGTATGTTAAAAATAGATGATTTCTCGTTATGTTCCGGAGTAATTCCTCAGGGACGGGAGTTCTACACTACAACAGTATTGCTAAATGTAAAATTCAGCTTATTGACCGACCGAATAATATTACCACTTTGCTATATTTATCAGCGTGTTCATTATTTATTTAACTTTCACTTTACTACATGAAAGAAGAATCTAATGCGCATGTATGACATAATTTGCAATGGGAAACTAGACCATTAATTTTAAAAATAATCCTCCAAGCGATCCAATAAAATAAGGACCATTTTGGTACGTGTTCTCGCGAGATAAATTCAGTGTTCCTTATAGAGATACGTAGGTCTAATTACCCTACATAATATTATAACCCGCAATCCACCGCAAGGGCGTGTAGCGGGGGGTGTTAGGGCACCATCCGAAAAAAGAAAACATCGCTTGCAAATGCCACAAATTTATACAATCCACAAAAAAAACATGGTACGCATTCCTGCAAAAACCCTTTCACCCCACACGCATGCAAACACTCCAACTACCAACTAACATATACATGCACCTACAAATATACCTGCTGTCTTTGCAATGTTTAATTTTGTTCGGACTTTCAAATTAAATGTTTTTAATGTTTCTGAAATCCCTTCGGTTTATTACTATTATGATTCCTGGTTGTTCGGGGAAAGAATGTGTATTTGTGTCTATCTGTACTGGAATATATCTCTCTTATAATATCTTTGTGGTCTGATCTACGTAAGTAATGTAGGGCCATTATAATTCCTTTAGTGCCATCGTTAAGCTCGTGTTTCCTGAACCTTTCTAAAAGTCTAATTCTCGCTTTTTCTCTTAGTATCTACCCTGCCGTAAGGGAAAGGAGTGAGGTGCTTCCTCTTAAAGCAGGCCTCGGAGCGAATCTCCACAATTTCACCCTTTCAATCTCAGTTTGTTCACTAAAAGTCTCATTTTTCATAGACCTTCAAATGTTGTTTCCGGTGATTCACTTCACCCTTTGTCCGTTCAGGCTAATCCACTAAGGGGTTTAATTCTAGGCACTGGTCAATGATAATATTTCCTTTCCCCAAGATTGGATATCGCTTGTTATATAGATTTTTTAAGCCTTCTTCAATATGGGAAGTCATGGAAGAGATTGTTTTAAGCCTAGCGCGTGAAACTTACTAACCCGATTGTATTCCACCCACCATCCAAGCATGTTGGCCGACAACCCGGAAAACACATGGATCAGAAAAATTCACCGGGAAACCAACTCGAATGTTTAACGACATGGGGAAACTTCTGGAATCTCATCAGATATGTAGAAATCACCGAATTAATCTTTTCGTTTGCTGAATAATAGAAGTTAGCAGGGGTGAAGTCGGGATTATGGACGTTTATCAATTGTGATTCTGATGGTTTTATTATAAATTATGAGAATGGAAGAAGAGATCGGGAGGTAATGGTGAGAGAGTGAATGGGTAGGAAAGCTCTTTTGTGTTTTCACTGCTGGGCGACGGGATAGTGTTCCGTTGGGCCTTATCTTTCAGCCTGATATGGCTGTACTTGCCTGTACTTTTTCTGTTTTCATTTACTTCCATAGTGACCATTCCCTTAATACACCAAACGCTACAAAAGTTCTATACTTCTTGAAAGAATTATGTTTCCTCCACTACAATGCTCCCGCTTAGACAAAAGTAGTGAGCCTTTTGAAAATGGTGCAATATTTAGTCTTTCAATGACAATCTGCAGGGCTTAATGCACCTGTACGTAGATACAATGTTATATCGAGAACAAACAGGTGAATTGTGACGCATAAGGCAACAGATTTGTCAAGAATATTTTCATAAATATAAACAATATTAAACTCGATTCTTCCCTATTCCATACGATGCTTTTGTAAAACAAATCAGTTTTTCATAATATGTATGGGAATGTTATGGAATAGGAATTTTATTTTCAGTAATGTTTTTAAGCATGATGAAAACTTAATTAATGCAAGTAAAATATACATTTTAATATGAAAGGTTTCATTTGAAGTTTTTTTTTAATGCCGATTATTTCAATGGTTAAATTTTAATATGAATATTAATTCTCATCTTTAAACAATTGATGTATTCCGATGACGATTTTTTTCTGCACTAAAGAATAAATCTCGTAAAAAGTGATTTACCGGAAGCTCCAACGATGGCAAGTGAGAAACACGCCCCCTTTCAGGCGCAACTCAACTGTTAGTGACCTTAGTCGGAGATTGACAACAACTGCATGACTGAGAAATCATGAATTTTCGCGCAGAAGGAGAAGAAAATTTAATAAAGTAGAGAAATAAGTACGCCAGTAGAGTCAGGAAAGGTGATATATTACTTTTAATGGGCAATAAAATTGAAATCAATAAGTTCGTGAAGATTTTCCGAACAATTAGATGAAAATGTGATTTTGTAAAAAGTTAACGGAAGTCTTTCTCGAATATTGAATTTAATATTTTTTTGATCGCTGGTCCCTGTGGCTATAATTAAGAAAATTGTGGCGAAATCACTGAAATAAGTCTCATGGTGATAAATGAAACCAAGTGTCTAGGCGAAAAATTAAATAAATGCTGGAATATTTTCAATGAGTTAACTTGTCAAAACTTTTGAAAAAAACTGAGAAAGCAGAAGGAAAATAAAATTAAGATTAAGGAGATAAGGTAATAAAAGAAATAAATGAACCCTTGCCGGACATAATCCGGAAGAATCCCTAGAGTTTCGCGCGCCAATCAAATTTCCTGAATGGGAAAATTCAACGCCAATCCCAAATCGTTTGCTTCCGCTCGAATACAATTATTTGAAAAAAATTACATTTTTCTTTAAAAAAAATCAAATGATAAAAAACCGATTTGAAATTAACTCTCCAATCTTCAATGTAATAATAAAGTCCGTGGTTGGAATGACACTCTTATGACCGGAAAACTTTTCTGCTCATAGTTTTTCTTTAAATATAAAATTACAAGTTTACTAATTAAACATCGTTGTTAGGATACTTTTTTGCGCTTGTAACTTTTTCATTTTTTTGTTATTTAGGATATATATTTCAGCATTCTTTATTATTATGAGATGTGGTCTCACGTGATTTTCCCCCTTAAAGCGTGTATCTTCATCGTGTAAAGTGACTCGTACAGTACACAGATTCTTCGGAAACCCTCTCAATCAAATTTATATGACATTCATCCGATGTCGTGATGAAAATTTCATGATTCCGAAGCTATGATTGGGGATAGATCCGGCCTGTCGTTCGTTAATCACATCGCATTTAGAAACGGATTATTTTGTTCGGATGTTCAGCACAGTTTGAAAGAGTGCATGTTCAACAAGTACTTGTGGGGTATTCCAAATCCCATCACCGATATGTAGTTAAACAAAGGGATCGGATTCGGAAAAAAAAACGTTTGCGGTGGAATAGAATTCAAAGGATAATTCGCCAAGCATAGCCTCTTAGCAAGCATAATTTTATTTGCCCCATAAATTTGTTGATCTGGCATTTAAGATTAAAATTAGCCGTTATGACTTCCTGAAATAAAATCTCATGTAATTGCATGCGATTTATTATTGCGATATTATTTATATTTTCGTAACGCTATGGTTTGGAATGAGAAAAGAGATACCGTAAGAGAATACGTGTTGCTACCACCATCCATGAATTAAAAGATGACCCTTTCTGTCATATGCATTGAGTACTATTGTAATGTTTTCACAGAAAATCAAATCTCTTGGCCATGTGGTTTTCTCTTTATATATATATATATATATATATATATATATATATATATATATATATATATATAAATTCACTGATAGTCATAACATACACAGAAACCAAAACACAAAAGAGGAAAAACTCACTGGTTCTCGAATTTTCGGTGGTCCAACCACCTTTCTCAAGAGGAATTAGGAACAGAACTGTTCCTAATTCCTCTTGAGAAAGGTGGTTGGACCACCGAAAATTCGAGAACCAGTGAGTTTTTCCTCTTTTGTGTTTTGGTTTCTGTGTATGTTATGACTATCAGTGAATTTACATTGCACGTTTGTGGGTTTTCCAAAAAAGTATATATATATATATATATATATATATATATATATATATATGTATACATATATCTGTGTGTACATTTATATATGGGGTAATGATTCAGATATAAAACGTATACATCATTACAATTTGGTCATTTCCATCTTCATATTTTCGGCCATTTTTATGCCTCGACACCCTTGCCTAACCTTTCCTTCACTTTTACTGTAGTTCATAAAGTAGGCACAACACCCGATAAGTACGGCATATGTTGATCCTCTTGGACACAAAAATTGATTCAGGGCACGACCTTCGCAACTGGCGGGGCCAACGATTTACGCGGACATGGTTATCTGAATACACCGACAGGCAAACGACTAACTAAATGAAAAAAAACATAACATCAGTGGCTTTGGAAACAATTAATAGATGGCTCTGAATTTGTACAAATTTTTTTCTGACCTACCAATATTTAAGAATAATAAAACAGCCCTTAATTTTCGAATATGCCTGTTACTTATCCACTTAACTCATTCCCCATCTAAGGCCACGCGTAGAGTTCTCACACTTCCCACTACTCTTTAGATTTCCAGGATACTTTTCCGCACAGAAAAATGTACTTTAATGTAGCAGTTGAATGCATTTCACTCCACCCGTGGGATGATAATTTTTTAATGCAGTAATTCATTTCCAGGAAAGTTCACCGGTGCCTCTATTTGATACTGAGAAGCATATTTGAATGTCTGCAGTTGTTACATGGTTACGGGTTTTTTGAAGTTTGTGTATACATTACACAGAGGACAGAAATTGCTGCAACCCTAAAATTAATTTACCCATGGAATCCTTTAAGCTCGTTATTACAGACGAGTTCTTACTTTCCCAACCAGTTTGGTGTAATTAACAGGGTATTCCTAAATTACCTGGTGCAATGCCCGCTGCGTACATTCTAAAAAGCCCGTTTTGGGAAACTTTTGAAGAGCTCCATAGAGAATATTGTATTAAAAGATACCAACTGGTACGTTTTATGTATCACTTAAACCCTCGCTCGAAATTTTGGGATAATGAACTATTTTCCGGATGGTGAAAAAAAGAGTTTCTCATCATATATGTTCAACCGCCAACCGTAAGTAATTGAAGGTAAGTCCTTTAAGCTTTTAAGGGCGGGGGGCCACTCATTTCTGCAAGGCAGATTTAAAACACAGATGTGCATGCAATAGAGAGCATAATGAAATGTCAGTATTTATGTTTATTACACCAGCACTAGAAACTACTCGCACAATATGATTAAATACCGAAAAGGATTCCTTGAAATTCCGTTTTACCTCGATGCCGTTTATTCCACATAGGCTACAATTATACTAGTATATGTTAATTTTAACCTCATGCTTATTAGTATGGGGGATGTTATTTCTACCTGAAGAATTCGACGTTGGACTATGATCAGAAATACAGGTTTTGAGGTGCTCGGAAAACATTTTCGAATGTTCAAAAACAATTTCGAACTCTACGCGTGCACCCTATTACTTCCTTGTGTGAACAATAATTCAAATGCTATGGATCAGAGAAGGGCATTTTGATTAAAACTGGTACTAGTTTCATGAAGATCAATCAAATGTTTTAATTAATTTTCCAATGTTCATTAAAATATCAAATAATTGATTAATTAGCCTGAAACTTGTTCTGTTACATAGAAAAAGGAATACATATCCTTATGCAGTCCACCATTTATCGTAACTCGTCCAAAAACTTCGTAAAGTATTGTACATTTATGTGATTTTTTTGTGTTTTCTTTCGCCCTTTTATATGTAGTGACCTCTTGTCACCTCTAATCACTGCATTCTGGAGGAAAGAGTTTTCAAAAAAAGCAATGTATCATAAGAATTAAGTAAAAGAGGAGTTGATATCGAGATTATTCCTTCATTTCGAACTGAAAGGGGCACAAACAATGGCATTTAATAGATTGAGTAACGCAATATGTTACTACCAATGACTAATTCCGTCCTCAGCTTTGGTCATGTAAAGGTAATCCATATGGTAAATAGTCAATGGTATTCACACTCCATAAGGGAGTAATCACTCGCTTACCGTTTACTTTCACTTTCTTAAAACACTAAATAGAAGGAAACTATTAAATGAGCGGTTTATTGTGAAAAGATGTGCATTGAAAATGTATTGTGTTAAAATGCATTGATTTAGTTCTATGACTAGCGAACTGAGTAATAGTGGCATCACATGGGATCGAATTTGAGAATCTGGTCAAATGTTATTAGAATTATTCAACGTGGTTTCCGTTGGATAATGGATTAAGACCAGAGTATGTGGTGGTGAGGCGATCGTTTAAGAAACGGCGACCTCAATGAATGGCCTCGATCGACCGTAGGAGACATCCCAAGTTGAATTCAGTGCAAAAGTAGTGAAAGGATTACTCGCCCAAAGACTTTGCGACCATCTTCCCTGCGATTGGAATAATTAGTGTATGCCGAAAGTTGAATTCACTGCAAAAGTAGTGAAAGGATTACTCACCCAAAGACTTTGCGACCATCTTCCCTGCGATTGGAATAATTAGTGTATGCCGATCAACCAGCTGATCTTTTATGTAAATTATTCAGCACAGAACACGTGCTGGCTTTTCAACTCTCGTCTTTTACCTTACCGTATGCAAAATGAATCAAATATTTTCCTCTGTTAAATGTCGGGCGACCATTTTATGAGGGAACTTTTCATTTCACCAAATCTGGCCGTTGGCCGATTAGCTGTGCATTTCATTTACTGGTGAGGTCAGTATGAAGCTAGAATTTGTCTGGCTTCTCATTTATATTATATTCGTTTACTTAAACAACAAAATTTTGAGAAACCCCATTGTATTTAGTTTTCGAATTATCATTTTAGCTCATTTCAGATGCAATGACTTAACACTACCCAATCATTATCCTGTAATATAAATTCTCAATCATGCCAAAGAAGAAATTTAAGTTCCAATTTTTCTTCGCTAGTCCCTTGGCCCTGATTTGAAGGATATATACGTGATATATTGCACTTAATTAAAAATAAAATATAGTATTTGGATGCTAAAATTGTAATATACTTATGTTGTCATAAATATTATTTCTATGCCTAAATATCATCCATTGTGGGGGTTGGAAATGTTGTTTATGATGCATTGTCACTCCATTAGTAACTTCACTCCCCATTGACATTATTGTAACCCCATTAACTTGAAAAATATATCAAATCCCTTAGAATTCTCTGATCCTTAATCGCTACTAACATCACCAGGGATTTTATGAGGACAATTTGTTTCTTTTTTCGGCCTGGTCGTATGCGGTGATTAATGGCGACTACTTCCATTCGCTTAATATATTCTCTATTGAAAGAAGATTCGTACGCCTGTAATAAGTAAACTAGATACGTCACTCCATTTGAGTAAAAGGTTTACGAATCATAGAATTTGTTCATTTAAAATGGATGTAATATATGCATTAGATTTTACGATCGCAACGTTAAAAATTACTTTATTCCTCAAAATTTCGTAAAGATTAATTTCTTAACAAGAAAAAGTTTTTTTAAATTTGGTTTTCAGTCTAATTTATTTCGTCACTAAAGGAGTCAATTCTTCAACATCTGTTGTAAATTTATTTTTTATTATTTCATTTAGGTAAATCTGTCATTTAGATTGGATCTTTCCTATGCTAATAAATTTCATCCGAGTCCTTCGACTTTCTTGGAAATGTTTAGTGCAAAGGATGAGGACGTCCTGCGGTTCTATGAGGACGAAGTGAGTGATTTATCGTATTTATCATTTGAAATTTACATATGAGAATGAGTTCCAGAGAAACTTGAAATGAAATACGTCGAGTATTTTTAGAATAACTGCTGATACAGAAGTTTATTTGGTAATTTTTGCCTTCCAAAGGAGATATTTATCGGCCTTCCAGAGCAGTCTTGAAAGGTTTTTTCGGCTCTCCAGCATAACAATCTACCAACATGTCTTTCTGAGGCAAAACCTTTATCGTAGTCGTTTCTTTTTAAAGTCGCAGTGAATTATCCTTCTTGGCAAAGATCTCTTCTTTTACATGAAAATCAATGCGTTTCGGAGAATGGAATTATTTGGAGCATTAGAGGTGTCTAGTGATTATGTTACACATCATCAATTGAAATTAAATATCGGTTCGAGGATATTTTCATCGAGAATCGAATCGAGAAAATCTTTGTTGGCTGATCTAAAATTCTTCAATTTAATTAGCACACAGGCCATTCAGAGTAATATCCTATCATGGCCAAAATTGGCTATTGTGAAAAATATCATCCCCTTCTAATGAAAGTATTCCTATCCACCTTTGTCATAAGCCGACCTCCTCGTTAAATCATATTTTTTTGTTTCACTTGATATTTCTGGAAATCTCGTGGATTTTCCGCTCTCTGGGGATTAGGCTTAGATTTATTTCTGTGGGATCGTGGACAATTTCAAAATTTCCTTTCCATATCCGAAATAACAATAAATTAACGGATATTTCACTGGATGTGTGTGGCCCGGTGTTAAAGGATTTTGAGACATGCCCGTAAGCTCATATGAATGTTTTACACGGATGAAAGGAGTTCATTTGCAAAATAATGGGCAGGAATGCATAAGTCAACTCTGTTAACTTTGCAGACGAGAACAAGGCTTAGTCCAATAGGAAATTTCTCATGAGAAGAGCTTGTGTACAGCAGTCACTTCTTCAATCCTCTCCAAACATAAGGAGGGGGTCAATAATTCCTATACTTCGTAATCGCACCACGCTTACAAATGTGTTTTGAGAGATGAAACAGCGAGGAATCCCGTTAATCATTCTTATTGATATATTTGCAACTTAATATTGATGAAAGTTTGATCTGGGATCAGGCAGTCTAATTTAATTTACTTGATACGAGCTTTCACAATGAGAAGAGAGTTGATGACTGGGGCGTTGAGTACGGGTGTTAAGAAGGGATTAGCGGAAAATTAAATCTGGAGGTCGATTTATTTTACGGTGCAGAAACATGATGGTTGGAGCAATATGATTGGCTTGGATTAAAAGCTTTTGAAATGTGGGTACGATGAAAACAGTAAAAATATTGGAAAGAAAAACCAACGAAGCAGTGCTGAGCATAGAGGGGGAGGAGAAAGACGGTTGCTGTGAGGGGAAAGAATGATTGGTACTGAACATTTTGATTGGCGATGGAATGCTGAAGACTTTGATAGAATGGATGACATTAGGCAATCGTGGGGAAGGGAAGGAAAAGGATAGGCTTGTTAGGCAGATTGAAGTAACATGTAATGTACGAGATTTAGGGTTGAAGAACAGTTTAATGAAGTTTGGGGTTTCAGGTTGTCTTTGGGTGAAGCTGGGCCGTGTTGTAGCGATTATCATTTCGTGTACATCCAAATCTGACTAAAACCTTTAGAATATCAAAGATAATAATTTATGTTGAATAAATATATCAATTTGAGAATCAATAAGGTTTGCCGGCAAAGAATTCAGAACCAATATCTACATCTGCAGAGGCGCGCCAACCTAGTGGGTAGGGTGTTGGGCCATTCGCCAAAATTTCCGTGCCCACCTCCGAAACCATTTAAGGTCGGCGATTAGCTACTCCCATGGAGTGATAAATTATGAACATGAAAGAGGTCTACCAGAGAGGTCAGCGCAATCGCCCGGCAACCAAAATATCCACCATTGGATTCCCATTCAAAGTGAACTCGTTTTCAATGGGATTAAAAAAATAATAATTTAACTCTTAGCATTACTGAAATAATATCGTGGTGCAGGAAGTAATAACGCGAGGGATATAATTGATTCAATCGCCGTGATGAACTAAGAAAAGGCCCTCAAATGGCATCTCAATGTTCTCAGCAATCAAAGCTTTATATTGAAAACGCAGTAATTTAATGTCAATTCTCTTCGGCTTCCCATCCCGGGAATTCGTCTAGACGGCTCCCTCGATGCGGATTCTCACCTCCCTGAATTCGACGCACTGTTCTAGAGCAGAAGGAAAGCCCCATGGGCTAAAATTTTTAGAGTCTTCGGATCGACGACCCTGGTGATGTGCTCCCGCCGAGACGAGGGAAGAGGAAGGAGGAGGGGTGTAACTGTGGGTGGGTGGTGCTGGGTTACGCGATTGCTTTATTTATAGAGTTCCCGACTTTAACAGTGTCTCTTTGCATGTTTGCCCGTTCTGGAAGGTGAACTGCCGCCGTATTCCCTCCATCTCGTTTTCTCTCCTATTTTCCGTCTCCCTCCCTCGCTTTGTTTGCTTATTCCACTGACTGGGGAAAATCCTCGGCATATTAGTTCCCAGGGAGCGGCAGCGACAGTGCGTATCCATGCCGTAATTCGAAGGGGGATCCCCTCGCTGTCGGCTGAATGCCAGTCTCTTCCCCGTCCTTCGGAGAGTGCTCCCGAGGGAGTATCGCGAATTCCTGAGGGTTGAGGGAGGCCGGGCGTGGGGAAAGGAAGGGAGGGAACTCTCAGCGGAGGGAAGAAGTTACGGGGAGTAAGGCCGGGTTTCACGTGGGCCATATGGGAGGCGCGTCTTCAGCCCCTACCCATCTCTCCCCGAAGGCATCTCCCACCCAGCAAAAGTCTTAGACTCTCTCTCCTACCTTATAAATGATCACGTCCCGAAGAAGTAATTGTTTTAATAATAAAGGAGGTATCGCACCTATAAATATTAATCAGATCAATAATAAAAGATACATCAGCTTGCATTTGAAAGTTTACTCATAGCATTCATATGTACAAAGGTGAAAAAACTGCATATTCGGGTAATTTTAGACCAGTATCATAAGATTATTCATCTAGTAAAAATCTTAGAACATATAATGTTGCAGAAATATCGTTCTTTCTTTGTGGGTACGTACGAAGGCTAAGTCAAGAAGAACTCGAATTAAAAAGGAACCGATCATCTTAGATCTTTTATTCATGAAATGCCTACAAAGGTCGAGGAAAAGTATATTTAAATGTTGGCCGTATTTTAAATCCCAAGAAATCCTCCGATATGATTGTAATTTGTCTGACACCCCGCATAACACTACCCAACACCGTAAACAAAACAAATTACAATAAGAAATATTTGATTCTCCGAATAATTTCTTCTTCCATTCATGTCATCCATTTTTTCCGCTCTAAATTCATATGGCAGGGATACCTTTGAAAGTCTCTCATTTACCTATGGAAAGTATTACAAGACCAAGCAACAAAATATAAGTCTACCTGGAAAAAAAATGTCGGCTGATTTCGAATGTACTCGTACACATCATTCCCGAAGAAACTTCATGACGCTCGTGCGGCCGTAAGCCATAACAGGAAAGGGTCATTAATGTAGCCAAGGAAATGATAATCAAAGTAATTTATGGGAATGTACAAGGAGATCAGACCGGAGGGAATGTTTAGGTTAACGGTTTCCATCCCTTTGGCTCCGAATCAATCAAATCACAGGGTTGGAGCGTTGGCATATTTTTTTCTGTAAAATTAATACAGAAAACAAACTGATACTGAACACTAACATATTTTTATATCACATTCGTGTTTCAACTTTGAGGCGTCATCATCAAGTATTCATCTAAATTCTGTTTCGGGGAATTTATTTACATTCATGCCCAATGAAGAAGGGCAGGTGAGTGAAATGGGGATGCTTTATGGTGAAAAAATATCGCATGGATGCTATTATCCTACTCTAGGTATTTCGTCACGGGGAAAGTCCTGTGGAAGCAAGGCGGTAGATTTGAAATTTGATTGGTTTAAACTAAACATTGTAAGATTGGGGGGGGCTAGCAATCGAACTAAGTTAATTGCATAAAAGTTATTCTCCCTTTCCGGGACTCATCTCTCGGTTTCCGGTCGAGTGCTTCAGAAAGTTAACATGCATATATGGATTATTACAATGTAGCAGTTCATCGCTTTTACACTGTAATATTCTCTCGTCATTTTGAAATTTTATTTTATATCTTCTTCGTTAGGTGAATTTGAGGCGTCGTCCCTTAATTCCATATCGTGGATCTGCATTCCTACGATTCCCAACACACGTTGAATTTATGGTAGAATTTACGATGCTCCATGGGCACCCACTTCCAAAGTTAGTCGATATTGAGACTCCTTCCCGTTTTCTCCCATGTTCACTCCTCCTCACAAATTATCTGTATACTTGTTAAAACCCAATATTTTTTCATTTGCTATTCACAAGTTGTGTTATTGAGGATTTTCTATAATGTTAATTGGCAAAATGCAAGGATTCTAAGACAACCATCTCTGCCGCCTTTATACATTTGTTTCTTTTTTCTTTAGATACATGCGTTAAATTCGATCGCAATGGGATAAATAACAAGTTGGCATTTTAGGGCTTCGCGTTACCCTCGCGAGTTTCTGTTCAGTGAACCCATGCACCATCATCGTCAGTATTCCAATCTTCGTTGAACCAGAAGATTGGTGGAATGTAGAGCTCAACTTTCTCTTTTTGAAGGGAAAATTTTTTAATGGATATTTTCCTAATTTTTTGCTAAAAAAATGGAATTGTCTATGACCTCGGTCTTTCACAATCAGACTACCCTTCCGTGTTCCTTATATTTTTTTCCATTATGTTTTAAGGTGTGCCAATACCTATCTGATTATACTTTTCCTTATAGTCGTCCAAGTTATCTTTTTCTCTTTTTTTCTTCACCATTTTATCTCTGTATTTGATCTTTACCATTCGCTTTCAACTTTAAATTTGAAAGGTGAAGGATGTTCTTTCTCTCTGGTCTGTTCTTCTAATGTCTCTGATTTATTTAGTTCCGTACTCCGCATGCGATTTGTTTGACTGCAAACTTATCTTCTTAGATCATCATGGTTAACTATTCGCGGCTTACGCCTTCTTAGTTCGAGCAAATCTCCGCTTAATGTCCGTCGGCGTCCTTCCATCCCACGCTATGCTACTTCTAAGGGGATTAGGCATCCATCCGTGTAATGTATTCTGTATTCATTCACGGTGGAGATTTCGGTGAGGGCGCAGATGGGAGGGACAGACGTGTGAGTAGGGACACACTATATCACATGGTGTTGCTGTGTGCACTTCTGGGCTGACGGGAGAAGAGCATAGTCGTCTCTACGGTCTCCGGAGACGGTCATGAAAGCAGCCATTAATCATCCAGTTTATCCTTGCTTTCCAAAAATCGACTTTTCTTCACGTTCCCAATTATTCCGACCACATTTTTGTCACTGTCAAGGAAACATCTCCGAATTAATCTCGCATACTGACGGGAGAAGTAGTCCTTGAATGACTTTGCTTCCGTCACATTAGGTTAAATGAGATCGGTGTTCATTGCCGCGTTCTTTTTATCATGAGCCTCCATTGAAGTTTTACAAAACTGTTATGAGATGCATGGAAACATTTTTAATATTTCATTAATAGTTTTTATACATTACTTTGCTGCGTTGGTGTGGTGAAATTAATTGTTATTCATAGTATTTTTACGTGATTCCTCAGGGTGGGGACAATGTGTAAAAATTTGAATTTAACCCTCTCGTGAAATACCGCATATCTGCCTCTCTATAATTCAGTCATTTCATAGAGGTAGTAATCGCATAACTAATTTTACATGAAACCTTATTTGAAATAAACTATGATTTCCGTGTTTAACATTTTCATGAAACCAACCGTACCTAGAAAATTAACACTGTAGACACTTTCGATGTAATAAAATGGTGTATTAAATAGTTCTAGCCTAAAATAATCAATGGGTTCTAATTACCTATGTGTATTAGTCCACTATTACATGGTTATTGTAATTTCGATCTTCTTATCAGGATCGTTAACTTAAAAAGTAAGTCATGGTTAAATTAAATTTGTCTTAATTAAGTTTATATAACCCTATTATTTCATTAAACTAACCGTTTCTGTCCTTAATTCAGTTTATTTACCTCATAAAAAGTAGGTTTATTTGCAGCATTGAGTCATCAAAGGTCCACCATTGGCCTAGCAGTTTTACTCATAAATACACCAAATTGAATAGTATCTTGTTCAGTAAAATGAAGGATTTCCTTTAAAATTTTACTTTCCTGTCCAATCAATTACACAATTTTCATTTTTCAGGTGTATATTATATTTTTTTTAACTTACGTCAATAAAATACCATGGTATAAATGGATTAGCTGACAATGTATCCTGGCGAAGGAAATATGTTGCGACATCGTCACTTTATACTTGTGTTTTATTCCCCTAGTTCTATGGGTATGCCAAATTTAACCGAAATCTCTTTATCTTGCTTAAAGGCTATAGTTGAGGTATTTAGAGGGTTTCAGAAAATTTTAACGCCATGCCTACTTAATTTTTAAAATTATTTTAATTCCAGTTAAGAATATTCCTCCTAAGTTCGATCGTGGAGAGCTACATGTATAATACCACATGGAATAATCAACTCTTATCAGTTGTTACTGCCATTTGTCTTTTTACGGTGTCCGGATGGTTAGTATTTGAATTCAGTTAAGTCTTAATAAAGACTTAATTAGCTATGTGAATAGAGTACTGTTATAATTTATTTGTTGCGCGTATAAACCTATGAATCGGCGCCAATCCTCTGTATTGTTCCATTGGTTTACATTCAAGAATTATCCGTTTTAATTCCTGTTTAGAATATCGAGTTTGGTTTCCTTTATTATGTATATTTTCTTTTAAGTTATAATATTCAATTAGAATTTTTCTTAGCGAAGAGAAGGTTCGGCAAGCCGAGAAGTGGGAGGAAAATATAATATTAGTCATGTTGGACGAAATAAACGTAGATATACTGTGTGTAGAATCCAAAATGGTGTATTATAATATGGGGTGTTGTAGTAGTTAGTGATTTTCCTTAAATGTGGTTGAGAAATGTAGAATAATTAATCCCTGTGCCCAAAAAGATTTTGCTGGTAACCTTCTGTTAATGATTTTAGATCCCTAATCGTACTTACAATGATGGAAGAAGACACTTTGCTTTTTCACATTTTTTTTCAATTTTTATAAGCAAAGTGTCTTCTTTCATCATGAAAGATTTCCACGAGGTTGCGCCTGAAACTGTGTCGTACTATTAATCTTACATCACCCCATTCCTACAAGCCATGATCATATTCCCTTGAAGATGTTAGCCCTTAAGTGAACAAGCGCGAGAAGCCAATAACCGTGTCTTTTAATATCGCTCATTCGTGTAGTATGTCGTTGAATATTTAAAATTAAAACGCGTTTATTAACAAAAAAATGAGGACAAAGAAGAGAGATTAATTTTCAGTTTTTCATATCTCGTTGTTTAGCTAGCCTCTTCTCGAATTTCATTAATATCAACAATGTCAATGTAATGAACCTTAAGCTACTAAGAAAGAGCTCCCACCTTGGTGGAACTTAGTTCATACCTGGGCATTAATTTCAGACTTTGGAAGAAAACAAATAGAAACTAATTTAGCTATAAATGAAAGAGAGTATATAGAGAGAGTTAATGAAGATTTTGATTGATTTCCTTGTGTGTGTGAATAATTAGTCATTTCGAGGATCCATTTATTTTTTTCATATTTAACGCAGATGAATTTACCTCTAAAATTGGTGCTAACTATCGTCGCAAAGGATTTTGGTCTTTGAGTTCTGAGAAACCGATTACCATACCTCTGCCATGTTACCTTTCCAAGACAAATCAGTGATCTACTAGAAGAGAAAATCGTTTTTTCTCTCGCATTTGATGCAGACATAGAGTATACTATATTCTCACTAATGTTGCTGTATGTATACCTGCGGAAGTGGGTTCAGTATTGAGTGAGTGATTACTATAAGCTGTTTCATTTGTTCTCTTCCCTTCTGTTTCCCCTCAACAGACATCCCTCCTCTCAATTGGCCTCCCCACCACAATTCTCATCCGTGGTTTCGTGGCTAAAAAAATGAGTCTCTCAACTTGCTGATGCAAGTAAGAAATACTTTTAAAAAGTTGGGGAGGATCTGCTTGGGACCCGGCACCACGGACGGATGAGCAGGTTCAAATTTAATTAAAGTCGGTGGCTGATTGTCGATAACGAGAGTAAATGATACATTTTTTTCAAGCCGCGTTTGAAAACGTCTATTTTTAATTAAGAAAGCTTTTTTTAATACTTTTTTCGATTCGGTGGTCGCTATTGCCTAAGGAGTATTATATAAGTGAATATATTAATTCCAGTTCGTTGTTTTACGTTGCTGTGCCAAATACACGTTCCCACCGGTCGTCAAATTTGCCAGTTTCGTCCCTGAATGAGTTTATTTTTTATCTTTTTTCCCTCCCCTTTTATATCATTTCCCACCTGCAATTAATAGCCCCTCCCCCCCTCGGAATGTTGTCAAAAACTTGTGTTCTTCGTCCTGGATAAAAATAAATAGACTTAACTACGTCCTTTGCGTCAGTTAATTCTGGTAATTAAATGAAGATCCTTCGGGTATTGGCTCTCAATTTGAATGACGGAATGCAGATAATCCATTTCACGTTAGAGTAATTAATCTGTCGAATTATCTTCCGGATTTTGCGACTCGTGGAAGCATCGAGAGAAATTCAATGTGAGTGCAGTCGTAGGGGGAAACTAGGTTGAATCAATTTGATTCCCATCATAATTACATGATTCGTCTCTGGCATCCAGTATTTTCTACGGAGGTGCAAACAACACAGACTCTGGAATTTCATGAAGTTTCTCCCCATATCTTGTTTAAAGAAATCATGACCTGTTTTTGTGCCTTTCGAAGCGTACGCTCGAGTGGTTCTAATTCAATACGTCCAATTTTGTAATTGAAAGACGAGATCTTTTAAGTTTTGAAGCAGTGAAATGAGTTTTCCAAAAACTGTAAACTTCGCTAAGGTACTTATCATTTTCATGATATTTTCTGCGATATCTTGGCAGTACTGTGCATTTGCTTTCGGGAGCTGCAATGTTTATGCGTCATAAGACAATGCAATAAATTCTATCTTGATATCTTAGTGCAATACATTCAATGTTGAATCACCCACCATTTCGTTCGATGTTTTGCCCTATTTGGCATTATTACCTACTTCCATTAGTAAGCTTTTATGTTTGAATTCATCTTAATAGATCAATGAGGATGATGACGGTCAGTGTCATACTCGCTCGAATTGGCGCAATTAACTTCCGTTTTCGGAATCGTCCATCTTAACTAATAGTTCCATTCTCTCAATAGCGAAACTTCTTTCGGAAACAGCCGCGTGCTTCTCGTGAATAAATTTTCTTAGTTATAACTTTCTTATCAAGTATTTATTTGATAGTTGTGTCCATCCAAAAACCTACCTTAACCGGTAGATTACCTAATAATAATAACTTTCTTATCAACCGGAATCATTTTCGTGCCCATATTAATGAAACTGCATGTTTATTTTATTCTATACCAGATGTGGAGCCCTGACTTTCATTTGGTTATGGGCATGGTCCTTAACAGCAAAATATATAGTTTCTGTTGTAATATCCTTAGATGGCTTGTTAAGTTTGTCTTTCAAGTAAATTACCGATTATAAATATTTTATATTATTTTTAGGAAGGTATACTTTTCGAGCTATGTACGGCGGGGAAACGTGGTCACTGAAGCAGGAGGATAGACGTAGATTGGAGGCTTTTGAAATGTGGGTGTGGAGAAGAATGGAGAAGGTGAAATGGACCGAAAGGAAAACAAATGAGGAAGTACTAGAGATGGTGGGTGAGGAGAGGGGTTTGTTGAGAGAAATCCTATGGAGGCAGGAAAAATGGATGAAAAGCGTATTGAGCGGTAGTGGAATGTTGAAGATGGTAATAGAGGGGAGAATCTTGGGCAAGCGAGGAAAGGACAGGAAAAGGATAGGGATGTTGGACGGGATGAAGGGAGGAAAGAAGTACACCGAGATGAAGAGGGACCTGATATAGATTAGTTTGCTAGGTGGGGAGTCGCAAAATTTTTATTTGATAGTTGTGTCCATCCAAAAACCTACCTTAACCGGTAGATTACCTAATAGTAATAATAAATAATAATACTTTTCGACTATTTAGCTTTCCTTTTTTATAATTGTGCGTGCCCTCATTTTCTCTCAAGGTTCAGGGTTGCCCTTTCGGCTAAGAACTGGGTTACTGAAGTCTGTTCTGCAATAAATTTCAAAGAAATAATGTTTTTTCCAGCTTTTCAAATTACAATGTAAGTCTATGACGCCATTTTTCCGTAATTTGGTGCACTTTTCGCCGTGACGATTAATTTGCTTCCTCATTGAGACTCATTTTGATGGCAACACTTAAGAAAGGACTCGCATTTGCTGTATTTTTCATGTTCTTAACGTGATTCGTGGACTGCACGCCAAAGTAAGAGCAGATTATTGAATTTGATAGGTAGGATAAAGTCAGTGTATCGTACATCGATAGCCTGGGTTATGTAGCATAATCGTTAAAATCGCAGTATTAAAATCACAATTGCTTTCATCGTATAAGCTGTGATTACGTATGCCCCCTATCCTACAATAAATGTAGCAGATGTGTTTAAATACAGAATTCTCCTGAACTATGTCGAAATTTATTCGATAAACTCTGTCATATCTCTTTTGACTTCACTCGACCAAGATAAATACAAGCGTTGACTCTTTATTGATCGATTTTAATCGATTCGAATACAAAGTTGCCTCGATATATCATGCATGCCTACACGTTTAAAACTGTCATCAACTGCGCTATGGTGGTAGCAACCCTGAATACAAATGAAACGATGTTCCATCATGAAAGTAATACATTAATAATTGAAATCTTCCTTGGTCATGTCAATAAAATTAGAGAGACTAAGTGTAGAACGGATGCCATTTTTCTACGAACGATAAGGGATCATAATAGCTTTGTCCAAACGCAGTAGGGTCATGTTCGGGTAAAAATTAGTCTGGTGTGCATGCACACCCTATCACACACTCTATTGGTGGCTTGCAGAGTTCATAAATAAATCAATAAATGAAATTGCGATAATTATTATTCCGACATGAACAATTTGGTCGAATCAGTCACTCGAATGGCTACCAGAACCGCAGTTACTCAAGTATTTACGTATCGAACCCACCTTGCTCTTTTGCTGAATCACGATTTCCCAAAAATTCATCCTTTCAAGTGAGCTCCTATGTTTAAAAATGTTTCGATCCACTCCCCCATCAACTCGATACTTTTTATTTCCAGTAGCTACGGCATTGTTCATAAAATAGAATGTCATTCTGTCCAATTTTCCCTCTAATTGCGTGTGTATCGCATCACATGGCAGAGCTCGAAAATGCACATTGAATCCGATACGTACTTTGCTGCGCCGTCCAGTCCTATTCAGCGTACCGGGAATCGACCCAGTGCTTCCCCATCTCTCTTCATCCGCACGCGTATAATCTCTCCTTGCCGACGGGTACCTTTTTTTACAAATTTTGGCTCGCCGCTACGAATAGGAAAATAATACCAGTGAGGGTTGGGGAGACAGATGGGCGTGTGTGCGGGGTGGGGGACGGCGGAGGAGTAGGACGCAAAATGCAAGAGAGAAGGTATTCCCGGAGACACGACACCGGAGTTTCCCGAAATTATCTGGAGCGGAATGAAGTGCAGTGGCTTTTCCGTGCCCTCTTAATAGGTGCCTTGAGGTTTCTCCTGTGCTAGCTCCACACCCTGCCCGCGGCGCTGGCGCCTTTATGGCTCCGTTTTTCCAACTCCTTACCCTCATATACATCCCCGAGCACACTTTCTCCCTCTCGTCCCCGCTACTCGTCTTACACTCACTCGCTTGACCGGTGACCCCTCCCAATTCCCGTGCTCAGCGCAGAGATGGCTGGGAGGAGGGCGTTTGGCGTGGAGCACGATGCCGACCGACGCTCGGGGAGATTTCGGAAGAGAAGGAGAAAAAATTTTTTCCTGACGTGAATGTACCTCGCTGCGCGCTGGCTTGGTGGTGGGGTATCTGACCTTCAACACGCGCCAATCGCCTGCGAGTGTTTTTAAAGGCTAGATCGTGTTTTTTGGTGGATCCCTGTCGAGTGACTCGGTGCAAGCGCAAAATGCAGCGAACAATTTAACAGTGGTGCGCCGTCAAATTTTGTATTGGACTGGGAAAATCTGATACGAAGATGTTGGGCATGATTCGCCAAATGTTCATGGAAGCATGTCATAAACTGCAGATTTTAAGTGGCACAAGCTCTTCAAAGATGGCCGAGAGAGTGTGGATGACGAGTCCCGCGTTGGACGGCCGTTACCGTCAAGGTACAATAGAATTGCGACGATTTCCCAACCCCTCTAGAATCTCGACTTGGCACCAACAGACTTTTTTTATTCCCATAATTTACGTTTACCACCTTGAGACCCTAAGTGCCTTCAAAGAAGCTTGCAAGTGTACTCTAAAGGACCCTCCAGAAGCCACCTACCAGGGAGGCTTCGTGTGGCGGAAAAGCCGCTGGCAAAAGTGTGTCGACGCTCAAGGGATTTACTTAAAATAATTATGTAGAATTGTAGGAATATCTGAAATAAATCTTACTTTTGCGAAACTTTTCCGATACTTTTTATGCAAACTTCGAATGAGGACAAAGCGAACGTATACACGTGTTTGAGTGTGAACATATTACCCATAGACACACCCGCGAAGCGTACCCAATTAAATGATCTCCTATAAGCATGTTGGCAGTTTGAAGCCGCTAGTATCAAATGATCGTCCGTTCTCATTATTATGATCATTATATGTAAAGAGAAACGATGGTGCACACTTTATGGATTTTTTATCTCTTGAGATTGCGTTTTATTTTGAATGTTCCATGTAGCTCATATGATTTCGATTGTGATATTCTTGGATGAAACCGCAGCTGTCGACCTGAAGGTCGATTTGAAAGGAGCTCACCCAATACTAAGTCCAACGGCGTGTGAAATTCACTCTCCAGTGTACGGGGCCAGCTCGTCTCCCTGTGACGCTTGTTGTTTCGCAGTAAGATCTACTAGCCGAAACATCGCCGAAGGTATATGAAGCTGAAGGTGGTGTCCTCAGGAATCGAGCCCTCATGCCCTCTAAAGATAAGCTACTGCTATACTGACTACTTGGATTGAAGAAATAATGAATTATCTACCGAAAATAACTTTCACGTTACAGTTACAACTTATAGTATGATTGAGGTGACTTAACAACACTAGCACTAACAATATGAAATAAATAGGTTACGAAAGAAGTAGGTAAATAAAAACTCCTAAACGATTTCTTAATTGATATTATTGATTGATTCAATTGATATTGAAACATTCATTAACAGTGGTACTAGGGTATTCATGGATAAAAGGTGTTTCAATTTATATTTCGTCATGTGCGAGTTCTGCCTTAGTTCAATAAGTGATTGATTTTTTTTAGGTTAATATTTCCTTTGAATGATAGGAGCATCATTTGGAATTAATAAATCAAATATAATCGCAAACCCAGTCGTTTATATTTTTCACTTTTTAAAGTCTTCGTCCATCGAAAGCCTACTTTCCGTGGGAGACTACCAGAGACAACTAATTCTTAGTTAAACGCACCTCGGTTACATTTGGTGTTCAAATGGAATCTAATTTCTAAACTGTATGTAACTAATTAATATGAATGAGTATATATGCGCGTTCAACAGTAGAGATTCAACCGATTTTTTTCTAAAAAGTAATGGATTTAACTTGGTTTTTTTTCTTTCTAAGGTATCAAACGATGTCATCAGAATTCATTGTTGGCAATAAGTTCCATCGCCATGTACCTCAATGTTTGCGCCTTTGTCAAGGCATGAATAAAAATGCATATTTTAAATTCGAAACCAAAATCGGCATTTGATGTTTTTTGCATTAGAGAATAATTCAAAGGTAACTAATGTGGTAATGTACATGTCATAAAGTATTTTGTAGAAAGAGAAATTCATATATCCCCATCACTTTCAATGGAAGCCTCATAAATTGTTTTTCTAAAGCATATTAACGTCCGCTCTTCTTATCATCATCATAATGGGTTATCATTTTGAGGATTTAGCCATCTTCGAGGTATTTTTCTCTTTGTCATCTCTTCATTTCTTCACGGTTCCTTCCGCTTATGTCTGTCATCTATTTCTCGGACTTCATCGTCAGTCTTCCTCTCTCTTGATTCTTCCTCCCCGAGTTTCCATCATTCTTTAGTAAACCAACGTCCATCAGCATTGGTCCAATTATCTTCCCTCATCTTCTTGTATCCTCGAGTGTTGCATCCTCTCTCTCACCTTTTTTTTTTGAAGTTCATACTTCATTTGTCATACGGGGCTTTCCATTTCACCTTCATCATTCTTTGTACGGCACTACTTCACATCCCTCCCGAGTTCCTTTTCCTTCGGCTGCCTCCGTCTTCTCTCCACCGTCCACCTCAGAAAAAAAAACAATTCACGCGCACATTCGTGCATCGCCCTCCCCATGGGCCATCCGCCCATCTCGATCCCGTCCCAGTCCGCCCTTATGACACCCTCTACTTTTCTCCACTCGAGCGCCAAAGTGGGAAAAGGGACGCGGCCTAGGGCCGTGTGAGGTGAGGAGCGTGTGTGTGTGATGGTGGAGACGGTGAAATTGTTCCACGTTCCTTCAAGACGAGAGTTTTTTTTTTCCATCGGCTTCTTCGTCCGCCTCCCCCCCCCCTAATCCCTGACCGGCTCTTTCCATCTGTGTCCTTTTTAATTCTCTTCCTCTGCGGAGCCACCTCATGTGGGAGTGGGGAGAGGAATTGTGGAAGGGGGCGTGGCAGGTCAAGTGGGGCGGGTTAAAGGGAACTCGAGCGGCGTGGCCCATTGCTCGCGGTCAGAAGTGGGGGCTTCCTTTAATCGAAGATCAGTCTCTTCTTCCGTACCTTAACCCCTCCTCTCCTCGTGGTCTCTCAGAACCCTTTTGAGTCCCATGGATACCCTTTCACCCGCTGCTGGCAGTGCCTCCCCTTTCCCCCGGAGTGGTTCCGAATCCGAGGCGCGTTCGCCGATCCGTGATGGGGATGATTCGCCGATAATCTTTCTCGTCTGCTGGTTTGCGGCTGTCGGTTAATTTTACGGATCCTTTGGAGTGATTCGCCGATTCGAGAGTGCAGGCAAAGGGGTTTTGGCGGTGCATTTTAATTTTTTTCTTGCGCCGCCGTTGAAATTGAACTCTTAAGAGTCGTCTAAAAAAAATTATGGGAGCCCGATATGTATGTTTTAGTCGCTAAGGGATCAAATGTTCACCGTAAAATATTGGTATTTATTTAAGTCAGATGTTTTGCATCCACCAGTCGAGGAATGAGCCGTAACACAGCAGATCGGAATCCAAAAATAACGTGACCTATAATATCGAATGCGGTTCCTTCGCTGTTTGATGTTTTTTGTTAATACGGGATATTCATCGGTAACAATGATGAAATAATACGCGTTGTATTTCTTGTGACTATTTATATAATTATGCATAGTTTTGAAGGTGTAAAACTCCATAGAAATATTTTTTGCAATGAAGGTTGTTTAAACAATAATGTTGCTTCAAATTCATTCCAATTTCTGCGTATCTATATCTAGACGAAAGAGTATTTCACAAAAATAAACGTTTAAAATACGAGTCTCAGAATTGAAATGCCGAATTTTCATTATTTTGTGGACAATCAACATTTTACTATTGTAAAACAAATATTATTATAATATTTTCCGTCAAGAGTGTACGCTTAAATGAATGCTAATGATGGTAGTTAGTAAATAATTGTAGTTAAAATTGGATACATTGGATGATTGCACGTGATTTATTTAGAACACTCGCCATTTAATCTTTTCGAAACTTAATGAAGAAATATAACATGTTTTCTAAAAAACAAAACTTGCTAGAGAGAGACCTTCGCCTTTCCACGCCTTTGAATCATCTTAATCCCCTGAATTATGTCATGTGTTTATTACTATTAAGTTTTATGTGTTTTATCAGAAGGTAAACACATTCTTCGTGAAGTCATGTCCTCAGAATGAAGTTTATAATGTTCTCTGAATTTGTATATTTTAATTTTTTTAATTGAAAAAATTGTAATACTGAATGATTACCTTCTTAATTAAGTACCTTTACTTTGTCTTTCTTGTTTATATTTACTTAAGAGGCGGCTTTACTTCCTAGCCTGCTAACCTAGAGGTTACGTGTTAGATTTCCGCAGAGTGAGGATTACTTCCACCAGGAACTTAGGGATTGTGATTTATCCTTGCTGTTTTGTCGTGCTAATAATCCTGTTTTCGTATTATTTCTAGATGAAAAAAATCTGTCAAAAGTATTTGGAACATCCATTTTTCTTATGGCCATTGTATCTTTTTGGGAACCTTCTTCTAACAAGTCATTTCACATACAATTTAAATCTAAAGATGAAAGTTTCATCCAGTATGGTAGTCATTTTGCAAAAACTTCATTCTCAAAAGTGAACTTGTCAAATGCTATTTACTCCACTTTTGCTGTGTTCTCGTATGATTTTCTACATTATAAGGGTAGATTTTGAAAGCTACATGATGTCTACTTAAACATCTCACTGTCCCCATTTTGGCTGTTCAAATTATACGAATAATTTCTTTGCGACTATCTACGTATATCATCTGATTGACTTGGAGATGTTTTTCTCTTTAATCATGTGATTCGCTGGTAATTATCTATTAATTTTTACGACAACCTTTCAAATAATCTTATGACTTCGATACCCTTGCTTAATGAAAATAATTTGCTGCAGATGTATATGTATTTTCTCCTCTTTTCATTTTACTTGCTTTCCTTCGAAAACATTTTTCTTCGCAATTCTTGTTTAAATTCGAGTCATTGTGAAGTTGCGACAAATAGGTTTCGGCGGTAATTATTGCCTTGAAGATTAGGATGATGGTTTTTAGCATCCATTTTCTCACTTGTGGATGTGTAGGGCAGAAGCAATTTACTCACGTGGGAAATTATGTGCTTGATCAATCATTAAAACGAGCTACAGAGGTAGCTAGCTCTGTGATGATGACCCGGTGATACCCGCAAGAAATTGTGTACACTGTGGGGTCGTAAAATAGTACTCTTTATCGACAAGGAAATCCCTTGTGGTTTTTGTGATAGCGTACTTTTGGCCCTACGGAGCCTTTTGGCACTCAATTTCGTGCATTATGCAATAAAACGGAGCATTTCATAACCACCGAAATGCATAATCTTCTTTTAAGGGCAGTAAAATGTGAGAGGTGGACATTAAAGAGGTTAGCCGGTCCGTGATTCCCTTAGTTTGTCTCACAAACAAGATGGAGAGGAAACGCAGTCTGCATTTTACTGCCAAGAAGTTTATCTAGGTCAACTTGACTTGTTTAAGCACGGACGCTTATCTTTCCCTCGCCGACCGACCCTTCGAACTTCCAAATCAGATTAGTTTTTAAACTGGCTAGCTATATCAACTCTCGTTACTCGTTGGCGCCCTTTTTGAAAAAAATTTGCATGCGTAGTGGTCGTTGACATTGCTGGATGGTGAAAGGTATCAGTTTTCGGTAAAAGTTCGCAGCGAAGCAGTTCGTAATTGGATAACGGTCGAAAACGCTGCTCTTTCGTGATATTCCTGGGATATTTTTTTGTGAATAATTGGCACCGGATTAGCCATTATGGCATTTTACACTTGAGGAAAATGATAAGTTTCTCATGGTAATATTGCCTTGCCGAGTAAAATCAGGCAGCTGTGAATTAATTAAATGCTATCGATTTTCTCCACGTTCTCTTTTTCGTCTACTTAGTGAGCAATACTTTTAATTGAATTTATTAAAAATATTGCATTTTAATTTCATTTCACTCACTATTGTATATCTAGTAAATGATGGCATTTATTGATTTCAATTGTCTACACACCCCATGAAAAATACAATCTTAAGGCGGTCTCTGACAGATAGTTCACTGGGTGAACTAAAGTTAGCTCGTTGTCTTGCGCGCGGAATAAATAACCTTATCAGAAGAATATCTTTGCGGTATATTTTCCTTCTCATTTCGACTTCTTTTCAGCGTTTTCCAGAGTACATTCTCCGAGCACACGTGCGTATGAAAGTCATTGTGTCCCCTTAAAAATAATCTGGATTCAATCGAAATACCACTGTGTTCCTTTCCTATATAACGGTTCCCCCCCCGCAGTAAACTTGACGGGACCATTATTATAAACCTTGTTTCCTATTGTACTTTTCTTGGCACTTTATCATAAAAATTTATTGTTCCGTTAGGAAGTATAGTTACTATTTTCTTGAAAGTGCAAAATTACTACAGTCAACTTGCATTTAGTTTATACACATAAACCTTTCATTGATAGGGGATGTAATACATTTCTTCTTAGATATACGTATCAAAATATCCGCAGTCGGCAGGATTCGAACCTACGCTCCCAGAGGGAATCTGATTTCAAGTCAGACGCCTTAACCACTCGGCCACGACTGCGTTGCTCTTTCCGTAAAACTACTCTTACCAAGTAGAAACATAGTCAATTCCGTCTGCCAACTGGGAGATCATATATTAGGTATTTTTGATAGCTTAAAAATATTGAATAATCATTGGTTTCCTGCACTTGTAACCTAGACTCCTCCATCTACCTAAGTTCTTGTATCTCATTTCCTCCTTAAAATTTTCCATTTTTACACTTCTTAAAAATTTCTCAAATCTCCATACGTATTTAGGACGTTGGTATTCGTTAAGGCATGCCAAATGAGATTAGCTCTTATTCCCTGTGGAATTGTCAATATATGTATTTCTTCCCCTATTCTTCGCAGGAATTCCTTATTGGCGCTACCCTCTGTCCATTTATTTATCTTCATCATTTTTCTGTGATACGGTATTAGTACTGCTTCTAACATTTCCTCGCTGCTATTAATTATTCAGTTATCATTGAAGTCGGAAATCAATTATTTCTGAATTTACAATTCGATAAGGACATCGGGGATTGTAACTGATTCCAACTCAATGATCAACCGTGCGTCGATTCGTACACATGCATATGTATGAATTGGAATATATATTAAATAATGCACAGAAACATTTGTTTACAAACATTTTCATGCCCATAGATATGATGTAATATGTGTATACTTAATTAAATCATATATTCTTAAGTTAATATATTTGAGCCTTTTGGGTCAATTTGTTTACGGTTGAGTTTTGTGCGAGGGAAAAACGAGTGCGTCAATCCATCTATGCCATAAAAATGCCATCCGTGTCGTAAGGAAACTACGGTGTCCTGTACTTTCCTAAAACTCTTAGTCTTGCCGACTCTCTTCATGAATCAAGAGGCTCCCAATCTAATTCCTCCGACGTACCCGTCACGCGTTTCTCTTCTGGAAGGATTTTTTATCAAAGCAACATAGTTGATTTTCTCTGAACCTTTTCCAGTTCTTTAAGAACGCTCTCCCTCACAGATTCCGAATACTAATCGCATATTTCAAATGTGAAATTTAAAAAGGCGTAGGCGTAGTAACACATATCTCACTTTCTCGTTCCATTTTCGTACAACTCGTCTAATTAAGTCTAGCTCCATCAAGGCTCACTCTCATATTCTTCTGTGCTGTTGTAAGTCGAGGGTTGGTCTCTCGTCTTAGTAAGTTATACGGCGTCTAAAATTTACTAGTTAGAATAAACTTCTTCCATTAGCTCCTTTCCTTCCACTGAAAAATCTTGCATTCAGAAAATCGCACAGTTCGCGGGACTAAGAGCATCATCCGAATTTGAGCCTGAGACTCAACTGTCAGTGAGCGGACCCAAGGTCCGGCTAACTCGCCATTCGTCGATATCCTACTTTCATATGAGTATGCTCCTGATTTATCTTTGAATGAAATGTTTCTCTACTTGTAAGCGTGTATGCCTGGCCTGACTTTTTTCCTGTTAATCTGCTTCCAAATCAAGAACATTCTTCATTTTCTCCTGTTTGTGACAATCCCTGGGATGAACAATAACTCTTCGTAAGTATGCCGACATTCTTCGAATTATTCCAGATTTATCTTCTCCGTCCTTAATGCCTGGTCCGAAGATGGATTATCATAATTACTCGATATATACGTACGTGTGTGTGTGTATGTATGTATATATATATTGATGATGCGGAAGTACTCACGAGAGCAATATAACTTTTGGACGGCACAATAGAACACTGAATAAAACAGATTACACGGCCTACTCCGAGGCCTTCTTCAGGTCAGACTCTGACCTGAAGAAGGCCTCGGAGTAGGCCGAAAGCTCAAATAATCTACAGTGTGAGTGTCCTTTACGTGTTATCTGTTTTATTCTATGTTCTATTGTGCCGTCCAAAAGTTATATATATATATATATATTATTTATTTATTTATATATATTATTATTAGGTAATCTACCGGTTAAGGTAGGTTTTTATGGATGGACACAACTATCAAATAAACATTTTGTAACTCCAAACAAAACCCAATCCGGCAACCTACTCTACATCAGGTCCCTCTTCATCTCTGTGTACTTCTTTCCTCCCTTCATCCCGTCCAACATCCCTATCCTGTTCCTGCCCTTTCCTCGTTAGCCTAACATTCTCCCCTCTATTACCTTCTTCAACATTCCACTACCGCTCAATACGCCTTTCATCCATTTTTCCTGCCTCTATAGGATTTCTCTCAATAAACCCCTCTGATTCCGGGAACTTTTTGATCAAGGTAGTATATACTATATTTATTAATTTATATTATATATACAATATATATATATATATATATATATATATATATATATATATATATGCGTGTATTGCAGAAAAAAGGAATGGATTGGAGGGACAGGAGACTGATCCGCAACCTGTACATGTCTCAGACTGCTCAGGTGCGAGTGGGGAACGGAGAGTCTGGATGGGCAGTGTTAGGAAGAGTTGTACGGCAGGGTTGCCCATTGTCACCGGTACTGTTCAACGTATATGTAGAGGAAATGATTAAAGAGGCATGGGAAGAACTGGAGGTAGGAATGAAAGTCGAAGGGGAATTCGTAAAATCGGTTAGGTTTGCTGATGACCAAGCATTAGTTGCTCAGTCAGCCAAGGGGTTGCAAGCATTGTTGAGTGAATTGGAGGTTCAGTGCGATAAATATGGGATGAGAATCAATAGTAATAAAACAAAGGTTATGCGATTTTCCAGAAAGAAAAAGGCTAAGCTTAATATTAAAATAGGCGGGGAAAAAATAGAGCAGGTAGAACAGTTTACATATCTCGGAAGTGTTTTGGACCAATACGGTCAAAGTGGTAGGGACGTGGGGAGAAGAATTACGCTGGGCAAGGAGGCTTTCTCAAGGAGGAGGGAGTTGATGACGGGGACGCTGAGTAGGGATGTTAAGACAAGACTCGTAAAAACTCTGATATGGAGCGTAGCTATGTACGGCGCGGAAACGTGGTCGCTGAAGCAGGAGGATAGACGTAGATTGGAGGCTTTTGAAATGTGGGTGTGGAGAAGAATGGAGAAGGTGAAATGGACCGAAAGGAAAACAAATGAGGAAGTACTAGAAATGGTGGGGGAGGAGAGGGGTTTGTTGAGAAAAATCCTATGGAGGCAGGAAAAATGGATGAAAGGCGTATTGAGCGGTAGTGGAATGTTGAAGAGGGTAATAGAGGGGAGAATGTTGGGCAAGCGAGGTAAGGGTAGGAACAGGATAGGGATGTTGGACGGGATGAAGGGAGGAAGAAGTACACCGAGATGAAGAGGGACCTGATATAGATTAGTTTGCTAGGTGGGGAGTCACAAAATGTTTATTTGATAGTTGTGTCCATCCAAAAACCTACCTTAACCGGTAGATTACCTAATAATAATAATTATATATATATATATACACTTTTTTGGAAAACCAACAAACGTGTAATGTAAATTCACTGATAAGTCATAACAAACACAGAAACCAAAACACAAAAGAGGAAAAACTCACTGGTTCTCGAATTTTCGGTGGTCCAACCACCTTTCTCAAGAGGAATTAGGAACAGAACTCTTCTTCAGAAATCTTCGGTGGTTGGACCACCGAAAATTCGAGTTTTTCCTCTTTTGTGTTCTGGTTTCTGTGTTTGTTATGACTTATATATATATAATATATAT
>CM073774.1:60632344-60908699 GCA_037158775.1 Hetaerina titia
CCACACTGCATTTCTTTTGTCCCTAATGCCGTTTCCTTCCAGATATGGCTATTAGTGAGCCATTTACGCCGTCATATCTTGTTGTTTCATTGTTATTCAGTGAATACCATGGAAAGACATACTTATTATATATTACGTATATGACATATATTACGCAAAGAAGTAAATTTGTGTTGTCATTCGATATAATTAACATACGAATGCGAGGAAAAGAGTCCTGTATTATTATTAAGTGCTTGATCGCACACAGTATTAGACCAATATGTACAGTCACATAGTCAATTTCGAATCCTGCTTTGAGTTCTGTCTCCGTTCGAAGATTTTTCGTACGTAGTTACGCCGTTGAATATGGTCATATGGAGACCGAAATACCATTACTTTATATATATATATTTATATATATACATATATAAAGTCCTAGCTAATCTTCCGAAGAAGACGGAGTTCGAATCCGTCGAAATTATCAAGAAATATCGTGTGAGTGTTCCTTTTATGTGTTCTCATGTTGTGTGTTGCTGTCTAAGTTTTTTATTTAACACTTACGTGTTACTTCGAAGAAATCATCTATATATATATATATATATATATATATATATATACAACCATAAACACAGTAATCAACCCGAAGGTTGGTTTAGTATGGTAGAGCTCACCCGTGTACCAAGCCCGACGGCGTGTGAATATCAGGGTAGGGGGGCCAGTTCCTTTCCCTGTGCCGGTAATGGTTTCCCAGGAAGATCTGGTACCCGAAAAATCAACTAGCTTGGGTGGAGCTGCAGGTGCCCAAAGTGCCTTGCCCGGGAATCGAACCCGGGACCCTCTGGTCAGCAGTCCAACGCTCTACCCGATAGACCACCGCGACCCGCTATATATATATATATATATATATAATCATATATATATATATATATATATATATGATTATATATATATTAGCATGGAATAACATTTATTATAATTCGGCCAACAGGATTGCATTATCTTTTCTATCACTAATGGTTAAATGGTGCATTTTACATGACTTTTTCAGCTTCTCTTTTCTTATTATCCTTTTTTTATTTGAAGAATAGTTTTTAACATTGATATCCTGTTAAAGGGCTAAATTTAAGCTGCTGGTCATGAATCTCATCTAGCTGATATCAAAACTGCTTGAACAAGTGTCTCTTTGCTATAATGCGTGTTAATGTAATTGACATTCATTCTGTAAAGTAATTTTCTTCTATCCTCTTTCTGTATTGATAGCTAACGAGTTTTAGGTTTAGAGGATCACTATAACGCTTTATTTATGAACACCAGTGATATGTTTTCCAAGATTATTCGGGTCTCCCACCGGGTCCACGTTCGTAGGTTTGCCGACGTGTCGATGGCCGAGTCGTCCATCGTCCTCAGGGATTTCGCGCGACGAACGTGGACCCGGTGGGAGACCCGAATAATCTTGGAAAACATTATTCACCGGGAAAGTACCAGATCATTCTTCCCCAGTGATATGTTTCGTATACATGGCATTGATAACGGCAACGATGAAAACGAAAGTATATGCCTAGCTAAACTGGGACCTTTCATCTAGCATGCAGCAGCAATTTATTTTTTACTAAAGCTGCCTCGGGCAGTGTTACAGTTTTTGGTGTTCGCAGTCCCGGAAATGTATTTTTGGACTTTTTTCTATTCTCCACAGAAAGAGAAAAGGAAACACCTACTAAACTACTACCCTCCAGTCAATGAATACGTGAGCAGTATGTATTTCCTCCTGAGAATCTCTGAAAAAGTGAAAATACTAGGCATGAGCTGTTAGAGGTTATGTGGTGTATAAGTTCTTATTTTCACATTGAATTTATGCACACTCTTTTGGAAAATGGTGGTGAAAGGTAATTAGAATCTGTATAAAAGATTACATATAATATGATCAGGCTTTTTTTACAATTATTTGGTTAATTTATTTTGAAAATCTTGGGGTAGCGGCCCTTATCTGCCTTATTCTACTTTTTGGCTTTTGCGATGGAGCACGATCAGCAAAAACTCCTTATGTCGAGCGTGTAAATATGCCAAATAAAATAATTCTATGATGGCAATACAAATAGAACGAATGCTACTAATTTTATGAAAATAGTTAGGGCAGAACAAAAATGTTTTTCCTTTATTTGGGTAAATCTTCCTCATACGACGGTTCCATTGTAAACTTCCTGTCTCCCCCAAAATCCCGTAATTATTGTTCTGCATGAAGTGATTTTCCGTAGTATTTTGATATATTTTGAAAATATGAATATTGGCTGATTACAAGAATGATAACATGATAACACTTTCTTTTATTGCGAATTCAAATAACCGTTTTGTTATTTAGTAAGTAGTCGCCACCGGGTGCAGAAATACTCCTGATTTTGTTTAAGAAATTCTCTAAATGAATAAATCTTTTTTTAAAATATCAAAAACAACGAGATTCATAATGAATGGTTATTCTGTTACTACCGAGAAACGATAAATAATTTAATATCTGAAAGTTTTACACAACGAAGTGTTTCTAAGGAAACTCCGATTAAAAAGATTAATTAGATATGTATGGAATATAATTTTGGGCCTAATGTTAAGGTAGATTGGAATTTATTATGAAAATGATATTATCGACATCGAAACTCTTGCTAAAGAATGAATGTCTCTAAAAATACTTTTAAGAAATGAGACGGAAATATTGCGAATTCGTTTCATGGAAATGGAGCAGGTGATTTTATCCCGTCGTTTGAAAAGGAAAAAGTAAAAGCGTGTCCAGTTTATTAATTTTATGAATCAAAAAGGTTTCATTTTTTATTATTTGCAAATAATCGGTGCATGTTAAGTATCCCCTTTGAAAGTACTACATAAAGGGTCAATTTTGTAGATTTCTTGTACTACGCCGTCAGGCGTCAGTAAAAGTCACTTAAAAAGTAAAGTTCATTGTAATCTAAACAAGGCAAGTTATTCATACATTCAATGACAGGTCCTTTTTTATGTTGTAGTTAGTGCTGTTAATATAAACTTTTTCATCTTAAACATCCGATTTCACTTTTATGCAGGCATAAATGAATTATATGTAAGTAACCAGTGATTGCTAATGAATAAGCTCCTACTAAATCATGTGATTTATCTGTATCTCTGATAATATTTAGCGTAAAATTATCTAATTGGTAATTAATATTGATTAATAATATTTTATATTTATGATGGTGAACTAGCTTATGAGCGTAAAGAAATTATTTCTTGTCGTCGGGTAACACATTTTTACACATTTCATAGCTCTCTCGGTTTTTTTATTTCTCATCCGTTGGAATTCTCGCGAAACTTCCTCATATTTCTTCTTTGCGTCGAAAGGAAAGCAATCATCCAGGATATCATTCAAAGCAAGGAAATTTAGTCCCGGCGTAACCTCCTGGAACACTGGATTTTGCTGCAAGGCCGGAAGCCGATTTAAATAGTTGCTGTTGGCCAAAACAGTGGTTCCTCCTCCCCCCGCGTGGGTAAATAATGGTTCGTGGCTGCCCTGTTTGTCTCCTCAACGCGGAAGTGTGCGAGAGAAGACTCTCGTGGGAAAAGCGCCACGTTATGGCTCGGATGGCGAGCGGGCGAGCATCGCACGCCGCGTAAGAAAGAGTACGGGAACGGCGACGCCGCGCCACTTCGTCACGACTTGGGAGGACGAGCCGTAGGGGTAAAATGTGTACATACGTAAGATTTGGAAGAGTGGTGAGAGTTAAAGGGGGTTTGGGTAGAGCTGGGCATGAGGTGGGAGTTGCAAAGAAGACGGGTATGTGGAAATTATCCCAGTCGGAATTGCACACTAATGATTTCTTATTGTGTGGAAAACGTTTCTGATTGCAATTCTTCTTTCAAAGATGTACTTCCAGCGAACAATTTTGTAAGTTCAAAAAATAAAAGGAATATTAGGAATGCTACATCATGAATCTCCTAAGGCTAGTAATACCGCAGCTACTAATGATATTAAGGAGTGCCTAAAGTATTGGCAGATGCGCCGTTGTGCATTTATTTCACTCCGATTTATCAACGGTGATATCTTATTTAATAATATCATACCATTTATTTAAAATGTATTTCCGAATTAAAAATATTTTGAACTCTACTTAATGCATAGAAATGTGTACGAATAGCCCAGACGTGTTTCCTGGAGCTTGGTCCCATGAAAGCGTACTTCGTTCACTTCCTACTATGATATAACAGCTGTGTTGCTCAAATCTTATTTTATTCCCTCTATCGCGAATTATGTTTTCCTTTTTTAAGCTCTAATAGGTTATTTGTAATGTCAATGTAGTATTCATTCTTTGACGTTAGGATTGAAGGATGCAGGTGGTGTGAGAGGGTCAGCATCTGCTAACCCTCGAGTTGACCTATTGCGTTAGCTGATCGTGGCGTAGGAAAGGGAACCATTATTATCTGCAGTCATGACAATGAGTTGTTATCGTCTACGCTTAAATTGCGAAAAGACGAATTTTGTCTCTGGTGTGATTGTGGTGGGCTCATATAACCGACACCAAACTGCCAATCCCAAAGGGCATTCATGGAAATTCATATTAAATGTCTTCTCTTTCCGTGCCATTGTGGTATCTGCAAGAAAAGGGCCAAATTTCATAGCATATCATGAAGTAAAGGTATAGACAATTTATCAGGGTCAATTACACTCTTTTTTTTCAAGTTGCGCAATACCTTTTTCACAGTTTTGTGAAGATGAAAGATTCGAAAAAGATGAGATGGCAGTTGGTGGAGAATACGTGCAACTTTCACCACGCTGAGAAATGATGCTCCTTCCTTGAAATGAGCTTGCTGTCCCCAGCTAAGGGAGACGAGCACACCATAGCCTGGTGTTATGAGATTTTTTACGATTATTACCAAATTTCAGATCTGAAATTTTCACTCAACCAGGGCAACAAGTTCCGAGTTCCTGGTGTTCTGCTAATTCTACCATTAAATTCGGAATGAGGACAAAATAAACAAAATTTTAAACAAAAGTTTTCAGTAAGAAGTTTCTTACTTTAGCCGTTGCGTAAATGAATTCCATTACATACTTGATAGCAATAACAAAACTAAGAATATCTCGTTTACACAAAATAACTGAGAATTGGGGATCCAACGAGACTAGTTCATTCAAACGGTTCCGTATTCTCGTCGGGAATAAGACCTCTAATGCATCTTACTTTTTTCTGAAATTTAATTCCCCACTAGCGATATTTAATCTATTCTACGAAAGTCAGTGAGAAGTGCACATTTAAAAATTATCTCTCTAGAGATTTTAATCGCTTAGACGTAGCAATCCATCTTGGGCAGTGAAGGTGTTCATGGATAACAATTGGGAAGTAATAAAATATCACTGATTTCTCACTTATCAAAATAACTCGGGTCTTTTTTGTGCTTGGTAAAATTTATGTGATAAACTCTCATATTCATTACAGAGGAACAAATAGTTCCTAAGTCCGGTAGGAACGATTTGTTCCACTGGATGGTATCATAATGGTTGCCTTGAAATAGCAAATGGAAGTGTAAATTCATAAATAAATTATGCCTGACTAGTTCAGTCATTTGTGAAAAAATATTGTGTATAAACAGTGTATATTTCCTTCCTATATAGCTGTAAAAACTCTTTTATCTAACTCTCTAATAAGCTGTAAAAAAGAGTTTTGGCTGCCTATAGTTTTCATTTCATTGATATGGGGATATTCAGAGTTAGGTTATTAACTTTAATTATTTTGCACGTTGACCTTAGAACGAAATGGAGAGATAATACATGGACACTGCTATTAAATGTTAACGTTTAATTTAATCTGTTACATAAAACTGTGTTGTTAATAAAACTCAGAAACAGAGATCATTCAAAATTTCACGCGAAGCTGTATTTATTCGTGGAAATGTAATCATAACATATAATAAAATACTTTAAGCATTATTCTTTGAGAGGTATCTGAAAGCACTTAAGTCTTGGTTCAAAATATACCGTTGATGACTCAGATTTGGCGATTTGCTTCTTGAAGATAATAAGGACGGTCTTTTGGAAGGTCTCTTGTGAATTTCACTTCTTGTTACCAGTTAATAATGCCGAGAGTGTACTCTTTCCAGTCGACCTTCTTACCTCGAGCACTTATTTAGTGTCGAATTTTGGATAGTAGGTGGTTTGGAAGAAGAGAGGTATAATAGCAGGGAAGCGTAGGTTGAAATTGGTGAAACCTTAGTTTTTGTAAAAAAAGGTAATTATTTGGTAGTTTTAGAGGGACTTTTATTTCTTGAGAAGATTATTGCAATTTTGGTTTCTCGAAGTGGACGGTTTGAGAATAAGGCGCGAAACGCGGATTCTTGAAACGTGTATTTTTCACGCCTTTCATTCTCTCCGGACCTTGTGGGAAATGGCTCGCGGGTGTCCTGTCGAATGATGATGCGACCGGTCTGGCGGCTGGCCGAATTCACCCGCCGGATTTAATGTTTCACGAGAGGTTTCGCCACGGGGTTGGGGAGGACTCTTGGAGGGGGTGGGGAAGCATTTCATCGAAATGTGGGATAAACGTTGATTAGAGGGGCACATATGACCCGCCAGCCTTTCAACCCGTCTTTTATCGGTTGGAAAGATCCGCCAATCGTGTTAAGGTGAAAGGGGGTGGCGGAAGCGTGCATTATGGTACAAACTTTCTCGAAGGATATTCGAAGTCGTGGATGTAACTGGCAGAGTGCAGCAATGTTTTTCTTTCTTGGAAGGATATGTATTGGGTTGTTTCTTCTATGCCCATGATCTTTTTCTAGCACGTAGTAAATTAGCTATTTATCTAATGTCAGCCAAGTTAACATGATCATATTTCGAGTAGGCATGATGAAACTCTTACTATCACGATTCAAATGTGCCTTCAAGTTAAGGAGTTAACATCTGCTACGTATTTCCGTTCAGAAGAGGTACCGATTGAACTAAATTAGAACATCCCTATGGTAGAAGCTAGTCTGGCCCCATCCGCAGTATAACTATTCGGTTACTTCTGCCTTGGAGCTAGTATTCTCGCAGCATTAGATTATATGTTGAGAAATTGCTAACATTGCAATTGTAGCTAACCATTTCAGTCATGCTTGATGTTTAGCATAACGTGCTATCAAACTGCTAATACATAATATACGTATAACATGTATAAAAGGCTAAGCCCACCAATTAAGCGTTGACTTTGGTCGAGTCCTTAATGTTATTGTATTATTAGGGTTTACACATCATAATGAACAGTTAAAGCAGATGTGAACAGTAAGTTATTTTCGTTTTTGCTATCTCCATATTATCTATTTCCGCCCTGCCGTCTAAAATGGTTATTAGATTGCTCCCTCCATCTTTTTTACCATATCCTTCCCAACCCAATATTTACAGTATCTTTTCCACCCATTTATTCTGACCTTTTGAAATCTAATTTAGCAATATCATTTTTCTTACATAATATTTAAAACTCCGTTTGTTATCTTTTTCTTTGTTTAACTATTTTAAGCACTAGATTCACCCACACTTCAAATATATTTTTGCCTCGGAGACCAATTTACCGATTCGTACGGCGCTACCTTTTCCTTTTAAATTTTGACCAATCTCTTATTTACGTCTTTATATAGCATACCAGTTATTCATTCATTTCTGTTTGAAAATGCTCCTTCTGCCAACGCAGTTTTCCTCTTGACGTCACTTTGACTTCGCCTATTTCATAAAAATTTTCCACAATTATTTCAAACACTCATAATTTATTTTCACACTTTAATTTTTAACTTAAGTCTCACTTATTCCCTAGAATCTCATTACTCTCATTTTATTGTGATTGATCTTCCTTCACCCCATTCCTTCAAGAATTGGCCCTGGCTGTCTCGCCTACTATTGCTTAGTCATATGCAAATCTAGTTAACTTAATCAGTTACCCGCTCACTATTTTCCAGTTGTACCTTTCCCATGTTACTCTTAACATCTCAGTATATAAATTAAAAAGACCTTCCTTTGTCCACTTTAAATTATCTCCCACAATTTACTCTGTACTATATTCATATGAAAATATTCATTATTTATGTCTTTCTTTCCCGTAGCTTACTCACCGTCCTTAGCATCAACGCCTCAAAAGCCCACGATCTTCTCCCACCCTCTCATCAAACATTACACTTCAAAACCATAAATCACTACGCACCGTGTGTTGGTCTGAGCTAATCTTTTGTTTACGTCTTGACGAAGTACTCGGATGAATTTTCTTTTCTTTTTTAATTCTTGTTTGGCATGAAGCGAAATCTTTTGCTTCACCCTATTTTCTACCAATGCTCCCCCTAAATAAATTCTCACGTGTTCTTCTCTCCCAAATGAAAAGTTTATGCTTTTTTCTTCTCTTTTTTATGTCTAGCACTTATTTTTCGGCATAAAGTGATCACTTCGACTTGAATCAAAGTCCTCTTCCTTTCCATTCTCCTTGTACTCTTTCCCAAAATCAATGATGCAGGGATAATACATACTACAAATTCTTATCTCCTTAATTTTCAATGATGTATATTAGTCATACCAGATATATTTTTTGCTTTAAAGCTGTGCAAATGTAAAATGTGTTCACCTAATGCCTCAAACTTTCTTGAATATTACTATGGTTGGTTTCTAAATTTTCTAAATCACTATGTCATCCGGAATCGTGTTCCTTATTCTCAGTCTTCTAACTTTATTGTTACATTATTTTCTGAAGTTCAATTTCCCTGTCCCAGTAATTTCTTTGCTTAATCGTATCGTGCTTTCCACCTGTGTCAGTTGTCCTATTTGTTTTATAGCTTCAATTTTTATAAACTTATATGCAAGCCAAGTAAGATGTGTTTACTCCCCCTTCACGCTTCGAAGTATGCGGTAGTATTATAGTATAGATTACTGGCAAATTACTTGCAAAAGAACCGGTTGTATCCTTGTTAGTTCACTGAATACAGTGTTACTGTATGAAGTGTTCGTGTTAGTGCATTATAACGCTGTAAACGGCAAATATTTCTCATTGGATTTAAATAGGAACTGTAAATACACCACTTTTGGGAACGATTCTGTACTTTTGTTCCCTGTTTAATGTTTTAAATATTTTAAGTAATTTAATTAACGCGGGTAGAGCGCGTTTGCAAAAACGTGCTATTTTCCAAGAAATCAAAACTTGCAGTGCCACAGTAGCAAAACCCGTCGTGAGCATCTAAATGCTACGCACGCTTCCTATACAGCTTGATGGGATGACCATTAACGAAAACACATACTGATATTCAGCTTTCCCTTTGATAGCCTCCGAAATTTAAAAAGAGGTAATAATTTTTCCTAAATTTCTCTCAATTCATGATTTCGGTACTAAAATGATCAGTTTTATCACGAAATTTGAATTAAGAAGTGCTGTTTATGATTTAAAAATCCATTTTGTAACATCGTTCGTTATATCTCTTTTTAAGTATTGGTATTTGTCCACAATTTTTTCTTTAGTGCGTTCGTGTTTTTGGGTTCCGTTCATTGTGAATTACTGGCGATAAATTCCTCATATATGAAAATATGCATATGAATGAAAAAGGTGAAATATAGAAAATTATCGAAATGAAATAGAAATTATAATTAGATGAGCAGTTTTGTCAACTACGTGTTGTTATTGTATGATATTTCATGCTTTATCGCTGAATATTTACCCCTATCTTTTTTACTGTTTTTTATAATTAAGTCGTAAAATATTGATAAAGTTGGTTTCAATTTTTTATAAGCGATTACTCTGTGTTCATTATTCCATTTTCGTCATATGACTTCTTATCTTAATGAAAACTTTGTTGCAATTTTCCACAGTTAAACTTTAACTGTGGAAAATTGCAACAAAGTTTTCATTATGTCTCGATTCCACAATATCACGCCTGATTCTTCACTTTTCGTTCTTATCTTAATTTATAATCATACTACTGGTTGGTGCAGCATGTGCATACTGTTTATTTTTAACATCATAATTTCTGCTTATTTCATTTCCTTTCACATATAAATTCCTTAATTTTATATACTCATGACAGTTCTTAATTATTTTCCTTGTGTTTTCTGGTTTCTTACTAAGACTTTTCTTATGTCTTCAGAGAATTGCCTTTCCGAAATATATGTCAATATCCGAGAATACCCGAGAGGAATTCACCCTTACTTAAGGTAGGAATACTAATTAATTTTTGGGTAAATTTTAAAAAGAAACTATTCCTACGATTTGTTTTTGAAGTAGAATAAAAATGATCTAAGAATAAATAACGAAGAAAACCAAGCGAATAATGGTTTTTGAGTTATTCAACCAAATATTTGCAGAAAAAAACGAAGAGTATTATCAAATGTATGTAGGTACTAAATAGTGTATATAAAAATGTGCTACCGTACTATTTTATTGTATCGTATGCATAATTTTTTTAATGTATGAAATGCACGTTCAGTAGCATAGCTATTAGCTACTTAGCGTTTAATGTAATGCAATAATCTAAGACTTTCTTATTTTTTTTACCAAGTCGGGTGTGTGAGATTCTATTAGCCTTTTTGAATACGATAAAAATGTTGATAGTAGGTGATTGCGTTATATTATATACGGGTTGAAATCACCTTAGATGAATGTTGAATTCGTTCTAAAATTCAACTGATTACCAAACGCTTTTAAAAATTCACACTTCTGTTCCGTCCTCACCCCACCTGCCGACGGGTCGGCTTTACGTCGTGAATTACTTTTAACAGCCTAGCATTGATTGCTGAGGCGATCGAAAAAAATGAGAATTCGGGACGAAGTGGAATGAATTGAAATGCATTCAAGCACTCTCGCTGGGGCACGGAACGGAAAGTAGCGCGGCTTACTTTTCTCGCGGAAGCGAGTGACAAAGCGTGCAAAAAACTTGGGGAGGCCAAATATTCCGTCATGTGGAGGCAAGACTGGTCGTGTGAGCATTCGGCAGCTTGGTCAGGCTCTCGTTGAACGATGGAATCGTTTCCGAAGGAAGAAGGGAAACGAGCAGAGGAAGGGGACGGTGTCGGTGAGTGAGAGGAGGTACGGGCAAGAGGACAAGTGAGATCGATCCACTTTAACTGGAAAAACCCGTTAGCATTCGGTCGCATTTAAAAATCCTATTCATTTCAACTAAATAGGTTATGTTTCAGTTCTAAAATGCCCATGGAAATATAGATGTACTTGGCAATATATAATATTGTGCATTGTCCCAATTATTTCATAAATAGAGGAGTCAATGTCACATTTCCTCTCCAAAATAACTGGGAGATCTCTGGGGTAGATACCTCTACAGTTTCTCTAAACCGATGATATAATTGTAATCTCGAAATATTTGGTGTTTTGTTTGATATTTGTGTCACCTTGGCATAACTTCTCAGTCATTTAACTTGAAATACGATAATTTATGACTTCAATATCACAACCACCAAATACTGAGTAAGGTGAAAGTAATTGGAGACTGTAATAATTTGAAGTCTGTTATATTTTTCGGTATAATTCCTTCTCAAACTTATTGCGGACATCTGTGGAAAGTCTTCTTATTGTAAGAACGTTTACTAATAGACTAAAAAATGATACAAAAGTAAATATTGAAAAAGAAAAAATTATTAAGGTAGATGTTATAGTAATTTAATAATAAATCAATAAATATATATGGTTTTGAATTTTCGGGTGATGTTGAAGAAAGGGAAAAAGTAAATGTAAAGCTCAAGGTGGAGAGAGGAAATAGTTATTTTTGAGTTGAACCAGGTGACATGGAAGAATAGCTTGGATTGCTACAGCGATAGGAGTAGAGTAATATATTGGAAGAGATGAAAGTCAGCAATGGCTGGCAGTAGTCTTGAAACAATGACTAGGAAAAAGCGCAGGAAACAAGTAGCAGGCGAGAGATAGAATATTACTGTTTGAGTTAAAAGTTGAACCAATGAACTTAGTCGTTATTCAGGCCCATGTGCCGACAGTAATCATAGAGAGGAAGGAATATGAAGTGTATAGTATCGAATAGGAGATATACGAGGTTTGTTCAAAAAATAACGAGAATTTTAATTTTTCGGACAATAATATTTATTTATTCTTATACATTGATGTTGTCACCTTCAAAGTAGTCCCCATTGGAGATTATGCACTTGTGCCAGCGCTTCTTCCAATCCCCGAAACACTTCTCAAACTCGATCTTTGAGATAGCCTTTAGTTCTTGCAGCGATGCGCTTTTAATGTCATCTACGGCTGTAAAACGACGGCCCTTCAAGGTCCTCTTAATTTTTGGAAATAGGGAAAAGTCACACGGAGCCATTTGTGATGAATATGGAGGCTGGGGCATCGGTACAGTATTGTTTTTGGCCAAACATTCACGAACAAGCAATGCAGTATGAGCTGGTGCATTATCGTGGTGCAAAAGCCATTTAGGAACGAATTTTGCTGCCACGCGCTTCATACCCAAAAAATTGGAAAAAATGTCATGACATGATCCAATCGATTATCCAAGATCATCAGCGACCTCTCTAATTGTGATTCGGCGATCGTTCATAACCATTTCTTTCACTTTTTCCATATTTTCATCGATTGTTGATGTGCTGGGGCGTCCAGGGCGTTCGTCATCTTCAAGGTCTTCACGGCCTTCTTGGAAACGCTTATACCACTCGTTAACTCTTGATTTACTAATCGCAGACTCACCATAAATAGGCCTTTGCTAACATTTCACACACTTTGTTTAATTTTTTACGCAAAATTCGATACAAATTCTTTGATCCATTTCTTTTAACAAACGAAAATCGTCGAGCTCATAAAACACGTCTAACCTTAGTGGCTGTCACATACAAAGTCCACAGTAACAACAGCTGAAAGTTTTATCATACTTCAGGGGCATGTATACCAACATAATCAGAAAAAGTTTGACAATCGGACTCTCCATTCCCGCGAAATGAAAAACTTCTCGTTGTTTTGAACACACCTTGTATACATCCAAATATATGGATTCAACTTCAGTGTTGGAGGAGAAAGCTCTTCCATCTCGTATTCTCTGACATACCATACAGCTGGATGTGTAATATTAAAAAGATAAGGAAATGTAAAATAAATTCGTCGTAGATATTCGAATATTTCATGTTTGTCATCCCTTCTCCTTGTACTCAAGTTAATGAGGAAGCAGCACTGAGCAAGAATCAAATTAGATTAAGTTTTATTTTAAGACGAAGGGAAAATAATTATGTCCTAGAAAGAATCTACGAAAATAAAGGGTCGAACTACAATTATTCCACATTCCACTATCAAACAGTTTAAGCTTTATTTACGGTTTAAGCTTCAATCTCTCTACTGATGATTCTGTCATAAATAATGTGTGTAAAAGCAGAAATTAATTAGCGTGTTGAACATAATTCATATTTGTAATGAAAACAGTTTAAATAAGTCATCAACTTCTTATTTATAACTTGTCATTTTTGAATGAAAATTATTTCATCGTATTTCAAGTCTGGAATTTTTTTTGGTAAAAAATTGCGAGCAAAGTAAAACATTACCTATAAAAAATTTCCTGTCATGCAAGTATAATGACAATATTAAATTTCCATAAACGGTTTCTAATACACGGCCCTTGGTAATTGATTGTAGTAGCCATGACTGCAGAAAGTCTTTTTGCTTTATGAAACGGTTTTACGTCTTATTTTCGACTCAGTAAGATTTAAGATTTTACGCTGGGTTTGAGTCATAATAATTCAAAAACGTTTTACTGGAATATAACAGCTATTGGCTACTTATAGCCCTAGAAAAAAATTAAAATTTCCGGCCTTCGTTCTAGTAATACCTTAGGCAATGCCCTTGCCATTCTGTTGGAATGGCCGCAATCCGAACCTCGTTGCCGAGTCCCTCACCCTTAGTCACCCTCCAGCCCATTTCCTTAAGTTTTAACGATCTTTGCTAAGATAGGAGCGTAGGTAATAAAGGCAGGAAACTGTTTTCGATTTTAAGTCGTTGGAGTGAAAGGGAGGCAGTTGGATGGGCAGCTTAGGAAACTTGAAAAAATTTTACAAAGCTGAATATTCGAATCGGTGGTCGCGGTTGACCGTCTCATGTACCCAGTGCAGCAAACCGTGTCAGGGGGCGCGGAAAGGTCCGAAAGTCAGCCAGCTGGTGTTTTCATAACGGTCGTTGCTCAATTATTTTTTTTTGTCGTCGCTCCATGGGCGCATATATTTCCAGCCGACTTTGTCCTTTAATCGGTTCTATGGACTGTGTTTGTAAACAGGAGCAGTGCGCAAGTTCACCTAGATAGTAGCACGTAATTGAGAAAACGGTAAAATTGCGCCTGGCAACGGTAGATAGGCGATCACTCAGAGGCATGGAAAAGGTAGGGCTTCAGCCCTTTAGGCGTGTACGTGTTCACTTTTTGGGGCCGATCATGATGCTGGAGCCTGGTACTGATAGGAGAAACTTGATTTTTCGCTGGATTGACGATCTTTGAGGATTTTAACTGGTTACTTTTCCATTTCCTTTTCGGCATAATGATTTTAGTCCGGCGGGGATACATTAAATCGTGGTCTGGCTGTGCTACAACAGTTTAAATCACTAGACCATTGCATTGCAGCCAGTGTGTAAGACAGTTAAATCTGTGTGGTGTAAGTTATAAAGCCATCCGTACTGATAGTGAAGCCATCGACATTCCATTCCGAATGAATGATTTAATAGCTTCGTAAGCATTCCAGCGTTACCTTAAGCGTGATACGATATAATGTTCCAGCATCACTTCTTTGAAGAACATTTCGGGAAGACCAAGAGACATGCACATAGGACAAATTAAGAAAGACGTAAAACAGAAAAGGTATCAGGGATTGAGGGAATTGACATTAAATAGAGGCGAATGGAGGGCTGCAATAAACCAATCCTAGGATTGAAAATACTGATGATGATGATGCGTAGAGCAGCGAAAACTTTTTATTCCCATTTTATTTGATTTTGAATTGCCACCAAATTTACTGCTCGTACATTGCAACATGTTTTTTTTTAATATTTCCTGCTATTTTAGTGACATAATAGCAATTTCAACGCCCCAGAGTTCTTCTAGGACTTTTTGTGAACCTGAAACACATCGGATAAACCCCATCTGTGTTTCATCATCCCATCCAGTGTTTCTCCCTTAATAAACAAAGATGTGGCCGAAAATCCATGGCATAGAGTTTTTTTGAAGGGACACGTACTAATTTAAGCATACGTGTATTAACTGTACCACAGATGTTATTTTTAATGATAAACTGCTTTAATAGCTTCAAAATGAAGTCAGGCAAGCATTTCTCAATGAAATTTTAGAAATAAAAGTATACTTGTATGCTATAATTTTCTTCAAGAATATTATTATAGCCTATGAACTACTTAACTTGATTATCGGATATGATTATTATCATTTAGGCTAAGCAAAGCTTAATATGAAGATATAGGCCATTCGATGGGAAAATATGCCAACAAAATAAATATCTCAATTTCGTCCGTGACTGCAGAAAGGAAGGATATATTACAATTAGGCATACAAATGTCCCTGATTACACATGCATGCGTTTTCTACTAATGATCGATCGGGAAAACGTATTTTACGAAAACAGTGGCGTAGATTTTATGAGAGACACCAAAGGTGGTGTTTACAATTGAAGAATGCCGGGAGTGTGGGGGAGTAATACCCATTTTAAGGATTACCAAGGATTCACCGTTCTCCGTAGAAAAATTAGAACTTACGAAGATATTTTGTTAACAATTGTGACTAATTCCCTTAATCGTGTTTATTTACGTCTTCGGGTGTTGCATGTTGCTGTTGTATTATGTTGAAATGAGATGAACTTAAGAGAAATATTAATAATTCATGATCCTTTCTTTATAGATAAAATAAATTCCTATAAATAAAAAATTCAACTAAAATCTTTTGATTAATTTGAAGTTTTCAATTAGATCTAATTTTGTGATGATTTAAGGCAAATTACAGAGATGAAGAGGGACCTGATGTAGAGTAGGTTTTCTTAGGAGTCACAAAATATTTATTTGATAGTTATGTCCATCCGAAAATCTACCTTAACCGGTAGATTACCTACCGATAATAATGTGAACATACTTATGGAATAAAACAGGCGCTAAGTAATTAACGATACAATGACAATAACAAGACGGGATGAAGAGAGGAAAGAAGTACACAGAGATGAAGAGGGACCTGATGTAGATTAGGTTGCTGGACTGGGTTTTGTTTGGAGTTACAAAATGTTTATTTCATAGTTGTGTCCATCTAAAAACCTACCTTTAACAGTAGATTACCTAATAAATTAGGGCAAATTGTGGCAGAAAATAAAATTATCGACTACCTTTCTTTCCTAAAAAAATCAGTTTCATGAAAAACACCAGATATACGAGTACTATATATAAATTCTTCGTTATTCAATTTTGAGAGTACGTCATCTTATGTGGTTCATTTCATGAACCACAAAATAGGTTTAGATTAGTTTGAGCCTATTTTATGAACCTACAGTAATGAGTGATGGAAAGGTTAGAAAATGGTGTCGATAGACCAAAACTAGCCTCACAAATGTGAATGATGACGCTGAGAATAGCAGGCACAGCAACCAGACCGATGGTAGTTCAACAATTGGACCAAGAATTGCGATTAGATAAAAATTGACCCAATTGCATTCCCACATTTTTACAAGCGATCAAGCTTTGATATTTTACATCTACACAGCAGAAAAGCAACACCCAATAAAGAGGCGCCTCCAATTAGAACAAAGCCGAAAACATTTAAGTAATCTTCTTACTCGTGTCGGAAAATGATGGCTACCGTTTTCTGGGACGAAAAGGGTATTCAGTTAGTTGATTTCATGGAACGTGGAGCAAAGATTACAGCTGATATTTAGTGCTAAACGCTCACTAACTGAGTCGTACGACCCAAGATCCATGGCACAAGAAACTTGTCGTCCGAATTAGTCCTCCACGACAACGGACACACACTGTTGTCCGAACGAAGGAGAAAAATCAGGATTTTGGTTAGAAACTTTGTGTTCACCCACCCCAGAGTTCCGAGCTTGAGGCTAGCGACTATTTTCTCTACTTGGAAATGGAGAAGTGGTTTGTTGGATAAGGGTTTGAATACGACGAGCAACTCGAGACCACCGTTGTCAACTGGTTTGATTCCCGGGCGGCAAACGTCTATGCTGAGGAATTTAGAGAAGCCGTTGCAGAGTTACGAAAAGAAGGGAGATATATTACTAACTGGTATCTTACCTCAATACATCAAGGGAAATGTTGCAATATTTGTCTTACTAAGACAATTTGTCAACAATTTGCCTGATGAATTTGTTAAAATTTGTCCCGGCAATATCTTTTAATAAATATCACTGAGGTCATTAATTAATTAAGATTTGAACTGAACCCAAAGTCTTGATTATCATCAATTATACTTTGCTCAACTAGGTATAATTAAAATACCCATTGTTGGTTCGATTTGGCCAATATATGATTAATTAAATTCAAAGTACTACATTTATAATGAAAACGACATGCCCCTGTAATGACGAAAATCACCTTTAATACACCAGTGGCGTATTGTTAGATATTAAATTTTTGTTATTAATACGCTGCGGAGAGATAGATATAAAATACGATAGATCTACTAATTTCTCACAAGCATCCGCAGGTTCCAAGAAAATATTGTAATGGGCTGAAAATGACTTCACGCCAATAGCAGTACATGAAAATTCCTGGGATTCCTTTGCTTACACGCATAATCAACTCCGAAAGTGTCAATAATACACGTTAAAACGGGCTGAGAAACGTTGAAAGTAAATTTCAATTTCAAACAAATAAATCGAAATAAAAGGTAATGTTGGGTAGAATAATAGCTTGAGTATCAAATCCATAAAAACCAGACATTCATTTCAACGACTCGGTAACTCGAAGAGAGAGAGAACACATCTAAAAATTAAAAAAATTATTTTCCCAACTTAAGTTGTTCGAAAGTGACTTATGGGTAAGAATATTCACGCTTTTCCAAAATAATAAAATCATCCTAATCTATACCTCGGCTTTATCACTTTCCTAATGATTAATATATGTAGTTTAGGTTGCTGGATTGGGTTTTGTTTGGAGTTACAAAATATATATTTGATAGTTGTATCCATCCAAAAACCTACCCTAACCGGTAGATTACCTAATAATAATGATTAATATATTAAATAAATTAATCTTTTCGTGAATTGACTCAATTTTTAATCAAAATTACCTTTTAACATAAAATGCTCTAGGTATCATTCCATATAGTTTCATTCTATCCACATCATTAGATGTATTGCAACAATCGAAACAGGTTTCGTTCAGGGTTCATCCAGGTGAATCCTGCGTCAGAAAATCAACCGGGCCATTATTTATTAGCTTCGCACACTTGAAACAAGGACTATTCGCAACCCATTAGTTTCATTACAACGCAACCCATCCTCTCCATCAAGGCTGTAGTCCATGGTGGGGCTTAACGGAATAGATTATTACAAATATTTAACTTTATGGCTATTCTGTGCGACAGGCACATGAAAGGAGACAAGAGATCATTGATCCCTCCTCCCTATCCGTGATGATCACTTGCATGTATACCCATAGCGGGAATCATTTTCCGCCGGCTCCTTTCCTCCCCAAACATAGGTATATGATCTCCCAAGCTATATGTCGAACAAGTCCCTAGTAAAACGACACGCGGTTGATGTCGGTTTATAATTTATAGACGTCTAAGTTCCACCTAATATAGGCAATCCTAAAACGAGAGAAGCCAGATAAGTTGGCATCGTATGATGATGAAGACGTTTGCCGCATTGGTTAAAGAATTCCTGAATCTAACGTCGGTTGTGCTAGTTTCTCCAGCTGCTGCTCAAAGATCGGTGTCTACCCAGAAATTCCTAAAAGTCTGCAAAAATCAAGATCATATTTCACTTATTAATATGCACAATTTGTATTCACCTGATAGTAAAATTTGATTATCAGGGAGCTATTGGAAGCAAATAACAACCGCAATATACGTACATGAAAAAACTACGTCCTGTAAAATTCAAACTTTGATGCAGAGTTTAAAAATCCAAGAATAAATGTTTACTGTTGTCCGAAAAAAAATGATGAAGTAATGTGAGTATACGTACAAATAGAAATTTACTTCCAATAGAAATGCAGGGTGCAAATGGAAATGTACGTAAAAATACATGCAGATGAAACAGTACACATGCAAAATAAATAAATGTGTATGTATACTCGTACATTCAAACACGAAAACCCGCCATATGACGAACAAATATTCATTCACATGGAAACAGATGCAAGCAAAAGAGATAGGAATCCATACGAGGTCGTAAGAAAGTCTAACAAAAGGAAGTCAAGGAAATATTTTTGCGCATGTGATCTGCTCGATTCCGCCTTCCCCACCTCACTTGTGTTCGGGTTTTATATGTGTTCCTATCCCTTTTCCATGTATCGATTTCCATGATAATATTAATGGAACACATCAGGGTAGGGGGGCCAGTTCCTTTCCCTGTACCGGTTATGGTTTCCCAGGAAGATCTGGTACCCGAAAAATCAACTATCTTGGGTGGAGCTGCAGGTGCCCAGAGTGCCTTGCCCGGAAATCGAACCCGGGACCCTCCGGTCGGTAGTCCAACGCTCTACCCCCTGGACTACCGACTACGACCCATACACACACACACATGTATTTTCTTTACGTACATATTTTTATACATGCACATATTGTTTGCGTAAATTGATCCAAACTATAATGAATGTCCACTCTTGTCAATATTTGTCTGTGTATGATTTGCGCCTACTTGGAGTTTTAGAGGTATCTTAACTCTCTCTAATCATCTATGACACATTATGTCATTAAGATACTGGGGTATTTTGTTATATTTGTTACCTTGGAAAAGAAACAAGTCAAGAATCAAAGGATATGGCATATACGTAGAAGGCATTATTTACTTCTGTTGAAACCTATCGCATGCAGGTGAATTCACGAGTTGTGTTGTCATTCTCCGATGAAGGCAGACCCTGACAGTCAGGAACGCAAGAGTTGAATAATTCCATTTTTTGGATAAATTACGAGGCTGGTGAGCAGGAATCGGATGGAACGCCCCCCGAAGCGAAAGAATGTTGAGTGGCGGGACAAGGGGGTGGTGGCAGTCGGCTCTGTGGCAGGGCGAGTGGGTTTCAGCGGGCACTGGCGCGGGGACACACTGCATTTGTTAGCGTCTCGGTTCGCGAGTGATGTTTGAAAAGGCCGATTCGATCTAGATGGGAAAGCGTGTACGTGCTCCGAGACAAACTATGCATACCACCCATGAAAGCCTACCAGAGTCGATTGCAAATGAGTAGCCACGCTAGATTCCCACGAGGATAGACAGATTGGGTCGAAATGGGAGGAAAAGCGCTATCGAATATATTTACAGTTCCATTCCTAATTATAATGTTACTGCTTTTCCCGATTCTGTCTTGCCTATGATTAAATTCCTCGTCAAGTGTTACGAAACCCTTGAGAAGATACGGATTTCAATGTTGGTGTCCTAAGGACACTTTCTCTTAACGTTTTATTTGCGCTAGCATCATCAGCAGCCCACACATTTTGCTCTATTATGTCACCCGATGAAAATATCACGAAAAAGATGTGAATGTAATGCCTTTATTATTAACTCATAATCAACAGGAGTTATCCTTTATTAAGCTTTTATTTTATACATCCAGAGCTATCATGATATTTTTTAGGCTTATGTCCTGAAATTCTCAGGCACATTACGACGGATTGAGTCTATTCATCTAGTTTAATTCATCATTATTTCATTGAATTTATGAAGCTATTAACTATCTACAGGTCATTCAGTGTTCAAAAAACATGAATCGGTGGTGCAAGAGGTTGTCGTTTATGCAGGAATACGCTGAAAATGTTCATATTAATTCCTTCAATATTAGGCTGAGCAGCAAAACGAAAACAATACATAAATTAACTGTCATTACTGAAACCAATCTCCGTTACAAATAATTGAATCCTATGGATTTTAAGTAGAGATGGGTACCATTTAAGATAGTGAAATTATGTGCAAAGAAGACGAATTTAAATATTAACGGTAAAATATTTGGAAAAACACCACTCAAAAAACGTTGTAATGACGCATATAGTTTTATAAGGCCCTTCAATTCCGAAGGAAATATTTCCTCTCTTTAGGTGTCAAATTATAAGCATTAAAAATATCTCTTCATATATCGTGCCTACCTAGGTTCCCAACTAATTATAGGTTTGCCATTGTGTCATTATATGTTATTGCCATTAGTGACAGTGATTTTTGGAGCCTTTGCATCCGCCCACACAATTTCCTTAAGGGATATCTTTTTAGGGTCACCCAAATTTCCGAGGGAAGTTATGCTTTCATATTTCCTGCTGTTTTAATCAATAATCGTTATTCATATATTAGCTGAGCAGAATGGTGATATAATTTGTTATAGAAAATTTAAGTATCAAAACCGTTCTCATAAATCGGTTTCGGTATCTCCGTTCTTTCTTTCTCATCCACCCTGAGGTATTTCTTTTGTAGCAGGAATGGGGCCGCTCGTTTAAGATCTTTGCAGGTTGAAGAAAGTGAAATCATACCAAGTCGAGCAACGGATAAGGCTTGTGCAGACTGATGCCTTCGTCGGTGCCAAAAGTGGCACGCAGCCACGAATATCTTATATGGACTCTCCCAAAGGGATGTCTCCTTGATCAGCTTGAATCAATTCCCTTTTTATTCGAAGAACAGAATGACCACAGTCATAGATTAAGCGCTTAGAATCTCACCAGCGTTTGCGCCAACAATTCGTCTGGTATGGATTATGTTTTGTTACGTAGTGGATTATCTTCCACGTATTTGAAGGTGTGAAATGACCGTTTATATATTTGAAATATTGATTTCTGCTAACTGGTGAATCTTTTATTCTTTTAATTGTTAGCACTTTTTCTTTCTTAGCAATTTTTCAGCCGTTTATAGTGATATCAAATTAGTAGTTGAAATTTGTGGCGATAAGGATCAACAATTAAATAGTCAAGGCTCAACCATTTCTATTATTTGAAAAAATATTACGCAACTTCACTTTTTGCCCCTAACTAATATTAGTCATCAATTGGTGTAATGTTTATTTTTTATCGGGTGGTTTGTGTACTCCGACGAATAAAAAGAATTTCAAGTGAAGTGTAAATTCAATTTCAATCAAAATGTAATTATACGCACTGCTCAACACAGCACGCATCCGAGTGTCAGGCGAACAAAAGCCTCCAGGTTCAGTGGATAATTCATGCCTCTCTTAATTTTCAGCGTAGGTAAAGTTCCTTAAAATTGCAAATATAACTCTGCAAATTTCGCTGTAAACTGTCTGTAATAATGTCATTCTCAGTGAGGATTTTGTTATTTACAGCTAAATGCCCTATTAAAATAATATTGATAGGATCACAACACGATGACTATTTAAGTAAGCAAATCTTCCAAAAGTCTAAACACATGAAATGAATTTATGGCTAACGTAAGAAGATTGGATGAGGATGAAATCAACTAAATTTGATTCTGATTGTTTCTCATTCAATCCAATTATTACTCCCGCTTGAATCTTTCCTGAGGAATAGAACGGCAGAAATGACTTTGTCGCAGCAAATAGTGGTTTCTTAAATCAGCTGACTTTTAACCATGGAAAGATTTCATTTAAAATATTTTCTATCTCTCTCGGTATCCGATGCGTAACGTTAAAGCTTTCGGACAAATTGCTTTTCTATTATAACGTTCTAGGACTGTTTTTTTTATGTGAAGTTTGTCGTTCCTAGATTCTACCAGCAAATGTTTTCCTTCCTCATTTCATTGGGAATATAGTTGGCCCCGGTGGCGGCAGGGTAACGTCCTCGTCTGGTAACCCAGAGTCCGCGGGTTCGATTCCCGCCTAGGTGGATTTTCCTCCAAACATGTATGCAAAGGATTATATCAATTTTCGAAGTCCGATGTAAAGGTCTAAGTGCTCTTTTAGAACTAATGCAAAACAAAAAAATATTTTCCTTATTCTCGCAGCTTTTATCTCTTTAGTAAAAGAAAGAGTGGAGAATATCATAATAATGCTGTGTAAAACGTAAGTTCCGTAACTTTTAAAAGACAGAGTTAATTAAAGGTTAAAATTAAACATCTAATGAACATTTTTGTCTAAATGAAGCCGTCACGGAGCAGCTAAACAAAACGTAACTTAAGCTATTTGTGAAATACTATGTCTCTAAATAAACAGTTTAAATATGTTTATTGATATTTAATCTGCGTAAATTATTTTAGAAATCATATTCTTATTCCAAATTTTAATCTAAAGAATGACTAATGATTTTCCCGTGATGATTGGAGTGAACGCAAATGCCATTAAATGTGGATTAAAATGTTAATATTTTAATCAATAACCTGGCGATTACCGACTGGGGAAACATCTTTTTGATATAAATTAGACTTTTTTCTCGTAAACTTTCATCTATTTGATTAATACGTTACAAAGGTTTTCAAAATGTCGTAGCACATGTGTAAAGGACGAATTCGTAAATGTCCATGAGAAGTTAGCTCCGGGTAAAGAGAATTTCGGAAAAACCCGAGCGGGAGGAAACTTTGAACAAGAGATATTAGGTATGAGAGATTGGCGTGAGAATCTCCGTCTAAAGGAACTTCCCACGCCAATGAACTATTTTAAGCGTGATGATGACGAACAAAGACTCTTGAGACCTATCCTTGAGAGAGCTGATTCACTCTGTCTGCAAATGACTCAAGAGATGGCCATGATCCGAAACTGAAGATTTGCCGAAAATCAATGTTGGGTTATGTGCGTATGTAATTGTAGCACTACAATTGCAAGGCGGCATTTAAATCATTAAGAAATTAAAGATATAAGCCAATTATCTCAATACACGTGGATCACTCTCCAGAACACTGGGTAATTTTTCATCACTAAAAACAAAATGGCTGCTTTATTTCAGAACCAATTTAAAAAGTGAATTTCTTGGTTTCTAACAATTGGCATTGAAACGATACGCCTCTAAAGTAGCTGCTTTAGTTAGTTCCTATTCCAAAAAAGGCAAAGGCTTCGTCATGTGAGGATTACAGAACAATAAGTTTGATATCCCACGCAGCTAAAGTTATTCTCAGGATCATCAACAAAAGGATAGAGAGTAAGGCAAATGATTACTTAGGGGATGATCAGTTTGGGTTCAGGAAAGGAAGAGGTACGCGTGATGCCATTGCAGTAATGAGATCACTAGTCGAGAGGAATATAGAATACAATCAGGACGTTTTTGCCTGTTTTGTAGATTTCGAAAAAGCGTTTGATAGAGTGAATTGGGAAAAATTAATGCGTGTATTGCAGAAAATAGGAATGGATTGGAGGGACAGGAGACTGATCCGCAACCTGTACATGTCTCAGACTGCTCAGGTGCGAGTGGGGAACGGAGAGTCCGGATGGGCAGTGTTAGGAAGAGGTGTAAGGCAGGGTTGCCCATTGTCACCGGTACTTTTCAACGTATATGTAGAGGAAATGATTAAAGAGGCATGGGAAGAACTGGAGGTAGGAATGAAAGTCGGAGGGGAATTCGTAAAATCGGTTAGGTTTGCTGATGACCAAGCATTAGTTGCTCAGTCAGCCAAGGGGTTGCAAGCATTGTTGAGTGAATTGGAGGTTCAGTGCGATAAATATGGGATGAGAATAAATATTAATAAAACAAAGGTTATGCGATTTTCCAGAAAGAAAAAGGCTAAGCTAAATATTAAAATAGGCGGGGAAAAAAATAGAGCAGGTAGAACAGTTTACATATCTCGGAAGTGTTTTGGACCAACACGGTCAAAGTGGTAGGGACGTAAGGAGAAGAATTGTGCTAGGCAAGGAGGCTTTCTCAAGGAGGAGGGAGTTGATGACGGGGACGTTGAGTAGGGATGTTAAGACAAGACTCGTAAAAACTCTGATATGGAGCGTAGCTATGTACGGCGCGGAAACGTGGTCGCTGAAGCAGGAGGATAGACGTAGATTGGAGGCTTTTGAAATGTGGGTGTGGAGAAGAATGGAAAAGGTGAAATGGACCGAAAGGAAAACAAATGAGGAAGTACTAGAAATGGTGGGGGAGGAGAGGGGTTTGTTGAGAGAAATCCTATTGAGGCAGGAAAAATGGATGAAGGGCGTATTGAGCGGTAGTGGAATGTTGAAGAGGGTAATAGAGGGAAGAATGTTGGGCAAGCGAGGTAAGGGTAGGAACAGGATAGGGATGTTGGACGAGATGAAGGGAGGAAAGAAGTACACCGAGATAAAGAGGGACCTGATATAGATTAGTTTGCTAGGTGGGGAGTCACAAAATGTTTATTTGATAGTTGGGTCCATCCAAAAACCTACCTTAACCGGTAGATTACTTACTTAAAAAAAAATATAACCTTTAAGGTAGGTTTTGGATTAACAAGTCTCACCTAAAAAGACGCTACCGTACATCCTACTCGACAAACAATTTCTGCAATGCCCTTCTTCAATTCCGAAAACATTCAACCTTATTTCATTCCGTCTAACATTGCTTGTCCTTGTCCTTCATACCTCGTTTTCTCAGTCGCAGTTTTCAACATTTCATCGCAATGAAATTTTCTGCATCGAACATTTGTGATTCCTTAACATTTCTCCCACAAATCCTCTCTCCTACCAGAATATAGTATACACCTCAATATGAGTAATCTTCCTTCAACTTCCATGTTTTCTTACTTTACAAAATAGCAGGTTTCCGCGCCATGTAAAACAGTTCCTCCTGTATTCCCTCCCTCCTCCTTGGAAAACCTGTACCTAATGCCATTCTACTTCTGCCTCTATGACTTTGACGATATTTGTCTAAAACATTTCCAAGATGGATAAAATATTCCATCTGCTCTAGTTAATGTCCTACAACTTTAACGTTTTTGCTTAGCCTTTATCATTCCCATAAATCTCTTAATCTTTGTTTTGTTCATATAGGTTCACATATATACACCTGTCACGCTGATTTTCTAGTTCGCTCTGCAATGAACGCAAAAATTCAACTGGCTGTCTAACTAAGCTTGATTACCCGTAAATCGAACTGATTTCATGAATTCACCACCAAGTTTCAATATTATTATCCGCTCTTACCATGCCCTTTTTCCATTTCAATGCAATCATTGTATTTTGTTGAATTATTTTAATATTACTGCCCATTTTAGTCGTGCATGCAAAATTGTAAAATAAAGATAAAGATAATTTGATTTAATTAATATGGGTTCTGGTGTGCGATTTTAATGGATAAATTATAAAGACTATGAGGTACTTAAAATTAGCTAAGAAAACAGCATTAGGCAAACATTTTTATTTCTTGGGTTTTTGTCTGCCGAAATACCTTAATGTACACCCACATACCCATTCGATACATCGTCGATTTCATATCCGAGGTCTTTATACCCCTTTCCATTAATTTTCTTAAAAAGGAATAATACATATTTAAAACTTGTGAAGTAGCGTATATTTGCTCTGCTTTTCATTAAGAGAACATTATAATTTGTGTATTTTACATTTGAAAAAGATTTTTGTGTCAGTTATTCCGTCTATGGTTAAAATAGATTCCTGTTGATGACTCCATAATAAAGCTGGATGGGTAAGATTGTTAATATAATTGATGCTTGGAAAAACGAAATAGCCAAGATTAACTTAACTTAAGCCTTAACTTAAGTTAAGTTTATGACCGTGGTTATTTAGTTTTTCCATTGTATCACGACCGTAGGTATGTTCGTTTTACGTTTACATGATTGATGCACTTGTGATAAAAAGAACACTACGTACTCCTCAGGTCAACATAATTCAAATGAATCTATATTGTGGATTTTGTGCACCATATAATTTCTCGTTGAAAAATTTGAATGCATCCAAAAGTAATCAATGACTGCGGACATACTATTTTCAACCTAGAAGTTATTTCCTGCATGTTCCACTTGTGTGAGTTTTGCGAATTTATTTCTAACGCCTACCATTGTTAACGCAATAATATTTGTATAACGTATTCATTGAGTGCTATTTTTTCAAATAAATTATAAAAAGTAAAATTTTATGCGTTAACAGTATTTATTTACAGAATAGCAAAAATTACATCTGTTTATTTGAGCGCATCATTTTTCAACGGCCGTCATCTCTTATTCAAAAATCTCGTGCCATCGCCGATAGGTGTCTATATTTAATAGTGAAAGGCGCAGTATTCTTCGTAATATATAATTACGCAATCAAATGCGGTAAAAAAACTATGTTGGTGTGATTGGGTTTTTTGTTCCGTTTTATAGTGTTTATCTGCTCGACGCCAAATTATATATATGCTGTCCACGAAATGTTTAATGCATAAGACGCATGTGATGTGTCACGCAATTTGTTTCACGCACAAGATAGGCTAAACAATGCAGGTAGGATTTAATTTTTTCATAGATCTCAGTGGCCGTCTTCTCCGAGTTCAAATTAATTACGCACGATCTACGAGCCATGTGTATGCGTATAAAAAGTCTTTCAGAATTTACGTGGCCAGCATAATAAGCATTTCTTCCACGGTGTGCGAAACAATTTAGATTCAATTGACTTTTGCTCGTAAGTTTTTCAGGACTTTAATTCTATGTATCATAATAAATTAAACAACTATTAAAAAAAATTCCATTTGTGAGGCCCATCCAATTTTAGTCAATCTATATTATAGAGGAAACGAAACTGCGATCATTTTTTAGTGATTGAAGTGCTGTGCCTTCGACTTGTCTTCCGTATTTTATATGAAAAAGCTCACTTCCGGTTGGCCATGTACACTTTTCTAGATTCAAGAGCGTTCCATTGTTTGCTTTTCTTTCCACCTATAAGTGTCACGGCCATTATACCTTCACTTATTCCATGCACCGTCCGTCCAATTTGTCCTCACTATGTCTCCAACTTTGCTCTTGTTGATTCATCAACTGTGATCATTTTTTGCACCTGTTCCCTAAATGGGAGTTGATCTTGATCCTGGTCTCCATTAGGATTCCAATAGAGATTAGCAGAGACAATTTCACCTGATATATATGGTTGTGTATACTCGAAAGAAGTCATGGTTAAAATGATTATGAATTTGCTCCAGTTTTCTTTCCTCGTCCTACGTTTTTTCTGCGCTTCAGTAAATGAACATCTTAGGACATCCCATGATATAAGCTGATGTGCCTCAATTGATGGCTTAGTCGACTGTGGATGGTTCAATTTTCACTCGTAGAATTGACTTGCTTCGAATGCTGTAGGTTTCGATATATGCTCAAGATTCGTCAAACAGTTAATGTGATTCTGTCTTATAGTGTAATTACACAATGCAAAAAAGAAACCAAAATCCCAGCATAAGTTCTGGCGGCTATAAATATAGTAGTTAGCAAAAAAGTGAAATTAAGGATATTAATTTTTAAATAATAATGAGATATAATTGATATTAAATAATGTTTAATGCATCAATAAGGATATGATTCCTGCATAAAATCGACACTATATCCTTTCCACTTCAAAACAGTTCGTAAATACTTTATGAGCTGTTATGTATGGGATGTCGGTTTATGTTAAATCACCGTTACATGTGCTACTTTAATTTATATTAGAGATTGGGGCTATTATATCATCAAAAATAGTACTTTCGTTTTCTTATCAGGAATAATACGATATATCATGAATAATACTCGAATATCAATTTGCGTTAAATGGCAGGAGTATATAAAAAATTGGCAATATGAAATTAAACATTAAAATGAAAAATATAAAATATTCTAGCAGAAACGCCTCATACACGTGAATCACTTATCAAGGAATATAAGTTATTTTGCCATGGGATCGTTATGTGTATGAACAGTCGAATAACCCTACACGAGTTAATGCCTCTCGAAAATTCTTGTTCGTTTTCTCTCCGAAACCCTCTTGTTTCTTATTGATTGCTTACAGTAAATATTTAAGAATGCATAATTAATTCGTTCGAGATGAAGAGGGACCTGATGTAGATTAGGTTGCTGGATTGGGTTTCGTTTGGAGTTACAAAATGTTTATTTGATAGTTGTGTCCATCCAAAAACCTACCTTAACCGGTAGATTACCTAATAATAATAATTAATTCGTTCATAATGCAAAGAGAACAACATCGGCGTAAGCTATGGACATATGATTATATTTTCCTTGGGTTTAAAACGTTCTGCTTCACGTACCTACCTACAATATTTCTCTTTGAAACCTTTCCAACTGAAACTAAAATGAAAACTTTAGCAATATTTGAAATAGTTTGTTTGTAAAATTTCCCGGGGAAACTTGCATCTCCTAATATATCAAAGTATCACGCTGATTTCAATTACGTCAGAGCTCTGATTTAATAGAGGTATTTTAGAGAGAGAGTGCACACTATATAGGGAGTGCACTATATTGAGTTTCCTACGACGGCCAGATGCGGCAAGGTCCTGTGTTGTTGACAGGATGTTACGGAGGACGCGGAACCTTGCTCACCTAGACCAACTTGGCAAAACGCATTCTGAAAGCAGAAATAGTACGTTAGTTGAATATTATATATCACGTAAGTTTACAAGTGATAATTAACCTCCCATAAGAAGTTTAAAACCAACGTTGTGGTGAATGTATAATTTAATTCCTAATTTTTCTAAAAAGGCATACTCTTTGTTCATGACTATATTTTTTACTGATGCCGTCAAACATTCTGTTATCAAAAGAATTATCTATTGATGGAAAAGAAATAGAATGGAACATACTCAAGATAACCCACGAAAGTCCATTAGAAGACCAAAATGGCATACTACATAAAAGAGTAACTTATTCGGTTTTCGCATTTATAAAATCCCCTCGGAAAAATTAATTGATCATATTCTTGTTCTTCCAAAAAGTTCACTTTTTGCATTTACCTTATTTAATTGCATATCTCGACCTTTTCCATGACAGTGACGTATCCTAGCCTACATTGCAATACCAGGTGCAACGACATTATACTGCCACTATGCTGGACCGTTCTCGAGGTGATATACTCGTAAGATATTAAACTGGAGACAAATATTTAATAATTTACTTACGAACTGTTTCACATTTAATTAAAAACTTAAATGAATGGATTGACATTCAGTATTTTTCTTAAGGAAAATGTGTACTTGAGAATCAACTCTGGGCATTGAATTCGATAATTATTTCGTAGATATATAATTCATAGATTAAAAAAATGGTAATTTACTATCATATTGAACCATTTCCCCCACATTTCCTATTGGTCTTCCAGCTTAGGAATATCCAGTATCTTTTTAATGGCCCGGGAATAATTTCATATTGATTTCGCTCCCGAGATCATATGTCACATTACAGAAATTCTTAAATCTTACTGTTTTTACTAAGTATTAACTTTTAAAGTAGATAAGTGATAACTCGGTAAATGAAGTAAATTGCAAAACAGAACTCATTTTAAAGAATTTTTCCGCCTGCGAATCGAATCGTGATGACAAGATTATAGTTAAAAGTATAAATGAATGTTTTATGAAATACATTTTCAGTGATTATGTATTTACTCCAGAGTAAACGTAACGGGATCGAATTCAAAACTATAAGTTTCCATGACTGAGATAAGCTGAAGAACTCCACATCACAGGGACCTTTCTTTTTTGCAAAGCCACAGAACTAAACGAAATATTGTAATTTAATTCTTTTTTAAGTATTTGAACCACACTAATTAATCGATGCATCTATTTTCGTATTTCTGATGAATTCTCATTAGGGAAATACATAGTATTACGATAATATTGTTTTTGTACTATCTTTGATCAGTTAAGTATTTCTACCTGCGATCAGATTTACTTTTTATTTATTTTTTTACGTCAAAATGTGGGCAAGTTTTCATTTATCCCTGAATTTACGTTAATATGAACAGCCACTGAAAAAGAAACGCATGTAATTAGCATCAAACGGACTATAAAATGTTGTTAGTTCACATGAATTTACTCTTGTAAAAATGAGAGGAATCTGTAACTTTTCAATAATTATGTCCATTGCATATAGTTAAGCTTGAAATCTGCAACTTTCGTGCTATGTGTTAAAAGGTCATAAAACTTTCTCGCAGACGTTGGATTTATTCTTTTATGTAGAGCGAATCACGATAAAAATACACTTAAAAACGCAAGAGTAACGGTTGCTTATTCCACAAGGTTATTCAACAGTATAAAATCTTTTTTTTATCTTCGTACAAGCATAGCAAGAGTACTTTTGGTTTGTAAAACACATTTTTATCTCATCCAGTAGCGTGAGTTCATTTGGTGAAATGTAGGCCATTACCCTGGTGTTACATTCTTACTGACCATATAACCCGAGGCGATGTTTCACTCAACCGGTGTATGTTGACTTCTTTGGAAAATACACCATCCCTTAAAAAGGTGAATTCAGAAAATGTAGCGATTTGTTGGCCTGTTTCCATCGATAAATTCTCTGTCTATATTGAGTGAGAGCTTGAATGTTTCACTAGTTGCTGTCACCTGGATTACTAAGTTTAATTTTATATAAACCAATTTTTGATAGGTTTGACTAAGCTTTATCATATTAATTCAGTGTTTTTCATATTATTTTTTAAAAAAGTAGGAATTTTCCTTATAGTTGATGATGGGATTATGTTGAGTGATTCGTTGTGCTGAGAAGGGGGATGAAATACTTTTTATCGTAAAGCTAAACATATCTGAGAAGGCTTAACGCTCCAGTGTTTTCGAAATTTTTCCACAAATGTTTAAAATGATTCATGAGGGATATATTATTAGAAGTTATGTTAAAATTGCAATAAAATTAGAAGTTGGGAAGAATAATTGTATGCCACGCATATCTTCATCTTTCTATTGAGGCGGACCTGTCGAGAGACGCTCGACCTCGCGGAGTGACCCGTTGGGTAACAACTCATTCACGTGTTTTGTTCAGGTGAGTGGCTTTACACTCCGTGCACATTTCAACAATAGCAGAGATGCCAGTGTTTTGAAAGTTGACAAAGAGTATATCCCTTTTCCCATGAGAATGCATACGGTCAGATATGCCCTATAAAGTATCTTAAAAGTGTGATTCGCATTCCTTCAAGAGGAAAATGCCGGAGGCTTTTTCCTCTCGCGTCGGCTCCTTTTGTTCCTGAACAACTATGGTCCGTGGAGCGGATGCAGGGATGCAGGGGTATGTTGCAGTGATAAGTCTTAAGTAACGCTTTCATGGAAATTATATGAAAAAAATGGTAGACAGGGTTGGGTTTGAGGCAGAATTATTTATTTTTTGTTCCTTAGAGAGAGATATATAGACGGTAGTATTATGGACTCGCAGGTTCCCATGGGACAGAGAATTGGGGACACCGTTGTTCTACAAAAAAAGTTAACAGACATTCTGCGATGTATTTGCGACAATTTGTACCGTCGCAAGATTTTTGTTCCGTGTATTTTTTTTTAATTCTTTTGATCATTCTTTTCCCACTAAATTTTTGTAATTGTTGATGATAATTTATGTATCGCATGCCATGCGGTTTCGCAGTATCGTATTTTTTTTGGTGTGTAATAGAAGAATATGTAATTCCGCAATGAAGAACCCTGACTTTATAGGATGGTAGTGAATTTGACGGCGATGTCAAAATAAAGAAGAATTTTTTTTTGGTTTCAGTATTTTTTAAACTTTTTAAACCAGAGGAGAAAGTGTTTACTCCTATTTAAAAATAAAATATTATTTCATAAAAAGATCCCTTTTGTTTGTGAAAAAATTGTTGAGAAAAGATTACAAGTTTACTTTTACAAATGTACTAGGGAAACTTGAATGAGCGCTCGTCTAGTCACAAAAAGAGAAAATTAAACCGATACTTTTACATAGATTCATGGGACTGGATTACTTTTGAAATCTTGATTTAATCACGCTACATAAAAATTAAATAAGAAAAAACGACTGCCACGCGGTTGGATTCAATAGTTATAGTTTCTTTTTCTCTCAAAATTCACTGTCGCGAAAATCTCCACCAAATTTGAATGCCACTTTTTTTTCTTATTCCAGTTCCTTTTCCCAGCGTTTCATGATACCGAAGAAGTCCATTGCTATATCGTTGTTCTAATATATTCTGCACCTCTACATGGTGATTTATAGTAATATTAATAATATTAATTTAATGCATAATCTAATATAACAACCTTTAAATATTTTATCTTCCAGTGAATATACATTTTAACTGAGGTATGTTCAATTCTCTCGGTATAGCTGCATATATATATATATATATATTTATATTTTTTGATGATGCGGAAGTACTCACGAGAGCAATATAACTTTTGGACGGCACAATAGAACACAGAATAAAACAGATAACACGTAAAGGGACACTCACACTGTAGATGATTTAAGCTTTCGACCTACTCCGAGGCCTTCTTCAGGTCAGACTCTCTCTCTCTCTCTCTCTCTCTATATATATATATATATATATATATATATATATATAAAATTTAGAAGCAGTAAATGGATTAACGAGGAAGGAGTATCAGCAGGCTGTAGAGAAAATGATGGATGACGGTAAAGATCTGAGTACTATCGAAGAAAAATGGGAATGTATCAAGAAAGGGATATTGGAAGCCGCTAAAGACACTATAGGAACCGTTAACGGGAAACGGATAAGGAAACCATGGGTAACGGATGAGATGATTGCAAAGATGGATGAGAGAAGAAGATGGAAAAATGTAAACACAGAGTTTGGCAAAATGAAGTACAAAGAGTTGAACAATAAATTGAGAAGGGCCACAAATAAAGCAAAAGAAGAATGGTGGAAAACGCAATGCGAGGATATGGAAAGTTTACAGAAGAAGGGTGAAATTGGTGCTCTATACAGCAAGGTTAAGTTATTATCGGGAAGTAAGAAGGCAAGATCTGTGCTAACAGTTAAAGATAAATGGGGTAAGATAATAGTTGAACCAGGAAAAATCCAAGAGAGATGGAAGGAATATATAGAAACACTGTATGGTAAAGAACTTAGGCCGACAAGGTTAGACATAGAAAAGGAACATGACGTAGAAGAAGATAGCTTAGGTCCAGGCATACTCGACGAGGAAATAGAAAGGGCATTAAAGGAGATGAAAGCAAATAAGGCTGTGGGGGTGGACAATATTCCCGTAGAAATGCTGAAATGGTTAGGGAAAGGTTGGAAGGAGGCCATATATGGACTGATTCGTAGTATCTATGAGGAAGGAATCTGGCCGGAAGATTTTGTGAGATCGGTGTTAGTTCCAATTCCAAAAAAGGCAAAGGCTTCGTCATGTGAGGATTACAGAACAATAAGTTTGATATCCCACGCAGCTAAAGTTATTCTCAGAATCATCAACAAAAGGATAGAGAGTAAGGCAAATGATTACTTAGGGAATGATCAGTTTGGGTTCAGGAAAGAAAGAGGTACGCGTGATGCCATTGCAGTAATGAGATCACTAGTCGAGAGGAATATAGAATACAATCAGGACGTTTTTGCCTGTTTTGTAGATTTCGAAAAAGCGTTTGATAGAGTGAATTGGGAAAAATTAATGCGTGTACTGCAGAAAATAGGAATGGATTGGAGGGACAGGAGACTGATCCGCAACCTGTACATGTCTCAGACTGCTCAGGTGCGAGTTGGGAACGGAGAGTCCGGATGGGCAGTGTTAGGAAGAGGTGTAAGGCAGGGTTGCCCATTGTCACCGGTACTGTTCAACGTATATGTAGAGGATATGATTAAAGAGGCATGGGAAGAACTGGAGGTAGGAATGAAAGTCGGAGGGGAATTCGTAAAATCGGTTAGGTTTGCTGATGACCAAGCATTAGTTGCTCAGTCAGCCAAGGGGTTGCAAGCATTGTTGAGTGAATTGGAGGCTCAGTGCGATAAATATGGGATGAGAATCAATCTTAATAAAACAAAGGTTATGCGATTTTCCAGAAAGAAAAAGGCTAAGCTAAATATTAAAATAGGCGGGGAAAAAATAGAGCAGGTAGAACAGTTTACATATCTCGGAAGTGTTTTGGACCAATACGGTCAAAGTGGTAGGGATGCAAGGAGAAGAATTGCGCTAGGCAAGGAGGCTTTCTCAAGGAGGAGGGAGTTGATGACGGGGACGTTGAGTAGGGATGTTAAGACAAGACTCGTAAAAACTCTGATATGGAGCGTAGCTATGTACGGCGCGGAAACGTGGTCACTGAAGCAGGAGGATAGACGTAGATTGGAGGCTTTTGAAATGTGGGTGTGGAGAAGAATGGAGAAGGTGAAATGGACAGAAAGGAAAACAAATGAGGAAGTACTAGAAATGGTGGGGGAGGAGAGGGGTTTGTTGAGAGAAATCCTATGGAGGCAGGAAAAATGGATGAAAGGCGTATTGAGCGGTAGTGGAATGTTGAAGAGGGTAATAGAGGGGAGAATGTTGGGCAAGCGAGGTAAGGGTAGGAACAGGATAGGGATGTTGGACGGGATGAAGGGAGGAAAGAAGTACACCGAGATGAAGAGGGACCTGATATAGATTAGTTTGCTAGGTGGGGAGTCACAAAATGTTTATTTGATAGTTGTGTCCATCCAAAAACCTACCTTAACCGGTAGATTACCTAATAATAATAATATATATATACACACATATATATATTTTAATTATTCTCTGGCGGATTTTTTCTTAACTAAACGATCATTTCTTAAAAACAAAACTGGAATGTATTGCTCTAGCTCTTTGATTTTACAAATAATTTTTTTATATTATAAGATAATAATTAATCAATTAGCATCTCATTGGAGTACCATAAGTTTATCTCTTTGGTATTTAATGCTGTTAAAATATTTTAGAATACGAGTAATCACGACTATTGAAATCGCTTACTGATATTGTAATTCTGTTTGAAGATTTGAAGTTAGTTGCCTCACTGTGTATCTAGTGGTTGTTATCCATAATTTTCACTTGAAATAGTAGTATTTGATTGATTACTGCGTTATTGGAGTAAAGAATCTCAAAATATTTAATATTGTGTGGTACATCATGCATTTAGTGCGATGAAATTTCAGTATTTTGATGATTAAAAGCAAAAAAGCTCTCAATTTAGAATTCCAAGGTAGCTTAAGAAAATTACTTGATCTTAATGATATTTCATGAGCCTCTTCTACATATTTGGATTTAATTGCGCTAATCCTCCCGCTAATCCATAGGTTTACCTTTTTTATCCATTGTATTTCTACTAATTACTATAATCTTCGATTGTTTTCTAAACGGTTAGTTTAGTTTGTATCTTGCAATCATGCAGCTGTGCTATCATTATCATGGTGATATTTCGAGACGGACCGATGTTTAAAAAATATTCGAAGGTTATTTGTTGGCTAAATCAGCGTACACTATAATTATTATGCGAAATATATGTAAAGGTCACAATTATAGGCTCCAGGTGTAATGTGTTTTTGTTTCAGCATGCTTAATAACCGACCTTTGCTTCTGTATGAAAAGCAATTAGGCGAATGAAACTTACAAGTAGATTCCTTTAATGCTTTCAATTGGTGGAAATTTAATGAAGCACTAATCATTTAACTTAATTTTCCCTTGAATCGGATAATTTAATTGAATTTATTATTGATTCAATTGCATACAAAACCAAAAATGGATCAATTAATTGCTTCTTTTTTCATAAATGTTGCTCCTCTAATTTTCATTGCATTCATCGCTCAGTAATTCATGAAAATACTTAAACTCTTTAATAAAATCAGAATTCAGTAAGGTGACCGAAAACCAATGCATATGTCAAAGTATGCAACTGTAAATGAAACTAGTGTTCGCTGATTGTTAGTAATTCAGCTTAAAATTGCCGCTATTACTTAATTTTGTGGAAAATCGCAGAAAAATATTCCCATTATCAATTTCGATTTACTTATCAAAGAAATGGAGAAAAAAAATAATAATTAGTAATTATTAATATAACTACACACTTCTTTCTTAGGAAAGAATTGTACGAGATACGACCGAGTTTCAAGGCCGTCCAATTTTTTAAGCATGACTGGGAGTAGATAATAAAATGTGGTTTGCAAGTGAAGTCCGCGATGCTTCTTTATAAACGGGACATGATGACTGTACCGTGCACTGAATGAGGTGCGTATTGTTGTGGCTATGGTGAGAATCATTTTCAGTACTTGAAATAGCATTTAATAGTTCATAAGAATATTTAATTTGTTTTCTACACTTGCGTGGTTAAACACCCATCGAAATTCTTCGACAATGGCCTAATATATGCGGTTATGGTTTTATGTGTGTGAAAATTGGATTTTGTTGGTGCGACCGTTGAAAAAACGTCGAGTGTTGTGTGACAGTAAACCCACAAAGCCTCGAGCACGGATCAGCCGTTTTTCCTGGGGGCAAAAGGAAAGCGGTCCTTGTAGCAATGCAATCATGATATCATAGCGTGATGCTATGAAAAAAATATTACGTTTTCTTGAACATTATTTTGCGATGTATCAGAATTCAATTTATAGTTCATATAGGTTTTCTGAAGAAGGAAACTGAAGGACTTACGAGCGAAGTAATATTTCAATTTAGAGAGCCACTATTGTTACCATTTGGATTAACGGTTATTAATTTATGTCTTTATTATACAGCAAATTACCGCGTATATATCTTAAGGTGACCTATGTGATTTTATAATTCCATTTCCTAATCTCTGAGATTTTTCAGCGTACTTTAAATTTGTTTACGGATAATAAAAATCATATCGGCTTATAAGATAAATATTATTTGGGTCCAAAAATAAAGGTAATAATAATTAACAGTGGCGTAACTCTTTCTTATAATTCTTTCAGTTTGTTATTCCCTCCATGAACACTGTAAAGTACTATCATGTTTGTCATGCTTATGGGATAAAATTGATGGAGTGAGTTGCGACCCATGCGGCGTAGCTTTATGTTTTACATTATGTTTCTAAGACTAGTGATGCTGAGTTGAAATTTGAAACAGATCACTTTGTCTTTATTTTTTCTTTACGCACAGGGAAAGGGCACAATTTGCGAGTCCTATTTTACGTAATTTGTGTGTCTTTAAATTAATTAAGAGAGGACTTTGTGCCTCATGAAGCCACGTCCCCTTCGAGGCTAACGGGGCGACCATCTTGATGCCTCGGGTATAAAAAGGGGGGCTACCGCGGTAGCGAGGTTTGTCGTTATGGATGCGTAGGGAGTTATTCGGTCTGGATCCATAACTTGTGGCTCCAAAAAATATTTCATTTTTATGAGAAAATGCATAAAATAAATGATAAAGTAATTTTTGTGTCTTTCGTATTTTGTGTATTTCGTGCGAAGGAAACTGATTGAATAAATTCGGAAGGATTGAACCAATATTAATAAAAAATTCGGTGATATATGTCCTTAACGCAAAGAGCTACTATGCTCAAAAGTTATTAGTTTAAAACTGAGGAAGTATTGGGTGAAAATATTTGTATGGAGTATTATAGTATGTGGATCATAAGCATGTAGCGTTGAAAAAGCAGATCGGGGAAGAATAGAAGCCTTGAGAAATTGGTGCTGAATATGGTTGCAAAAGATAAAATGGACGGATTAGGCGATATATGTGGAGAAAAAGGATAAGGAATAGAAGAAACAGACGGATTGGTTACACCTTGATACATGATGAATTTTTTACTTAATAGAAGGGGAGGCACTACGAGAATAGGAAGGAAAAAATACTTAGGTCAAATAAAGAAGGGTGTTACGTGGAAGAAGCAATTAAGGGAGTTAGAATTAGATAGGGAAAACTGAAGTACTGCCCTCAATTTCCAAATAATATTAATGGTGTAATAAAGGAATTTCATCGACGATTGCCTACGTTCAAGTGACTGTAGTGGCTTCTCCCACAGTTCTTTGGAGCTAAAAACGAAGTTTTTACACCAAATTTATTGTCAAAAATACTTTCATTGAAATTTATCTTCAGTGGGTGATAACCTTAGCAGCAAAAGTTTTCGCTCTTGTACGGATATTCAGACAAGGGATGCTGACGTTTAATATCTCGAATAATTTTCTGCTAACATAGCTTACGATCTCTTAAGGAAAAAAATATATGTTAATATTTGTTTTCGTTGCTTTGAATAAGAAAATCCCTTACTGGTTAAATTTCGATTTAATTTTTTTCATAGTGCATACGAAAGGGGATTGATGAAAATCTTCAGTCAGTTTTTTAAATGCTACTAAGTTGCTTCTTTTGCCGTGATTTGGTCTATTTTCCTCCCAAAACTAAAATACTTCTGAAATTAATATCATAATAAGGTTTCAAGAAACTGTAATAGTAACTTTAACGGAGTCACCCGCTATGTGTGCATTATAATGCAACCATTTCAGAGAGTAAAAATCATTCGCCTTGACCGGGATTCGAACCCGGATCCCTCAATATCCGGCCGAGGGCTTTAACCACTTAAGCTACCGAGACGTCCTCTTACACTCTGAAATTTTGGGGGCTTTAAAGGAACAAGATGTTATGACGAAATACCGTACATACAATGTCACAGGCATTCGTAGTCGTGCGCGACGCGCCACAGTCCACGATGTTAATAAAGCCAATTTCTGTTCATACCTTAGACAAATTTCAAGAAACTGTAACAGTAACTTTAACGGAGTCACCCGCTATGTGGGCTTTATGGAACGAATCCCGGTCAAGGCGAATGATTTTTACTCTCTGAAATGGTTGCATTATAATGCACACATTGCGGGTGACTCCGTTAAAGTTACTGTTACAGTTTCTTGAAATTTGTCTAAGGTATGAACAGCCTAAGTGTTTGAAATTGGCTTTATTAACATCGTGGACTGTGGCGCGTCGCGCACGACTACGAATGCCTGTGACATTGTATGTACGGTATTTCGTCATAACATCTTGTTCCTTTAAAGCCCCCAAAATTTCAGAGTGTAAGAGGACGTCTCGGTAGCTTAAGTGGTTAAAGCACTCGGCCGGATATCGAGGGATCCGGGTTCGAATCCCGGTCAAGGCGAATGATTTTTACTCTCTGAAATGGTTGCATTATTATCATAATAAGGGGAAAGAAACGGCTTCATATAGAGAAATTCTGTCGTTAATGCTTTATGTTAAGGGTATTTAACAAAAAAATATTTTAGAGACGCATCTTCGTTCCGGATGTCGGTATGTACCGAAAGTTAGTAATATTGATAATGTTACTAACATTCGGTTTCACCGCCTTCACCAATCCCCGCCAGCTATTCAGGTAATAGGAGCGTAGGCGTTTTCAAGCAACTTTTGAAAAATTGTAGTATTCCATTAAATCTCTTTTTCTTCTGTGTCTGCGAGAAGTCGTAATCTCTAAAAGTTTCTCTTCTTCTCGTCTAAAAAATCTCTAAAAAACAAATTTTGTAGTATATATTTCAAGTTGACTTTACATCCATGTAGAAGGAATACATACAAGATATGCTCACCGTGAATAGTCCGTTAAAAAATTATCTCTAATTATGAAAACGTTGCATTGCATTTTTTATTCGTTCGGCATGGAGAATAAAATAAGCAAATTGAAGTTGACACTCTGTGGTGTGGTTTCATTGCAAGTATAGTAAGGGTAGTTGTAGGTCTACTACGTACTTTTACATTCTTTTCGGTCTATTATTTTCAATTTGTAACATTCGATTCTACATTAACAGATATGCTATTTGGACCAACGTATATTTCATTAAGTTTGAAATGAAAGTAAATTGACACATTTTTTCCCGGAAGTATTAGAAAAAAATTAAATTGGAACTACAGTAAAACTGAGAATTCTGGTAAAATCAGTATGTTTGGGGGTATTTTCGTATAAATTCGGCCCAAGACTATTTACGATCGGCAAAAACAGCTCTTTTAAATTCATCGGACGGACATATTACTGATTAAATGGTAATTCAATAATTGTAGTGAAATTATAGAAAGATGTAGGTAGGCAGTTTTAACGTTTGTAGTAATCGTGCTTAAAGAAAACTATATTCTCCCTATTACTCTGAATATCTTTACCATATATGCCTTTCCAGTAAACCCTTCAATATTTGGCTTGGAAAATCAATAACCATGTTCAAGATGAAAAACGAGGTCCATTTCTAGTGAATTCCCATCCTATTTCTGTAGCATAAATGAATACCATGCTGAAGTTGATTGAGGAAACCTTTGGCAGGAATTCGTCGAGAATTTTGATTGTGTGATAAATAATTGGTTATGCTAAGGCCTTACTTCTTTATCTGCTCATTGAATAAATTACATATTTTTATAATGTAGCAGATATCCAAAAATACTGTTTATACAAAGTTTATGGAACCCATATTGAACCTAATGCTACCAAAATACAATTCCATGAAGTGTGTGGTCAACTATGGTATAGCCGATATATGTCCGAGGTCTTTTCTAGAACGGTGAATGCGACATTCTCTCGAAGGGACAGAGCATGCCGAGCGTTGACTCCTGCAAATACCCGAGTACAATTCGCTCGAGGGTGTTAGTTATACGTTCCAATTTAGCCTGCTCTCGATTGATGGTGAGGAGAGAAGGAAAGGGACAAGAGACGAAAGCGTGGGTAGAGCTTGGGGTTGAGAGACTAGGGGGAATGGTGGAGTAATCACAGAAAGGAGGGTACGTGTGCATGAACGTGCCCATGTGTTCAGGAATGGGAGATTGGTTAGTATTGAGATTTATAAGGAGTCTGTCTGGGAAATGGAAAAGCTAGGAAGCTGGCAGCACACTATGAAACAAACGGATATAAAGGCGGAAGTTGGAGATGCCGGTCTGATTCGTTGCAGCGGGCGGGTGAACAGAGAAAGCTGCGTAACAGTAAAATACTTGTACTTAATAGGTGTAACGATGAACCTTGAAAATGTTTTCGGTTTTTCATGTAGAATTAAGAAGAAATATAGTTTAATATTTCAGGAGTGCAGAAGTGCTGAGGAGAAGATCATAGATAATACCTGTATGTCTGATGGAATATTTTTTTTCCCATTTGAATAAGCATAGACTAATCCGGTTCCGATTCAACTCCCTTAGAAAAAATATTGATTACTATATACTTGTCTTGCTATTATATTGATTACCATTGATTCCGCAAAAAAGTAAAAAAAATACTAGGGAAAATTAACACTTTATTTCTCTATACGCAAATAAAGTTGGGTTTGAGCATATAATATCGACGGCGTTGTGACCCGGTATCATAATTTTTATTATTTCACTTTGTTAGTTTTAATTGTATAGAGTAATAAGTAAAGTTAAATAACTCCACTATCAGGTTGGTTGCATATCATTTCATAGGCCAGAAATTCCCACAACGGCTAAGTATCGATGCAATATTGAAAAGTCGAATTATACAGACTACTTGCCTACGGTTGAGTCAATATGAAGAAATGGTATTTTAAAATGCGGACATTTTTATCTAACAAATGTCAGTCCTGTGCATTATAAAAGTGATGTGATGAATTATTGTTTAGTTTATCGGAAATCATTTCATGTTTTTATCGTTTGTATTTAGAAAAGTGTTGAAAATTTCTCGAAAATATTTTTATTTCTTACGCTATAGAAAAGTATCACTGATTTTGGATGCTGAAATTAATTAGCTGCGTGCATGCCTTCTTCTAACATGCCGTGAGGGACTGTAAATCGGCTGCTTTTATATCGTCAGCTCGCCTCAAGTGATTATTTTGGTAAACCATACAATCTTACAAGTCTGCCTCGATAGTTACCTCTTATCAAAGGGTAAGCGTGTAGCATATAACTACGGGGGAGAGTCGGTTTAGGTCGTGGTCCATGCTACAAAGTCAGGATTATTATATTTACAAACTATTATATTTCATAGGCTTGGAAGAATTATTGAACTTCTCCGATCTCACTATGCCATGCTACGAGTAAATTAACCCAAATTCATTTCTAGACTACTATTTCAATCGACCTTCGCAACGGAGCCGTTTCTAATCTAGGTTGTGGTGGATACTTTTATGTAAGTTTGAAATTAAATAGCGACTATGTTATTACAGTGGCTGCCAACTGTCTCACGTGGGCATAAAAATGTACCAGTGACTATATTATATAATTGGATCGTGTGGAGTATTCCTTCGCCTTTCTGGCACACTTGGTCAATGCACCAATTGATAAGTTCCAATGTTTTGAACTAGGGAATGTCTCCGTCTGCTCAAGCTTGTGTGAACAATATAATGCTACTGCAATATTCACGTCTATGTATTCATACTTCGGGAGCAAGTTCTCTATTCTTATACATATATAGTAGTTCAATTCTTCAAATCGGAACTATAAAATTGTGACAGAAAATAACTTAATAATCTTAGTCCTAAGATGATTATACAAAAGATATCGAAGGTTCAAAATGAATGGGACTGGAGTACTATCGATGACAGTTCCGTGGCATCCAAGCAGATTCCACCCGTTGGACGTAGTTCCAGATAAATTGTTGTGTTTATATTTTTAATTGTCTAAGAACTGATTTGATAGAACTGTATAATATCAATTTATACAAGATATCTTGAATGGGAAAATAGGTCCTCAGCGAACCAAATCCAAAACTTCATTCACAACTTTTAGAGTTTTCACATAATCAAAACATTTCGATGACAATAATAAATACTTTGGAAACAGTGCAACGGAGGAACATGCAGAAAATTAATGCCATTCACACTTATTTTCATAAACCTCACAGATTCATGTTTCACTTCATGGAAGTTATGTACATCCATATTTCCAATGAACAAGAGAAAAAACTTTTTCACTGCATTTATTTGGTTTGGTACAACGCGTTTCATCGTGATACGGCGTCATCGGGTTATTTACTGTGGCCATAGCACGGTGAAACGCGTTGTAAACTAAACTTACTAAACCAAATTAATTCTAAGGAAATATATTTTCTCTCTTTCAATAAAAAAATATTTTCATGCCTCAAGTGAAAAAGTGATTTAAATTATGAATTCGCTTTAGTTAAGTGATAATTAATAAGCATAAGTGACATTGGAGAGTGAATAGTGATGATTTCACGATTATACTCGATTGAAGCCATTTTAAATAGACGTCTACCATACGTAAAACAATGGGAAAATACGCCTGACCCTAAAATTCATTTAACGATTAAGTAATTTGATGTCCTAGCGATTTTAATGTAAACGTTCAACGTCATGTATTGACATTCCAAGAGTTGCGTATCGCTACGCTTGTTGCCTGCCTGAGAGACTGAGAGATCAATTCCATTAAATGGTGTTCTGTTTAATTTAATAGTATCATAAATTTAAGAAGTTAACAGCCAAGTTCAGAGTGACAGCATAAGCAGAAAATAAACTGTACAAGTCGATTTAAGTTGAACACGGTTGCGTTCATGACGCCAGTATATTCTACTCTCTTGAACAGGGCTTCGAGAAAAAATTGAACGCATGATAAGGACATAGGTTAGCATATTATATGCTATTATATACATATTATTTGTTATATATATATATATTATACATAAAACAACATAAGTATTATGAAAGCATTCAATGAAGTAATAAATAAAGTAGGAAAAAAGATGTTTCCCTGTGACAATGCCGAAAAATACGCATGTCTTTTCAACACTCGATATTTATATTCCCGTAAACGACAGAAAATTTAGGTGAAGATGTCATTCATATGATATTGGCATGTATGACATACAAATTTTCGAATCTCTTATGAGATAAGCGTCTTAGTTGTTTTACCAGAGCAGCTGTGGCACTAGGATGATGGTAGAACGTTACTACGGTCGTGACAGGAAGTTTGGTATAAATGCCCTAAATCATGATTTTTGGGGGAGACCGCAAGAATATGAAAACACGAGAAAAAGTGAGGCGGGACAAAATACCACAAATAACAATCGCACGTACTGTGAGACTCAGATTTGTGGGACAGTATCCTTTGTCACTCATAATCTTACCTACGCTCAATACTTCAGCAAGATGAACTCCTACGCTAGATACTGACGAGCTAGTTTAGCTTGAAAGGTCCTAGCAAATTCAGAAACGTGCGAATAATTGTCAAAACCATTTACAGATAGAAGCATTGGTCATAGGATCACACAAAAAGTTTCAGCCAGATAGATCGATTTTCCTATCATTACCATTCGTTCAAATCAGATCACTCATGCGACTTCCGAACAATGGATCAAAGGAAATTTCAAGTGTTGAAACATGATTTTTTGAAAGGGAAAGCGCCACACGAGACAATAGAGAAAATTGATGTGGAAATAATGCATCTATCGTTTCAATTACGATGGGTTATTTGTTGTATCAAAATTTTCCGAGTGGTCATATGAACAAAATTGACGCTGTACATCTTGGACGGTCTGTTAAACCTTCTGCTCTAGAAATCATAAAGACAATCAGTCCAAGTTAAGAACGCCAAAATCTGGTGATTTGCATTATAAGGGTAATGGCGTGTGAAATTTCTTATTACCTACGCATCACAATATTTTGCATCAGCATTTGGAAATGAGAAAGCTACCCGCTAGAAGGGTACCGAGATTGCTCACATTTAACCAAAAACGAAATCGTATGACATGTTTCAAAACCGGTTTGCAGCGGTTTCAGTGAAATCCTCAAGATTTATGGCGTCTTTTCTATACTGTGGATGAAACATGGATACACCACTACACACTTGAAGATTAGAAATAGTTCATGCAATGAGTCGCGCGCGGGGTGTCTCCACCATAGGAGGCGAAGACCGCTCCTTCTACTGAGGTGATTATGGCAACAATGTTTTGGGAATCGCAAGGAAAAATTTATATTCAGTAAAAGGTCAAACTACGTATTATCAGCGAAGACTGTTCACCGTTTAAAAACTTAGTTACAAGAAAAACGTTCTCGGTTGGCCTGCAATAAGACATTTTCCATCACGAAAACTCAAAATGAAAACTCACCACTCGACTATAACTGTAGCCCCAAAATTAATGAAATTGCGTTTCAAATTTCTTCCCCATCCCTCCTATTTCATTGATTTGGCTCTCTCGGACTACTCTCTCTTCCACAATATTAAGAGATGACTGACGAGGGGGATATTTTATTTAAACGACTTGTAGATTCCGGAATAAATTACCTATTTTGAAGAATTGGAACAATTGTATTATTTGGAAGGAATAAACGACCCGAGGAAGCAGCGGAAGAAATGCTTAAGCCCAAAAAGTGACTATAATTAGGTAATCTACCGGTTAAGGTAGGTTTTTGGATGGACACAACTATCAAATAAACATTTTGTAACTCCAAACAAAACCCAATCCAGCAACCTAATCTACATCAGGTCTCTCTTCATCTCTGTGTACTTCCTTCCTCCCTTCATCCCGGCCAACATCCCTCTTCCTGTTCCATTTTTAAAAATTTAATGAGTTAAATTGAAAAAAAAGGGAGTTTTCATTTTTAACTGACTTTTCTAAACATTCTTGTAAGTTTGTCTTTAGTTTGGCTTTGACATGTTATGTGTTTGACATTACGGAATGGGAAAGGTAATAGGAAGTATGCCAAACAGAATAGTTCATTCTTCGCCTACAGTTCTTTGTCAAAATCTCTCCATGAATTAGACTGGATGACTGAGAGTAGTTGATGAGGAATCGAGATGAGTAAGGTTAGGCTGACGACTAAGTTAAGGTTGTCCGTTTTTACAAATACTTTTTAACTTATTTGGAGAAAAAAATTATGTGGCAACTGGAAAGAGCGTCTGTGAGAAATGAAAGGCGGATCAACTGATGATTTCGGCGGATAAAATAGTAGTTATACGGCGTGCCGTGGCGGCTACTCCATCCGATGGAGTGGGACCAAAATCGATCCTGAAGTGTATAGCAAGTGGCGATAATACACCGAAAGGTCGGTCTTCTTAGTTTACCCTTATTCGGGTCAACTACTTTTTGTGTACGCTGCTTTTATTTTTTTGATGCATCGAAGTAAGTAGTAGAGGCTCCAATTACTAGACCTAAACGCAGGGTATCTCTATGTTTACCACTTATTCGCTTTGGTGAAAGTACTATTTTAAATGACATACAGAGGTAAATCGAGAATCTAAAAGATATAAATTTATTGAGCAAATATTCATGATATTAATGCCGCATTCCAAAATCCTTGTAGTTGATTACTTATAAAAACATATTAAATTACTAAACTTAAATACTTTGATACTAAAATTTAATTTGATTTTATTGTAACGATACTCCCAGTGCACAGTCTTCCGGCTACTTGCGGGGTATTGTGAAGATTTTGATAATTGCAGCGAAATTTCATAATCTCCGAACTATCAAATTACACTCAATGTGATTATGCTATTTTTATCATAATATCGGCAAACAGATTTATAATATCTGATTAATTGATGTGATTGTTTTTAAACTAATTGCTATACAGGTCTATGTACATGTGTCTAATAACCTAAACTATATTGCGACCGCCTATTGTGTATTGCCAAAACCGTTATAAGAGATGCTCAGAGTTAATAATATCATGAGAAATATCTTTCATGTCTTTCTATGCCAGTAAGATTACTAGTCTATTTCTTGGAAATGCTGTGTTGTGACTATTTAGGGTAGTAATTTAGCAAGATCATTGATTGATATAATTTTCTACATTGCTTCATCATTGTGACCTTTTTAAAATGAAAAAATAATAATTTGGAAACGGGTTCTTACCATCACGAATTCAAGAAATTTCAATTACTGCATGGATGAGGAAGCAGAGGAGAAGTTATAAGCAATTCACATTTAACGTGAGTTTCGGAGAAATAGTAAACTTATATTGATTTTTGCAATCCCTGAAAACTTTGAACGAGTAATTAGATGGGAAATATAAGAAAAACATGTCACGAATTCTGTTGAAATCAGAAATTTAAAAATAATTGTAACTGCTAATTGTGTTTCAAACCTCATGGTATTATAACATATATGCATAAAACATCATAAGCGAATTGCGGATTACCTCGAGATTAACCATAATTTAAATCCTCATAGTTCACTCGGGTAATTAATTTTGCATGGGACGAGTAAGGAAGTGAGATTAGTCCCTTCTTTGAACTAGGAAAGCGATAAATCTTAGAGCATTCGACAGGATGCAATTGCTTGGTTGAGCGCTGCACTCACTTAATTCCCAGTGGACCAAGACCACTAGCCGTGGAATTGCGCAATTATTTGTGAGCTCATGTAAAATTGCCCACTTTTTTTCTCAGTAGAAACAAACTCCAAATTAACTGGAAGATACTACCATAAGGTGCTCCATTTTTAGACTCCTTTCCAATGATCCTGGCAAATTTAACAGGAAAATATAAGCACTTCATCAAAGTAAAAACAACATTTGTTTTTTTAATTCGCTTTAGGGGCAGTACTTGCCATAGACTTCTTATTGCAAATTTTACCAGTTATAAAAATTTCGTTCTGCCGCGTCACGTTAAATGCTTAATGAAAATTGCTCTTTGTGTTGGAATTGTTGAAGACAATAGAAGCTAAAAAAGTTGTTTTACATAAACTAAAAATTATAATTTGGCTGAAAACCAACAGAAAATTTAACGCTGAACACGTGAAAATTGACATGTGGAAAGCAGAGTAGATAAGGCTATATATTTCAAGTTAGAATATTTAATAGCATTTCCTAAAAACTCGTGGTCGATTCCTTTTTTTCATATCTCACAAGGGCACGTGAGGCACGTTTATATTGTATTTAGCCTTGGTAGTTTTAATTCCTCTTAGGGTAAGAGAGAAGTTTAGAGATTCCTCCTTTATTTCGCCATGGAAATAGATGATGCAACCCCATATAAGATCATTCAGACCAATTAAAAAATGAAAATATTCAGCGAGGAAATTCCAGGGACCAGTCGTGACTTGTTACGAGTTTTCATGGAATTTGTAATCATTAACCTGTGGTACCATTTGATGAAACATCATGAATGTGGGTAAAAGAGATTTCAGCATGGTTTAATTACTCATATAATTTTTACCGTCTCAAAGAATTCTTGTTTATGTACACAATAACCTGAGGTGCTTCGCCACGGGAATCCCCGCGACAGTGAACATTGCAGATGGCGGAAGCAGAATGAAAAAAAGTTGTGTGATTGCGATTTGCAATTTTACTTAAAGAAATACAGGAAACACTCAGTGGTAGAGTAAGTCATTCCGATCAGTATTAATACTTCATTGTCTAAGTAATGGCTGTACATAGAATTTTAATACTCCTAAAGAATCGGAATCGTAAATTCTGGATGCAAACTGCTGGTACTGTGGTAACACGACCGTTGAAAATTGTGTTTACCACCGAAAGTGATATTTTACAAGTGATGAAGCTAGAAGCGTACAATTAAGGGCGCCTGATCTGTAGAGTCTTCCGCAGTTGTACTTTACAAGTGTGGTGCTTTCACTTTTAATACTCGACCACGTTGGACTAATGTAATCTGTGTCAAGGAGGCGGAAAGTGAATGTTATTTCAAATTTATCATGTTTTATGTCGAGAAACGAATTTTTTAAACTAATTATCCATTCATTAATTTTCCTACTTCTGATTAGATACGTTATGTGGTAAAGAAAAGTTTTCAGCTGTCTTATTGTTTATTAGATATAATCAAATTACTAATTAATACAATGGAAGTCGTATACAACTGTATGTTCAGAAATATATCAAAGTAAAATAAAAAAGTGAAGTTTTACTTCCAAAATATGTAAAATAGGGTACACCTACTATCAATGAAAGAACTGTCTAAGCAAAAGAATTAAGGCAATTAATCAGTGGATTTGAATATTTGGGATTCATTTAGCTTTTTATTGATGTATTATATTTAGAGATTTTGTTGTCTAAAAAGCTCCTTATGATTCTAAATGTATTGTATAATTATGTAGGTGCAAAAAAACAATATCCTGTCAAACGTCTTAATGTTTTCACATAGCACTACTATTTGAATGATCTCCTTTTGCTTGAGTATTTTAAACACAAACTTAGACCTTTCAGTTAAAATATGCGACAAAATTATTTAACTCTTAAACTGAACTTTTATTTAGTCCGATAGCAATTCCCGAATATATTCGTTGTTTTATACGAAAGTGAATTAATTAAAGACATTTTAAAAAGTTCCTTAAATTGAGGCTAAATCGGAAGTTAATCAGTTTACCAGTTATTTTTTGCATCGAAATTTGTTTCTCCCATGTCTTACGCCCTATAAATAATGGGAGGTCATTGTACAATCTAACAATTTATTGAGCTAACTATTCTAATTTTAGCTTGGAATGCAGGTATAATATCAACCAGTTCTGGAGAAACGGGTAGGGAAACATAGAAACATGGATAAAAGGCAGAATAATATTTGTATGGGATATCCCACGATGGAATCATGATATACCGTCCATTAATGCGAGCTGGTCATTCACTTGTAATTTTTTGTAAAAGTATTTTCGGCCTTTCTCTCGGCTATCTGAAAAATATTGCTTTTGGACTACTTACAAAGATGTTGCTTTTATTTCTTCAAAAGGAATTTTGTTTTAGTTTTTCAACAGTTTCCACTTCAGGCAATAACAGACAATTAAATGATAAATTTTATTTCTTGTTTTAGAGAAATAAAATACACAACGCAGTTATTTCCTCCAGTTTTATTGCATGACTGAGTCGAAATATGCGTGAAGCCCGTATGGGGAAATATTTTTTCATAGAAGTGTGTGATGCAGTGACATTTTATGTAACAATTTTCCAGTCATGTTTCTGAGAAAGTGATGTTTTTTTTTATAAATTACCAATCACATATTGATCAAGTACTTTCTTAGAAATTAAGATAGTTTTTCTTTTTTGAGCTTTAATAAAAACTGTTAAACGACTTTATGGGTGTAAAATATTACATTTTAGTCTGCTAATAAATGAATGAATTATCCAGTATAGTCATCTATGTAAGTGCTGAGCTTCAGTATAATTTATATTACATATAATTATTGATTGCATGAATATTCGTTTAAAAATTGCGATGTTTGCTGGAAAAGTACAATTTTGAATATTTTATCTTATGAATTATTCTTACCGCTACCAATCATTGCTCCATAAATTGTGGCAGACTTTAGAGATTGTTTGGACACAAGTTTTTTCGTTAAGATTTGATTTCTCAATACTTTATTAGTCATAAATTTGTGAAGTTGTAACCATTCTGCGTGTAGTCATATATAATTACTTTTTCATACAAAGTACTTTGCTTGAACTTTCCTGATAGCCGCATCCTATCCAAAAGTTCCTTTTAAAAATAATTTCACCATGTTAAATTGTAGTTGCTGCAGTTAATTATTTGACTCATCATCACCATCTGTAATTCAAAACATCACTTCGAAGTTATTGATTCCGATGCGGTTCATTTTTAGTGTAACACATTTTTAGGGACCCAAATTCCAACGCATCTTCGAAGTAAAGATGTATATAGAGCAAGGAGATAAATAAGAATTAAAATAGAAATTGAACCATGGTGACAGTTTCGATGTCCATAGTATTAGAACTTTCTTGGTCATTGTGGATAGTGGATGTTTTTTATTATTATGAATAGCGACCAATTAAGTTGAGGGATCAACAACATGTTATGAAAATGAAATGTCATTAGGCAGTGCCAAACAATTGTTGTTCTACGATTATAAACTCAAAACACGTAATTTCAGCGATCTGCACACGAAATTTCCATCCAGCATTCGGATCCATTGGGTCGGCGTTTCCTGCACGTGTAGGCGTACTCCTTTCTTGGATCTTTATTGGCTTGGTTTTAAGCATTGTGCATGGTGACTGACTATTGTCTCTGCACGATTGCTAAAGCTTTCGACGCTTCGCTACCCGGTTACATTACTCACCCATTAACTTTCCAAGGAATGAGTGCCTCTGCCCTTCGCTCTCCTTCTCCCTCCTTTGTTCTCGAGTACTTTCGTACTAGCTCGTAACACCCTTTGCCAACAGCACGACACCATCCGAATAATGCGACCACGAGCGCCAGTTACTGCGGTGTAAATCTGGCGACGGGTGGGTGTCGTAAAAGATGCTCCTACTCAGTCTCTTTGCACTGGCAGCGAAACATAAATCCGCGTGGCATGCTCATAAGGAGGGATGTTCGTGATGAAATGTTTTTTTCTTGTTGGCAATTGATTTTTAAAGGCTTTTTATGGTTACGGAAAGGTGGTTACTTTTCATTCATTTGTTTTGGGTGGCATGGAGCTGGTGACCCATATCGGAGTAATCTTTATTGATGTCTTTCTTTCTAACCAATAACTAATTCAAAAATATTCATGCATCAAATATTTTATTAAATTATTCTCATATTAATGCTCTGTTGTTTTTTCAAAGGAATTTCCTATTTGACATCATGTCCGGTGACGGATTCTAAGATATTAAATATTTTAAAAGAAGAGGAATTTAAGAAATTTTTATGTCAGTATTTTATGAGTCTAGAATTCGTTGAGTTCCTGCTCTCGAATAAAGAGGTAATAAAAAGTCATCATTTTGTTGACCGTAAACTTTATCATATACCATTGTTTATTGATATTAATCAGTAAGCTCGATTACATACTAGAACATTTAATAAATGCCATACTAGCCGTTTTCGATCGAAGGTCAACAAATTTTGATATTTACTGTGGCTATATGGTACTACACAAGTATATAATTATCTACAAAATTTAATTAGATGATTATTTAATTATGATCTTTTAGGCATTTTTACGTCAACTAGCTGGTGCTTCCTTGATGAGTCAGAAAGGCAGACAATGGACTAATTATAAATAGATTTTGTGAAAAGGTTAATTGCATTTTTTTCACGGGTTATTTAAAAAATATTTGTCTTCATTTGAATTTATTGAAACGGATTTTATATATATACGGATCACTTGAGCCACAAAATAAAATTCATATGAAATTTTCTTTACACCCAAGGGCTTGTCCCCAGCGAAATCGAATGCATTTCGTTACATTCCTTCTCGTTAAGGAGGTTTCTGGAATTGCACTTATTCATCCGCCCTCATGAACGATGTCAAAACGAAACCAAATTACCCTTATGTATCTTTTACTCTATACAAAAGTATTAAATGAGTATGTAAACACGCATCACATTCATCCACGTCTTTGCATTTTGTATTAGCACCTCCTTCCCTTCAGTGTAGGCGTGGATTTGAGCTCACGGAAAACTTGCGTTGCCTATGCGGATGAAAGATCCGAGATTCTTGCAAGGAGACGGGAATCCCTCGCTGGCGGCTCTTCTTGTGAAAGGCTCTGAGGAGAGCTACGAAGGAGGTGGTTTGCGAGCGTCAGCGAGGCCTTGGAGGCATTGCCCTATCCGAATGAATGGAAAGGAATTGGCGCATCCGGTACTCGAATGGGTGAATCCTCTCTCTCTTACCCCCCTCTCCGCCACTTGCCTTCCACAGGTGGCATCAGATAGCAACGACCATTCATTCTCCGCAGAAAAACGTGGGCAAGGGAGATGTTTAACACTCGCAATTTAATGGTACGAACTAAGAACGTCGAGTGTCCGAGAGCTCTCCCTATGGTTGGACTTGACGCGTTCCCTTAACATTAACAAGGTTGCAGCGACTAATGAGTATCCGATGACTATCGGTGAAAGGAAAGCTATGAATAAACCAAAGCGTAAATCAGGATATCGGCGGGAGTACACCATCTCCCTATTCGTTTTATTTTCTTAGAAAATGTCCGTAAAATGTTTTGTAGCAGCAGTAGTGACTTGGGTTGCTTTCAATCTTAGCATTTTTTTACAGAATATGAAGGATATTCCTTTTGAAGTTTTTCCTGTGTGATAAATCTGTTTTAAATATTGTGGTTTGTGGATATCCTCTTTGTGATTTTTCATGCCAACATTCGTTATTTTCAATTGACCAGGTCATTTTCAAAAGTTATTTGTATCATTATAGAGTTGGAAAGAACACTTGAGTGCCGATCCTATTTCCGTCACTTGGTGCAAGAGCGCTATTATATGGTAGATAGATAGATAAAGGACTTTATATGGGCGAAATTGAGACCTAATGGTCCCTTCTTCCATTTAACCCATTGTCATGAACGTATAATACAAGGTATGAAATTTATAAAATACATGCAAGTATACACATAAATACATAAAGACAGACACAAATTTTATCATCGAAAGAATAGGAAAAGAATATATACACACACACACGCACACACGCACACGCACACACACACACAGACACACACACATACATACATATATATATATATATATATATATATATATATGTCGATCATGCGGAAGTACTGACGAGAGCAATATGACTTTTGGACGGCACAATATAACACAGAATAAAACAGATAACACGTAAAAGGACACTCACACTGTAGATGATTTGAGCTTTCGGCCTACTCCGAGGTCTTCTTCAGGTCAGACTCTGTCCTGACAGTCTGACCTGAAGAAGGCCTCGGAGCAGGCCGAAAGCTCAAATCATCTACAGTGTGAGTGTCCTTTTACGTGTTATCTGTTTTATTCTGTGATATATATATATATATATATATATATATATATATATATATATATATATATATATATATATATATATGTATATATACACATATATATACACACATACACATATATACATACATATACATAAAAAGATTAGGGATACACCAACACATACACAGAGTAAAAGACAGTGATTAGAGAGAAACATCAGGATAAGTAATGTGTAAGCGAAGAATGAGGTTTGTGGGAAAAGCTAGGGTGAACGTATTATATGATAGGCAGGCTTCCAATGAAAGGAAGAAGTCGAAGTTATTCCACGTTCTTTTCTGAACGAAATATCCAAGGGGTAACAAGAGTTTTACGTCATGGTCAACGGACTAAAGACTGTGCTATAAATGCTCTCCAAATTGCGCCAACTTAAGAAACTGGTAATGTTGAACAACCTGCTTATCCCATGATTGAAACCCACGGTGCTATAACCCTCTATGCTCATGTCAAATTAATTGATGTTAAATGATATTTTTCGCAAAAATGATAGCCAGAGAGAAGTACAGTCACTTTGGGGCCCGAAGGTGGATCATTTGTCAGCGAAAGAATCATTTGCTTAATTCTTCAACCTATTTCTACGAATGCCTCTTTTTTGTCATTCTTAGACATGTTTCACGAGCTGTCGCGGAATTTTGCTCCCACGGCTATTGTTCTCACTTGGAACGGACCTTTCCTCGAGGCTGCAGCTATGAGGCTATATAAATCTAGGTGTTGACCTTGGATCGATCATTGCACTCAATGGAAGTGGAAGTCTTGAGCTTTAACCTATGCTTTATCTTGTCGCGTGTGCTAAAAAAACAATTTCCTTTGGATCTGAAGATAATTAACACTTACTTTATTATTTAAGAAATAATAATGGTCATATTTTGCTAATTTCATTTAGACATATTCAGAAAATACTAGGGATTTGAGACGGAACAATTGAACGCACGGAATATTTTTTTTTGTTTGAAAAATTATAAGCGATACTTGTTTCAAATTAGGCTTAGGCCACTTACTTATGGTTGTACATGTTGAGTGGAAAACTAAAAGTCTATTTCACGACCTGAAAGATACCAAAGATGAAGGATGGTTCGGAGTGACTGTTTGACGATATAATCTTTAGAAGTTAGTTATTGATGGGTTATATGTACGCTGTGAAAGATCTACTAAGGAAATACCCCATGTTGGCTTGTATGCACTTGGTTCTACATTTGGAATGGTGGGAGGGAATTCCGCTGTTTTCCGGGAGTGTTAAGGGTGAGAAAGAACTGTATGGATAGTGACTTATGCATTTTACCTTGGCCTACACATGAACGCTGATACAAATCCCAGATAAGGGAAGGTTCCCAAGGTTAAAATGATTCTATTGCTATTTCCGTTTATGGAACAAATTGCATTACACTCCTTCTAGTAATAGGATTGAGACTAGCATGCTGGGTTGAATTGATCCTTTGGATGGGTGAATCACTTAAAACACGCGTCTGCATATTGAGGATTGAACGTTACCTAATAATGAACGTTACCTGATTGAATACTACCTTTAAATTTAGTATCTGTTAACTGCATTATTGGAATTATCACGGCACGACAGTTTCGATGAAAAGATAGCATTGTACTCGGAGGTTATTGTCCAGCAGGTATCGTGTTACATTGAGGTGCTAGCGAAAGTTTGAATAGAATCCTTAGAATGCTTTAAGAAGCATTATCAGTTCCATAAAATCCGAGGGGTTGCACAGAAGGTAAATAGGTTCGAAAGTCTTTAATTTTATATATTTCTGTGGTTGAATTACAAATCCATTCTTATTTTACTAATGATATTATCTGTCTATCTAATGTATAAGTAGCCAGGGACCTCGTTCTAAATTTCTGCTTCATCGGTAAACGGATGCCCAAGATTTATCAAGCCTTAAATACATTCCGAAACCACGAAATTATGGCTTTCTTCCATTCTGCATAAATAATATATTACATTTGTTGACCACCTAAACAGACATATCTGTGACCTTCGTGATGCCATCCTTAAAGTCATACAGCCGGCAGGAGTACGTATATGGTGGGAGATGTGAAATAACGTTACTACGAGGGTCATCCGGAAAGTAGTACCCGTTCGTGAAATAAAGACACAAAAGTAAATATCAACAAACATAAAAAATTTTATTTGAAAGAGGATACTTTAAACTACTTCTCAACATAATCTCCAAGCAAATTAAGGCATTTGTGAATATGAATTGAATCATTAAAATGAAATTCTTACATAAAGTTTCGGAAGTTATTTGTAGAACTTATCGTATTGATGTTTCAGTCATATAAAGTATTACTTTTGGTACAACCTTATTACTGTCGAATCTGACTGATTTTACTGCAATTACAGGCAAATCTGCCTAAGCTACCTACACACTAAAATACTTGAAATCGTAATTTAAGCAGCACTGGTATTCTTGAGCAGTGTCGTCTTTATATCTAAAATCATCGATACTTCAAAAAACAGATCTTGTGATACAGAGGTGAGCATTGGTAGAGTATGACATCCCATCAACAGGGGAAAGGAACAGACGTGGGATTGCGATATCGATTTAAGAACGCCTTCGTTAAAGGTCTACGTGCCAGTTGATGTTTTAGCTGCAAGGGAAGGGAATACATAAAAAAATATTAAATTGGGTTCTGGACTTTCTATCTATCCGCAAACATAGGGCAGCAATTAAACAAATTGCTTGATTTCCAACTATGCGAAAGTAATTTGTGGTGCCAATCAGGGTAGCGTAATGAGGTCCTTACTGGACCTTATATATTTCTATAAATGAGATCAATTCGAAGGCATAAAGTAACGTTAGACTTTTTGTTGACAATATTTTCACTCATAACTAGCCTTGCAATTTGCGAAATACTTTCCAGAGATTGGCAAAGCGTTCACGAGTGGCGCACCACATGGGATCTTGAATTAAATACTGAAAAAGTTTAAATAAAAGAATAGAATGACGTGTATGTAACAAACAGTTAATGTTCAAATGAATCTTGACAATTAATTATGTGCATAACTAGAGGAATATGTTCGCAGCATACGTGTATAAGACGCCGCCTCAAACATGATGGTGTTTGCAGCCTATGCATGCATGCAGAAATTGCAATTATTGTATTTAGAAAATGAGCGAAAAGATGGAACCATGGCATTTCTCGCTGTTGGCCCCTACATACTAGAATATATTTGGGACTACAGAGACGCATCTCTGAAAACATTTATTAACTTATCAAACTAAATACATATCAATGCGTACTCCTTTACTTCTACTTCAATCTCTCCAATTATCTTCTACCCCGTACTCCTTCTTCGTACTCCAATACTCCTTATTCTTCTATTTTTCAAACTCTACCATTTCAGTACATCCATCATTTCCGTGAAACTATCTATCCTTTTGTTCCTTCAGAGTACATATCTTGCTGTCTTTCTTTGAACTTTTTCTATCTTTTTAATATGTCCCACCTCATATGGATCCCATACTATGGACGAGTATTCTTGGATATGGCTAACCAGTCCCTTATATGCTTTTTTCTTTTGTGACTGCGCTACTTCATTTTAAACTTCTCATTACCCAATGACGTACTTTAAATGCCTTCTGTGTCACATTATCTGCTTGAACTCCCCACCCAAGATCACTAGTTAAGTAAATGCCTAAATATTTGCAATGACTGATACGTGGGGTTCTTTCTCCAAAGAGGGTGGAAATATCCTTTTGTGCATTATTTTTATTTGAAAAATATATATGCTTACTCTTACTAACATTAATGCCCATATTATTATTTGTAATCCGGGCACCAAGGCGATCAATGTCATTATGTACTGTTACGCGGTCATTTACATGCTCTACCCGTCTGTATATAATGCAATCATCAGCAAACAGTCTTATTTTGCGAATGCCGATTGTTTTGTAGATCGTTTACGTATATTAGGAAGAGTAATGGCCCTAGAACACTGCCTTGTGAACGTTCTGCTATAATGTTCGCCTCTTTTTAAAATGCATCCCCTATTATTACTTTTTTAATTCTAGCTGTAATAAAATTGTTTATCCATTGCTTTGCTCTCAAATTCAATGGAAACGACTCTAAATTTAACAATAATTTATCGCGAGGCACTTCGTCGAAAACTACCGAAAAATCAACGATTACTGCATCGACATATTTTCCTTCATCTATTGCGTCGCCGATATATTGGGTTAATCCCAAAAGCTGCGTTTCACACGAGTGTCCTGTTCTAAACCCATGTTGGTGTTTCAATTGCCATCTATCTCTTGTCCGCCATTCCCGAATGTAATCAGCGAATCTTTTTTCCATTATTTTGCAAACAACTAATGTTATGGTTACCGGTCTATAATTCTTGGCTACTGTATTATCCCCTTTCTTGAAAATTGGAAAAATTAACTTAAGCAATACAGAATACGAGTATACCTCTCCTTAACACATTAATAACTAAAGTTAAACTGCTATACATGCCTTTTCGGCGTGCATATCATTAGCATAATTTGACTAAAATGCCAAATGATGCATAATGAATAAGTCAAATTTCCATAATACTCGGGTGTTACTCATGTCTTTCTCATTGGTGAATAAGTGAAATCCACATATTAATGAAATGATGTTAGAGAGGATACGGTAAACTTTACCGTATCCTCGTATTACCCTATTACCGTATCCCCGTACCCGTATTACGGTAATTATTACTAAAATAATGGATGTAGAGACTTCACTTTTACTTGTTATTAATTTGAGTTGTCTACATAGTCACCATTCAGAGTTATACGTATCTCCCAGCTTTTCTTGACCTTTTGAAAGTGGTCATGGTATCACTAAGCAGATTCCGCCTCTTGAATTCCATCATTTGTGTGTGCCAAATCTGCGACTCCGCAATGCTTTTTATTAGTTTTGGGAAGGAATGAAATTGCTTGGGGTGAACTAGGGAGAATTGGGCAGATATGGAAAACTTTCAATGCCATGTCGCTTTAATTGCCTGTCGCTCTGTGGTCGCAATTGCAGGTCGCGCCGTATTCTCCTTGGAGGAGTCAGTAGTCGTGAAACCCAGCGTGCTGAAACTTGGAATATGTGAAGTTCTTCGTGAATAATTTTCCACGCACTGCTTTAACTAAGATCATCCTCATACATGATCACTCGTACGATTGCTATTCAAGCTAATAAGAGTAACGTCGTCCCACTTGCATCACTGTGGTACCACCCATATCGTCTGTGAGTGATCATCTCCCACTTTTTGGATCGTTAGTGATGGGCACTTGACCGGTTTGAAAATTTTACCATTTCCAAAAACGGACCTCCCGGGTATTGTAGCCTTTCGCATGAAGGAACTTTAGGAACTTAATCCCTTTGCAAGCCTCTATGTCCTCCATACTGCGAGTTATTTCAATCCATGGCTTCCTGAAACTAAACAACATTAATAGTTGTAATTTACAGCTTTATGTACATAAGAATCAATTAGAACACAGGATGAATTTTATCAAAATAGTTCGATTATTTCTTAGTAATAATTACTTAGAAACGATAACCCCACGTAAAGCAAGGATATTGTAATATACGTATATTGGCTCTTAGAAAGGATGAAAACAAGCGATTGGCTGAAAAATGTCTTACTGCATTCGACTTGATGCTTAAACGTGTTTATTTTCATATTAGTTGGGGTTAAAGATGAAGGTCGGTTTGGTAGGTGATAGTAGAGTTCATCCAGTACTAAGCTCGACGGCATGTGAAAGTCACATATCACGGTAGGGGGAACCAATTACTTTCCCTGAGCCGATTATGGTTCCCCAGGAATATATGTTACCCAAAAATTCACACATCTCGGGTGAAGCTGAAGGTGCCTAGAGAGGCTTGCCTGGGAATCGAACCCGAACCTCCGGTCAGCAGTCCAACGCTCTACCCCTAGACTACCGTGACCCCCGAGGGTTACAAGTATGACAGCTTAGATCATGGGTTCCAAAATATTCATAATATGATAGCTGCATATTAAGATAATAAGATAATATTTGCAGTCTATGGAAAAGAAATAAGCAACTGTGGTGGATTAAGTGGTGCCTAATATGTTGTATAAATATAGGTAATTAGTACGTGTTGAACAACGTCTGGTAAATGTGTTCAAAAATATAATCCTCAAAATCTGGCATACGGCAAAAAAGATACGCACCACGAATTAATTAATTCAAAAGGTCAGAATGGGGAAGGCTTCAGAATCAAAACATATGCCAGATTGAATCGGTTCACAAAAATCACTATCGCAAATCAAAGTTGGAAGTACTTGCTGAATTACTACCTTGAACAAAAAGTTCCCGGAATAACCACCGTGTGGCGCTCCCATCGTTCCGATTTGAGTTCTGTTTTTTTTGTTAAATTGGTACATCTGTTGTTGATATTCCCTTTAAATCTTAGTGTCATAACTTGACATTTGCAAAAGTTACGTAGCCAAGAGTACATCTATCTCTGTGTGTGTTGGCGATTTTTTACAATTGCAGAAATGGATTTAAATTTGCAACAACGAACTTGTATTAAATTTTGCGTAAAAAACGGATTTAGTGGCGCTCGGACGTTGGAAATGTTGGAAAAGTGGTTCGCCAACGATTCTCTAAAAAAAACGGTCGTTTACCAGTGGCACGAGCGGTTCAGAAGTGGTCGTGAGTCAATCGAAGATGATGAACGCAGTGGCAGACCATCGACATCGAAAGTCGGTGAAAAAATTGATAAAGTAAAAGAAATGTTGGTCAATAACCGCAAATTAACCATCAGAGAAATAGCGGAGGACTTGAACATTGCCTATGGATCCGCCCAAGACATTGTGGTTAATGATTTGGGTTTCCGTCGTGTAGCAGCAAAGTTGGTGCCAAAAGACCTCAATTTCATGCAAAAAAGAGACCGTGTTGACGTCGCAAAAGACATGATTTGCGAGGCTGAATCCGATCCCACATTCATCAAAAGGATCATTACTGGAGACGAGACGTGGGTTTATGAGTATGACACGCAATCCAGACATCAGGCAAGTGAATGGCGTTCACCAAATGAGCCGAGACCAAAAAAACCATGTCGTTTTCAGTCAAAAAAGAAGGCAATGCTGACGGTTTTCATGGATTACAACGGTGTAGTGCATCATGAATTTTTGCCAGAAGGCCAGTTATAAGACGTTTGCGTGAAGCAATTCGCCGAAAGAGACCAGAAATGTGGGCAGAAAACTCGTGGATTTTGCACCATGTTAACGCACCGTCGCACAGTGCTATCATTATTCGTAATTTTTTGACGAAAAATGCAACAAATACCATCCAACAGCCACCGAATTCACCTGATTTGGCTCCCTGTGACTTCTTTCTGTTCAATCGAGTTAAAAAACCATTACGGGGAACGCGTTTTAGCAGCCGAGAGGAAGTAATGGAAAAATCGCAGGAAGCACTGATGGACATACCGAAAACCGAATATAAAAAATGTTTCGAGGATTGGATCAAGCGCTGGCATAAGTGTGTTGCAGTCGATGGGGATTACTTTGAAGGGGACAATATAGATTTAGATGAATAAACTTGTATTTTTAATTTTCTGAATAAATTCCGGGAACTTTTTGATCAAGGTAGTATAATGCTACAAGAGTCTTCTGGGAAGAACCACGGAAGGAATCACTACAAAATGAAATTTTGAATCTTTAGGAATTATGAGGGCAAATAAAGAAACTTTTCACTTCCACATAAAGATTTCAACTGGTAATTGTCTTAGCTCATAAAATTTTGAAGGTTTCAAATCTGCGCTTTGTGAAATATGCGACCCTATGGGTAAAAATGAATATCAAATTCATTCCTGAAAACAAAGGATTTCAATTCATCTCGACTTCATATAACATTGCGGTCGAACCTGAGTGATAAGGAAAAGAGTAAGCTCCTATAATTTACGCTATCTCATTAAGTTCAATCAAACACCTGTCATTCTAAGAATACATTGTAAGCGAAGCGCATAACTGTAAACATTACAATTATTTTTCGATACGTAAACCGAGTATATAAAATAAATTGAATCCTTGAGACAAGGGCCTCACGTTTATTTTATAATTTTTGTTAATAATGAAAAACCTTCATTCTATCCACTCAGTCGAAATTACGGATCAGTACACTGTTAACAATCTCTTGATTGATGCATAACATCATCAAACTAGCTGGGGTGGATTTAAATATATTCTCTTCCTGCCACGATGTTCTTGTTTGAATCGGTTAAGTGTGACAACAAAAGTTTTTGCAGGGGTTGTTCGATGATAGTTCTTGGAAAAATGTAAATATTACATATTTATTTGGCTATTTATTTTAATTTTTAGTATTTATCTTAGCATTTTGAAAGTTAACTTATACGTTAACCTAAAATTATATGTACTCTCCTGCCATATGGTCTGGTATTGTGCCTGTTAACATTTTACGTTTTAATTTAAGTGAAGGAAAAACTGCCCGCCTTATTTGGTTGGAGGAAAAGTTTGTTCATGGTTTCAAACTCTGAATTGGCCAATTATTGTGGATGATGCGCCATTAATATGCATGCTTGAGATTCCACCGATATGCCTTATGCGTGCTTGCAAAAGGTCGACGGTCTGACGATAAACTCTGTCTGTTCTCTAGTGGGCCATCTTTGTGCGTCAAGGTAGACGTTAATCAACATTTCGGTAACTTTTCAGTAAGATATAATTGAGAAGTGAATAAATTATGGAAAGCGACTCGCCAGTAAATTTCATTCAGACGCACTAAATTGTAATTGAACATGTCCCCGAGCAAAAAATATGGACGCCCAAACATTTCCTTTTTTGGGTAACACTTGATTTACCTGCTGACTTCGCATTAAGATAAATCAGGAGAGTTTACCTTGAAGATGCGCAGATCAATCAGTGCCCAAATTGTTAGTGTATGTACAGTGGTTATTGAGCCTCTTATGTCAGTGCATCTCACTTGCGGAGGTACAATATGTGTGTGCGTGCGTACCTTTCAATTATCTACAATTATTGAAGAAAAATATAGCTTCGACCCTTCTACAGGCTAAACGATATTTCAGCAAGTACATTCTTAGAATAAGTAGATAACAAATTAAAAGAAGATCAAGTTTTAACTAGATTCAATAAATTTAAATGCAATAAATGTTCAAGATATTATTCTTATGAAACCCCTTAAGTGACGATGCGTAGTATTTAGAAATGAATTATTATACTTTTGTCTACGAAATTTACGTGTTATTAAAAATGTCCGCCATCAACCCAGTTTGGTATTGAAATACTTATGCCAGAATTGCTTACGTCAATTGTGAAGGGACACGGTACAATGATTTTGGTCCTTGGGTGGGACCGTTTTGGACGACCCTATCTGAAATTCCAGGGATGTGATTTTATGCTGAACAGTCCTTCGTGGGATATCGAATGGTGACACGTGGACAGTTGTTCCCGACGCTGAATGTGTGAAATAGTTAGGAGGGAGGACATTAAACTCACCAGATTTCGTCTATTATTACTCTTTACACCCACCCTTTCATTAATTCTTTTCCCGGAATGTTCACCAGGTTGATTGAAATATAATTCTTACATAATGTTTCACTCCAATTTCATTTATTCATAAATCCCTTGTTGTATTCTTACATTCATATTTGATAACTAATTTTGATCAACTTGAATTGAGAAATTCACACAGATGAGGGAAGAGCAACTTGCACTCTTACTTACACAGTTCCTTATGTATAATTATACCACCTATGACCACATCTTTTCCATTCTTCAAAATTGTTAATATCCGGATAACCTTATTTTCATCAGTTTCAGGTTCATTTAGATCATTTTTAATACGTGTATATACACTCGACGTATGGTGCACCAAGAATCTCCACACCACCAACAAGTATATATTTTGAATACTTTTGATGTATTGATTTTGAACTGAAAATCCCTGACTACTACATTTCTACACATGCTCTATCATTGTACGACTGTTCGTAAATCGTTTGTTTTAATGATAAATCCGCCTTATAATTGTATGATATAATAATTAGACACCTATTCCATGCCATATTTAACGAAACAAACTATAATTTACCAAAAAAAACCACACGTCTTTGGGTCTGGTCTAAATAGGTCTTGATGAGTAAAGGTGTTTATCTTTGTGCAAATTTCATTTCGACCCTATTCTTAAGATATTGTTATCAGCTAAGCTGAGGAGGGGAACTATGTGATGAAAGATGAATTTCTTTAACTATGCATTAGATTAAAATTGACACGTGCAGTATGGTATCTGATGAAGACGTTTTATTAAAACTACCGGATATCTCGCTGCACTAGTAACCTGGAGTAATGTATAAGAGAATTTTAGAGAAAGCCGTCAAATTCCTTTCACGCTCAAAAGTTGGAAGAGTAAGTTATTCATCAGAAGAACCAATGTATGTGTTTAAAGATATTGTGGTTCGGGAATTAAATGAGTAAAGTATTCCTTTCCAAAACAATTGAGCGTTGAAATCCACGATGACAGAAATAGGGGATTTTTATGTTGTTATCATGCGTATCCACAAGAAAAGGCTGCACATATAGTATACGCTAATTTATATGTCATCGATGGATATTGCAAAACTGCTAAAGGTATGACAGCTTAGGCAGGATACGTTTACAGGTGCAACAAAATCAAACGAAAGAATTAAACCTCTTAAAGAAATGAAAGTGTTTCTTGTGAAGAAAAAGTAAAGATAGCTCGAGAGTGTTGGGTTCAGAATGAACTATGTAGACATACATCTGCAATTGAGATAGAACAGAAAAACTTTAGACATATTTTAACTTAAAATAATGAATAACAAGCCTCTATTACAAGCCTTCTTTCTTGGATTAATTGGTGTTTATAATTCGTCTGAATCGATGCAGGCGAATAAATATTACGTGATATGATTTTTCATATCCCGAGATCAGATTTACTTGAAATATTTACGTGGAACAGCAGTTCTTTGAGATTTGAAAGGTACATTTTTTACGCCTGCACTTTCACCTCTTAGTCTGAGGTTCACAGAAAATAATATTCATCACATTTTAAATTTTTCTGATGATGCCTGGTTAATTTGGTACTCTTTTTCAGGTGGTGAATTATTTTAAGAAGAGAACTGCCTCATCAAGTCGACTTGGGATTACGTCCCGTCGAGGACTTATTTTGGGTGGCGCGATTGGTATCGTTCCGGAAACGAGGCAAACGTGTGAACTTCAGCGTCGCTTCAGATCCGCTTCGGGTCAAGGCCTACTCTCAGCACCCGAGGATTACGAGGGATGGCCAAGTGTACGCCTTCGGTCGAAGGACGACTGCTGGTCGCCAGTTGGATGAGAGGAACTTCCCCACTTAGTGGTGAGTGAATTGGATTATTATCTTACCGGATCTTCCCTGGTATGCTCAATGGCCTTTTTTGTCATAATCCCATGCTTGATGTTATTCCAAGGCGGAATCCGGATTCTATTTTTTCTTTCAGCTGTTGATAATGTTATAGAAATAGATTGTAAAAGGATATATTTTTTACTCTGGAGGTTAAGTATGAAAATATTTTCTTTTCCTGTTTAGTATATGGCAGTCAATTTTAGACTGGTTGAACGAATTAATACACAATGGCCAAATGTGTTGAAATAATTACGTTATAATTTTTTTTGGAATGAGATGTCCATTAATTTGAGCTCATCAATACACTTTGCCCGTTTGGGTGGTATGAAGTTCGTTTTCCCGAAAGAAAGCCGTGGAAAATTTTCTTAGTAGTTATTCACGCTCACAATTTTGTACGGTGGTTGCCCATGATCAAGATCTATTCCTTTCTGCAATTTGCAAAGTATATATTATAAAGATGTGTCTATTCCTCATTTCAATACTCATTGCATTGTATAAAATTGGAAAAAAATCCCTTAGAAGGAATATCAGAGTGCTTTACCTTGGTTATATATATTTATAGTCCATATCGTACAGTATATATTTATCAGTTGTATATATTTATATCCGTTACCGAATCAATTGTCTCTTATGCGAAATTCAAGGCGAATGAGTTTTGCACACTGAAATTGTTGCATTAAATTATTGCATTGTCGCTAAGGCTGTTTTTCGTACACTCCCAAGCCTTTCTTTAAAATTAGTAGCAGTAATCAGCCACCAGGTATTTAAAGAAAATGATAAAATATTACGGAAAAGAATGAAATCTGTGAAATAAATAAAACGCATTATTGATTAAATGTGCATATATGCGCGAAATAAGAAATTTGTACCTCCTTTATGTCAATGCTACTTTGTGAAAAGTCAAGAAGGTAAAGTTAGGTTAAAAATATATGTGGAGCACCTGCGTGTACTTTTACTGTTATAATTGTTTCACTACTCCAATATTTAGCCTTAGGGTATAGGATTTCATCTATTTTTAGTTTCTTTGTTCTTTTTAAAATGTTATCTCTCGAGTTAAGGAAATTTCCGTGCCTTTAACCTCGTCTCGTGGAGTGGTCCGGCTAATTATTTCAGCATTTATGAAGCAATGGTGATGTAATAGAAGGACATTAATTTTGAGCCTATGAATGCCAGGACAGGAGAAGAAAAGGTTCAATAGACATTTGTGGCCCGCTAATAGTCCGTGGTGTTACGCTTGGATGGTCTCTAAAACGATCGTGTGAGTCAGAATCAGCCGTTAATCCTCTTGATTGAGAAGTCCCTTTTACGTTACTCTACGGCACAGCTTTGGTTGATTGGCTTTTTGATATAAAGGTGAGTTTTAATACGAAATAAAGGTCAAAACCACGGTAATGTTGCGGAATTAAATATTCGATTAAGTATTCAACAATTTTTCTCCAAAACTTAGATCGACAAATATGTTAATGTATTTCCTAATGAAGTAATTCATGCAGTGAGTGCGGTAACCCAAATGATCCGTAGATTCTTAAGCTATGACTTTGATTCCTCAATGTTTGACTCTTGCCGATGGTATGACGATTAAACAAATGCATCACTATATTTAGTTGCATGATAGTCTACATAGTGCGGAAGTGGAAAACAATGTAGTGTTTTCGTTGATTGTGAGATCGAACCATTCAAAAATCTCATATTTTATGGATACTCTAATAAAAGAAAAATTGAAGCTGTACCACTACTTACATAATGTTTCTCTCTTGCATCTACTCGCAAACCCTCTGAAGGCCGGAAAACTACCTTCCTCTCTTCGTTTAGTCACACTAAAACGCGTAAAATACCTTTACTGTGAGCTTTTATGGAGAGTTAGAGAAATGGTAGACCATAATTTTACATCTTATTTGGTATTTTAAGAGTCACTGATGCCTGTCGAAGCGTTTATTTATATATATACAATAAGAAAATGCTGATGTCCGAATGTTTTGTTATTTTAAATTATTGGTTTGATCTCATCCCGTCATTTGGTACCACTAAGATTGTGTTTAAGGACATTGATGGTGGACTTGATCATGAATTTTACTTCAATTGCACGAATAAGGTATTAATTTTATTGTAAGGTAAAATTTATTGCGAGCCAATAATTGAGTACTGGAGAGATAGGTTAACAGGCTAAGAAAGCAATATCGTCCTTTTAGCCAAGACTGTCCTTAAACTGATAATTACAATTATTTCAAGTAGCCGCTAAGACCCTATATTTCGTACTACAACTTTAGAATTTTTTCAAATTCATTGATTTCTGAATAAAGCAAGATCCCAATAATCAGTATTATCCATGCCTTGCTATGCCTTGTTATTTTCTTACTCCAGGCATAAAAATGTAGGACGACTATTTCTAAAGAAGGACGATCAAAATCCTAATATTCCGGCCAAGACATAAATCCTAGAAGCTACGGACTATCTCAAGAAAGTCTATCGAAATGAATATAAAAATAGTTTCCTCGAGGAATTGAGGAATATGTCCTATGTTTACCTTTTTCTGAACTTGTAAACAACATTTAGAATTACTTAATGTAATTGTCAAGGGTTCTCTATGGAATACATCAAAACAAACTACTCGTATCATCATTGTATAAGAATACAGTAATTATCGTAATTATTTTTTATATAATTACTAAAAATCCTTTCAACTTTGAAAGGAAGAGACTTAGCCACAAGGATTAGGTTCTTAAAATATTAAAATAGTCCACTGAACTAATTGAAAGTACGACAGAAAGTGTTCTTAAATTATGTGCTTCAGAAAGTACCTGTATGCGATATTTTACTGGAAAATGTGAACAGGCGTTTTCATGGTCGGAAAGTATCAATAATATTCTTTTAAGAAACTTGTTTTGGTTCTAACTAGTAATACCACTATTTATTGGAAATTAGTATTTAGATCTCCCTCCAAAATATTCTTATGGTGACTAGCGTATGAGTTTTGCTGTTCCCCGAGGGAAAACGCTTCCCAACTCGTTGGGAAGTTAGCATCTACTCGCGCTCGTTTTCACTTCATAAATAGCAGTTAAAAGAAACCTCTAAAGTACTCTATCTCTCCATATGCATTTTACGCATTGTTTTACAAAGATTATCATATCACAGATTTGTCTCTCAATTATCAAATATTATCATTCCGTCGTCACACTCATGAAAATTCTCCCCGATATTTCAATTTCAGTAGTTGAACTTTTTTGTTATACTTTTGCATTCCTTTTGTCTTTGAAAATCTCGCTTCAAAATTCCTATAATTCATTTTGAAATGCGAGTCGTGGCATTAAAATCCGTGACTTCCAGTTATGAAAAAGAAGCGACTTATAATCCCCCTTCCACCATTGCGGGAGGCGATCCTTTCTGAAGCACCATGGAATGCAAAGGTCAGAAAAGTTGTCCTAGAATTCTGATGAATCATTCGTGCTATCCGAATTAGGTAATCTTTTTAGCCCGTGATTTGAGGTCTTGAGTTTACAAAAAAATGTCTCTTTGGCTTTGAAATGGAATGAAAGCACATTTATTTATACCCTGAATCATATTCGAAGGTTGGAAAGGAATAATTATGCAATACAAATTTGAGTTACCCTGACTCGTAAGAGCTGTAATTACACCTTAATTGGATTTCTTTGTACATGGACTGAGAATTTATATGCTTTATTCCTCATATTATCTCAAATATTCTCCATATATGCAATGCATAGAATATTTCATTTCACAATTTCAATCGATGGTGTTAAAATGATGTTTTCCAAGTCCTGTTAGCCAATCTGTATAACTCTAGTTATATTTTCTTCAAGTTGTATAGTCAGCGAAAGCAAAAAGAAAAAAAAAAGCTTTTTGGTCTTATTTAATTGTTTGTATCTACTTTTATTGACGAAGGCATGTGAAAATCAATTCCTAACGGCATTTCATTTCCTGTCAAAGACCTTTCAATTGAGTCGTTTGAAGTTTTTTTTGTCGTCAAGCGATGTGATTGCGATTTAAAATGCGACGAAGGGAAAATGCAGTGGTGGTGTTTCACTCTAAATTAACAATAAGTGAATGTCGTCCTCTTTTCATGGCTTCACGGTTTGTATACAACGAATGGCATAAATAGACGAAAAATATGTTCACTGGAATCGATGTTCTGTATTTCTGCGCGTTTGTCTTTCATGTCATGCACCTGTAGAATAAGGTAGACTTTGCAGTGGGTATTCAACTTCTGCCTCAAAAGCAGTAGGACTTAGTAGATTAAAAAATGCATTTCCAGAATTGATACATTCACTCAGAAGTCTTCGAAGCATCACCCTTGTGCGTCCACACCCCGCTGCCAGGGGGTTTTCCATACCTCGTACGCCTCCTGGAAGGCGGCGCCCGAAATGCTGCTAAGCTCCTTTGTCACGGCTTGTTGTAAACCTTCCACCGAACCATGGTGATGTACTTTCAACACAAATTTGAGGCGGGGGAAGAGAAAGCAGTCTGGTGAGGTATTATCTAAAAAATTTGGATCCTTAATTACATGGTCGGTAAGCTCATGGCAGATTCCTTTTGTTCGTCCGAGAGCACCCGCGGCACCAACTTCACACAAACCTTTCTTATGCCCACGTTTTTGGTCACAAGTCAATGCACATGACTTTTAGGGATGCCAAGTTCATCAAAAACCATTCGAACCTATAATCTGCTATCCCTGTCCAACTAAGTCTTCCCTCATGCAAGATTTTCGTCACTTTTTGAGATCGAAGGGCTCACCAAAGGTTCGGTGTCTTCAGCATCTTCTCTACTCTCCCAAAACTACTTATGTCACTCATACACATCCAATATACTCATGATGTCATCACCATAAGCTGCCTTGAGCATATCCACGAGTCTCTTTCCCGTTTTTGCCCCGTTGCACGCGAAATTTGATGGGGTAACGCTGTGCCAATGACCAATTCATGACGGAGTTTAACGATGTCACTTTATAGAGGTATCGAAAACGAACGGTCCGCCCACATTCCGCCAAGGCTGGGAGTCAAATTCTAGCGGCCTCCAGCCTTTTTGGAGACTTGTCTCCCCCGAACCCAGCCAGAAAACCGCCACCCGCCCGTCTATCTAGCCAGGAACAAATAAGTCTTGCTAGATATGTTTTGTGTGTCCTATTCAAATACTAGAATAACTAACGCACCTTATATACGCTTACATACCCACATACAAACATAAAAATGAAAGCTCTGACTCACTGATTCAATAACATAGAGCCTCAACCACTGGCATGAGATAGAAGAGTCTGTACTTAAAATTTAGCGATACATTGCACTTACAGACGTAGGGCATGCTAAAGAAGAAATTTTTTTGTGCGGCCTTGAATTTTGTATTTTTTATTTTAGATAAAATTCTACCACATGCATATAATGGTTGGCAAAAATAATTACTTAGTAAAAATATTGCAAGTTGATATTTTTATTGCTTAAGAAAAAGTGCAGCGAGCAGGAGATTACAAACACCAAAATTTTGGAAATATGAATAAGCCCATTTGGAAAAGGGTTTTCATGTAAAATAATTTGATTCCAGAATTACGGAGAATGCCACCCGTAAAATATGTTAATCAGCTATATAGTTGAGAACTTTTGTTCAAGACGTTAGGGTTTGCGATTTAAGTTTTTGCAGTAGAGTATAAATAACTTATAATCTCGTATTTTAAAAATTGATTTGCATTGACGGAGTTTTTTTCTTGATGACAGTCCTGTAAGTTTTTGATCTGCTTTCTCTTTCTCATGTGATAGGGACCGAGAACATTACGGTAGTACGGAGAACGGTACGATAGTAAGTTTCCTTAAAGCCACTCTGCTGTTCCCATTTCCGTCAGAACTAGCCCGCTTTGAGATAAGTACGTGTGTCACGCCTCTCACTGGTGCCACCAAGACCGCGGCACGTCTGTCTCAGTATCGAGGCTATTAGGTGCTCCTTTCTATTTCACGCTCCTTGGAGAACGGTATCGAAGGGGTGGGGAGGTTTTTCTATGCCGAGAACTATCGATTTGATCGACCCTTGGGGTCGCGTTTCTGAGTTAAAATTTGGACCTTTAAAAAAATTGGTCCTCTACGCGACGACGGAATGTGGTTCCAATGTGATGAATGTTTTGGGTCGTGATATGCGGAAATATATTTATGTCCTTGGTTAAGACGGGCGTCGTCATTTCCCCAATTTTATTGAAAAGCGCGTCCAGTTGGCAGTCCAGCATATTCACGTGTAGCTCATGAATATGTCATTGAAAAAACTGCATGTTGACCCAATTCGGGAATCAATGGTGAGCATTTTAATTTTTAAGCGTAGTTATTCATAGAACTATGAAACTCAACACTTAATAATATTTTTGAAAGGTCGCATATAAAATTGAAATACCAACCACTACAACTTACGTCTCTGTGATGGTTATTTCAAAATTATTAAAGTACGAGTGTATGATTTTCGCAATTCTTCCCGCCTGTGTGAGCAAGAAGGACGCAAGGTATGGACGTATTAGACCTCATCTAAACCTTACCTTCAGCATCACTCTTTATTTACGATTCTCATTTCGGATGTTTGTCACGAAACTTTGACTTACCACCATTTGCAATCCCCAATTTCGTAATTTTGCAGTCCGTCGAAACCATACGTTTTAGCTTTCCGTGCCCGGTTGTCGTGATTGGGTATTCATACATGTATATGTCCCCGATATTCCGTTCATTATTATTCCAGGAGGTAGTATGAAAGTAAAATAATTTTTACGTTCCGGCGGCGGCGAAAAAATTCATTGGAAAGAACAGTATCTGTAGCGTAATAACTGTGGTTCGGAACCGCTGCGTAATTTTTATATTATCCGCTCGCCATACTAAACATCTCAATGAAATCATAACGGTACCCATTCTAGGTTGCCGAGGGTTTGCAGGGAAATGAAGAGGATTCAGAGATATTTTATGAACATTTTCTATGTCCTAGATGTTTATCTGTTGGACAAGTGGTAAGCAGGTTGTTTTGATAAATTTAAATAATGAATAATTTTAATTTTTTTCTTAGAATTTCGCATATTTAGATAGGAACCTTAATAAGCCTAAATTGCCTTTTTAATGTGCCGTGCATATTTTTGACATTTATTTTTTTGACTACTTGCCAAAGTGGTTCAAGTTAAGCAACTTGAATACATATACGTAAAATAAAAATGTTTTCTACTGTCATTGTTAGTGAAACCATTGTGAAGTTACTAGAAAAAAAGTTTATAAGGGATTTTTAAGTAATTTCTACCAATTGTGTGAAGAATTGGAGGGATTATTCTTCCTGTCTATTTAAGGGCTCAAATATCTAATAGTTCAATGTTATATGCTGACATAACTTTTGTTACAGTTTATTTAAAGACAGTTATAAAAATTAAAATACAGGCCACGTTTTAAACAGGATGAAACGATGGCCTTGAAGATGAAAAAGAAATAATTTTCCTATTTGGTGAAATAATTGAAACAGGCAGAAAAAATATGCTTGCCCTTAATTTCAAAAGTTGACTTTTTAAGTGTGACAAATTATCAACCGTTTTGTCTCATTAACAGACAAACTTTGGCAAAATTGCTATTAGAGCACGGCTCCTGAGTTTATTCATATCGTCAAACGTTAGAAACCGTATATCTGTATATTAACTCTTTTTCTAAACCACCTAGCTCTTCGGGAAGATGATTCCCGTCTCTTTTGTTTTAATAGTCGTTGCAAAACAGCAGGTGAAGGATTAAAGGGCGGCGTCCTTTTTAACGGATGGTGCTTTTTCAGCTGTTTTTATGTCTTTTGAAAGGGATGGTTTCTAAAAACGCCCTTGAAAGGAAAACCTTTACGAAGATTAGTCACTTTTCCCAGCTACTGCAGCTGCCGTCGACACTGGAATGAAGAGGGATAGGAAATGGTTTTCGTTTTCTTAAGTACCCTTCTCCGATAATTTTATTTTAGAGTTCAAGAAATCGAGGTATTATTAATCTTTATATCCTTTCGTTGGCTTTTCAAGGAGTGGTGTGTGTGTGTGTGGTTTTCAGAGCATATTTACGACTCTCTTTATCGTTTTGCAATTTAATCCTTTTTATTGCCGACATATGTACAACACAGTAGCCACTCTTATTATGCAAAGCAAGGGATTTGACGGTACGCATTAACTGTAAAGGAAAAGTTGAGCAATCGTTAGATTGAGAATCTTGTATTAGGTTATGCTTTTATATCTTTGCATATGTAGACTGTTTAAAGTATGTTTGTGAGTGTTTGTGGGTATATATGTATATAAAAAAATATATATATTTTTATTTATATTGTTTTCTTTTTTTCTCAAAATATAGCGCCTAAGTGTTAACTGTGAACGGTGGTCTTAGAGCTCAATAAGATCAACAACTGGAAACTTCAACTCGTGTAATTATCGAAAAATATTAATTAAGAAATAATAGGTGATTTCATAATGAAAAATGGTGCAAATATCATAAGGTGGTAAATTTTTATTTTTAAATAAAATATATTATTTTACAGCCATGTGAGGTGTATATGAGGAAGTAATGTGAAATTTTTGAATAGCTTACATTTTTTTGCCTTATATAAGATATCCTCGAACTGAGGTTTGAATTATTACGCCCGTACTATACACGCGGATCTTTCACGAGGGCCAGTTATTCACAACGGTAAAACTTCATCAGCTAACACTTTTACTTCATGGCGCAAAATTCAAAGGCAAAGTTGGCAGGCTACTTTAATTGGTGCTGATATTTTAAGGTGTGGATTCGAGGTCTTCCTTTTTGCTTGTGGTCCTCGCTTGTGATTCATTTTAATGATACCCATAGCCTAAGGCGCCGTAGCCACCATAACCACCGAGGTGCCCCAAACCGTAGCCGGCGTATCCGTTGTAGTTGGCATAAGATGAGGCTGGAGCATAACCGTAGCCGTAGCCTCCATAACCGTGGCCGTAACTGCCGGCACCGTAATGGGCAATGGGGGCCACAGCTGGATGCACTGCGTGACCACTCTTCTTGACGATTGCGTTGAATCCGTTGTGGTCATCAGCGGTGTACTCCACGGTGCGAACGGTGCCGTCAGGTTCAACTAGGCTGTATGCTCCCTTTACAACGTCTCCATCTCTTGCCTCCCACTGGTTCTTAACGTCTCCAGTGTGCGGGGAGTGGACGCCGTAGTCAAATTGGTATTTGGGATAGGCCTATTCATTGAATTATAGAGGAAAGATCATTAGACGTCACGGAGTAACTTAGTTTTGTAAATAGATTTTAATTATTTCAGATATATTTCATTATGATTGACGTTATTAAGCCATGGTGATAACCTTCTTTTTTTCAAAATAAGTTAGTAGCGGTAGTTCCTTTGATCCAGTTGAAATTTTTGTTTACACGAGTACAGTAATTTCCTGCAAAATAGGAGGCACAGGAAATAGAGAGTGTGCCTGATACCTGAATTTACCAGTCCGTTTTAATAAGTCCTCCACCCTAAACTTGGACAGTTGTCTTTTGTGTTTGAGGTGGTATTTGTATATATCAACAGAAATTCCACGTGATTGGCAGTGACATTCTATTAGTCGGAAAAATATTTGAAACATCAGATGCCCTCGGTAATTATATTTGTTCTATGATGCATATATTATGTGCTTATTAGATATCTTTTCTTTGAGGTGCCAATATAATGCGTTATTTGTGTCAACAAACAAAGTTAGATAGTTGATTACCATTTCTGAGGAAACTCATATCGCGGACGGTAAAGTTGACCAAAGAGTTTTAGTTTTGTTCAACAAAGGACAGTTGGACTTCTAATTAAACAAATGAAAAATTATGAATAATATGTTCTCATGTCATTTTTCTCTCTTTTTGAATGTTTTCTATGAGATATTATCTTATCATGATTGAAGTATGTTTGAGAATGGTGAGCATACTGTGGGCGATGGATCTACGCAAAGAGGAAATCTTAAAGACGGGTACATGAGGACAATCAAAAATATTGTATTCAAGTAGCATGAACGGGTATATAGTTACATATTACGGTGCTTAAGCATAATGAAAGTTATTTTCGATTATAAGAAATAAATCACACGATACAGACAATCACATACATATCTCCATGCTTTAATTCAAGTCATCCTTCGTGATCTCAAAAAATGCAACGGGGTTGATTTGAAAGGAAAAGTGCTACTTTCTCATTGTAATATACTTACGTAATAGTCGGCGTATTGCCCGTCATATCCGTAAGGAGCAGCATAAACACCACCAAGGTATCCAGCATTGGCTACTGCAACCAACACGGAGCATACGAGAACGACCTACATTAAAAAGAGAAGAATTACTATTAACCCTCTGTGTATATAAAACGATAAGCGTGGAATACCTGCAAATTGGGATCAATTGTTTCAATTTGAAAATCGTGCTTTAAGGGCAAATGACGTAACTGCTTGCTACTATGTGGCATAAGAAGGAGCTGCTATAAAATTCCTTCCATATAGTGAAATAATAATAGATAAATTCCTCAACTAACTCATGCATCACAATCTTTCCAGTTTTAATGTTAATTTCTCTCTCTTACTATTCTTGCTGTAGCAACTTCCAATTATACAACTTTGATTTCGTAATAATGTCCATTAACCTGGTGCTAAACTTTACAGTGAATTCTGTGTCAGAATTTCAGTTCGTTTCGATTTTGAAAGAACGAAATCGTTATAATATTTTATTTAAATAAGCCCCTATTGCTAGGAAACTTTGGAATCGTATAGCGGGTGTATATTTTCAATGGAAAAACCGAAAATTTAAGAGAATGGAAAGTCTCCTAAAGTTACATGAAGTCATTATGTGACTTGGCTATTAAACTAACTTTCCTATTTCGTAGTGTAATATAGTTAGCATGTAACCTTAGGCAATACATTTCGAGCATTACCAAAAACTTTCATTTTGAAAGTACCCGTTCTCTGGTATTTATTTGAATATATTTTACTTAAATAATAGTTACGTGTACATATGCATTCATCCGCAAGATACGTGGGAGAAGAATGGTATAGGAATTATGTACTATAGACAGTAATGTAACCGAAGGGAACTCAAATGAAGTCCTATGGTTGTTGTTCGGATTGTGGCAGTTTTTCTTGTGTGGGAATTTAATTTATTTCCTCTATATTTATTCCTTTATTCCTACCTGTCATGAATTATTCGTTTTGTGTTGTTATTCTTCAGAGCAACCTATTTATCGCTTGCGAATATATCACTGCTTAAGTGATTTCCTTTGCTCAACTAAAATATTTTTAAATATAGTCAATTCTCTTTATTCTACTAGTACAATGACAATTTAAACTCTTGGTTAGGTATAAAATGCTGACAAGCTTCATAATTTTAAATATTCCAAAGAGTTGCCTTTCCTGATAATAATTACGCAAGGGACACATGTAATTAAAATAAATAACATTTTTCAAATGAACTAAAATGGCATAATACAGCTACCTATTTGTTCTATTTTTCACTTTATATGTTTTAGTTAATTTTATATTTGTTTTTAAATACTTAAAAGTGTAACCGTTTAATTAAAGGTGTCACCGGGATCACGTCGTCTCTAACAAATTGAACACCTAATCGGTAAAATTTCTGAAATTGATGAAGAAATCGGACTACAGAAATATGCCAACGGTTTCCGCACCGTCTCATATCCGTTGAATCGTGAAGTGCTAGCTCCTCAAAGCGTTTGATTTTTTTTATTTTTGTGACATTTGTTTCTTAAATGCCCTTCAAAATTTGCGTGACCTCCGGGACTATTTTATCATGTAGGAGCAATATGTAACTGGGAATATGTAATCCTGAACCATGTGTCGTTCGTTGGAATACCGTTTCAAATGATCTAGTATTTGTAATATAATTCTGGAAAGCGATAAAATAATTACTGTAAGTAGGTAACATATTACTATTATCCACCAATATTTGTCTTCTCAATATTCTAGCCATAGAGAAACCACAAAGTAGAAATTAGATTATATGCTCCCTTGGATGAACTAAGCTACCTGTCCACGATCGGATCAAGAGAAGGATACGATATTATAGCGGTCAAACAAGTTCTGTATGACAAAGAGAATTAATTTTCTAGCATTTAGTTCACTCTAGATTCATTGTGTGCCTTTAAAAATCTTAGATTACCTCTATCAAATCTGAAAATCACTGCTTTTATTGTTGATAATTATTAAAATATCCGATGTTTTAATTTTTCCAGAAAAGGGCATAAAAGTACGATAACGGACACTCGTTTATTTCATACGCAATTGATGTTTTTTGATCACTCGTTTTTTAAACTATTTATTTAACTTATTCCATTTAAATATTTTCTGAGAAAATAATGTCTGAGTAACAAATAAAGAGTGAATTGCAAGCCAATAACAATGGGATTGAAAATGTTATACACAAAAATCAGTTGCGAAACGGATTGATCATTGACCATATTTGAAATGAAAACCAGCTGTGTCTTCAAGTTTTACTCGTTTTTATATTTTCTCAACTACTTGTAGTGGATTGAATCTTAAAACATAGCTTGAGAATCCTTAAATGGTTAATAATAATAGGTAGGCACTCACTGCGAAACTCATGCTGTCGAAATTCTGGTGACACAAAACACTGGTTAGATCCTTTCCTTCTTAATCCTCAGCTGGGATGTGATTGTGCCTTCAGTAGGATATCCGTCGTCTTATATACAAAATTCACCCTCACCTTGTCTGCCCCTCACTCCCCCAGCTTTGGTCACATTCGATGAATTCTTTCTCACAATTCGTCCCCTTTGTCGTCATTTTTATCGTTTTTCTGTGAAATCTTAAGGAGGGGGGCGTGACTTTGTCGTTGGAGGTTACATTTCCTGCCAATCTCAGGAAAACGTCCACGTTTGTGCATTTTGCTACCGAAGGCCGCAGGCTTGCAGCTATCATGAGAGGTTCATTGCCCAAATTTTTCAGCTCTGGCTTAAGGGAACGTAAGGCTAACGAGCGATCGTGGTTAGACATAATTTCGTAATATTTCATAACAGTTTTTTGCAATAAGTTTATTTTTTGTGCGTTTGACCAAACGCGACAGGGAAAGCTTTGGTGGCCATGATATCATGGTGTAATTTTCATTGCCTTAACTTTGATGCTAGCTGCACTCCGGATCGTATTCTGTTTGTTTAAAAAAAACTTACAAAAAAGAACCATAGGTAGTTCGGTAGACCTATGAGGAGGCGTTGTGAAGAAAGGTTACCTTCATTTCACGGTTAGTTTGTTTTCAGTGACTCAATTTTCCTCGCATTGGTCTTTCTACAAATTCTTTTCAATCCATCAGGCGTAACATTTCAAGGACAACGTTTTGCTGTTCAATTGATAAGTTTAGATATGCTTGCTTTCAAAATCATGCTAAAATTACGATAGCATTCATTGGTAAAAATTAAAGATTAATTTTTATATTTGCTCTTTTTTGGGTTACTTTTATTTTACGATCTTACTGAATTTCCTTAATTTACTCAGATATCTTCTCTGTCCGTTGTTCTTTCCTAGTGTTGTTTCGGATAGGTATACGTATGCATATTTTTTAAAAATATTATCTACGAGGGTAGTTGAAAGGTTCTTGGAATAATCGTCAGATGTCCTCGCTAGTGCAATGAGTTTCCCGGGTAGTAATAGGTAATCGTTTATGAGTAGTAAGCACGTAACCCGTCAGAGCTCTGGGAAGAGATACTCTCTGTCGCTGTTCCCATGTAGTGATTTGTGAAGATGGAAAAAATTGAAATTCGAGCAGTGATAAAATACGAAGCATATTCATAAAGTAAGGGTCGTCTGCTTATAGTTGAATATTGGCACTTCAGAACACAGTTTTACTCCTGCAGCGCCACTTTTAGGTAGCTACAAACCTACTTCACTTCTCTACATAATCGCCGTTCACTTCTACGTATTTTTCGTACCGCTGGACCAGCTTCTTTAACCCCTCTGCATTGAAGCTCGCCGCCTAAGTGTTGAATCAATTCACAACGCCGTTCTTGAGTTCCTCTTCGGTTTCGAAATGTTGTCCACTGTTTCAAGGGCAAGAAGCGGGTGCAAGTACTCATCATCTCCATTTTGTTCGTAACGGCCCAAAAACTCTCGTCCACTGGACATTCTTTGCTCTTTGTGGTGGTCGGCGAGCATTTTCTGTACCCTCGTTGCACACAATTTAGTATATCCGAGGTTTTCCGTGACAATATTGTAGACAGTAGTGCTTCCAAGTTGACAAAATTGTTCAGCTAGGCCATTAATCGTCAATTGACGATCACATCGTAGTTTTTGTTCCACTTGCGAAAGAGTTTCATCGGTCAGAATACTGGGCCTGCCATTTCGCTCTTCGTCATGGACATTTTTTCGTCCATTTTTAAAACCACGGACCAATTGTCTAACCTTTCCTTCACTCATAACTGTCGGTTCATAAACTAGGCATAACTCCCGATGATTTTCAGCAGCCGATAATCCTTCTGCATAGAAGAGTCGTATGACAGAACGCACTTCACAGCTGGCGGGATTAGCAATTGTCGCGGACATTGTTGTTTGCATGCACGGACAAGCAAACGACTTCTGAAACAAAACAAATGGAAGACGTGTCGTAATGAATCAGTAAATGGCGCTCCAGGAGTAAAACTGTGTTTTGAATGCCAATATTTAAATATAAGCAAACGGCTCTTACTTTATGAATATACCTCGTGGTATATGTTAGTGGGTTTTATGAGTTAGTTTTAGTTAGTATGAGTTATTTATGAGTTATTTATGTGTTAGGGTTAGTGGGTTTAATTGGAAGACCAACCTTTATATTATGAATCTCTAATTGTGGCACAGAGAACATCAGTGCGCGAATAGACCAAGTGTTAGTTTTCCTGTCGCAGCGAATTTTCATGGATAAGAAGAAACCGCCAATATATTTTACCATATACATGTATCCTCCTTGCAAATTTGATTTACTACACTCATTTGCGATATATTACGGGTATAATTGTTGCATCTTATCTTTTTTGCATCTATCTTTGAATTAGTATTTACATAATTTTGGCGCACACATTCTTCATCGTATTTTCCTTTGAGAATTCCTATTCACGCCAGTGAATATCAGAGTATTAATCACCCGGTTCATTTTTTCTTTTCTCCCTAACTATTATATTTTCTTCCTTTTTTCTTCTTTTTGTTTTGAAACCAAAAGTTTAGTTTAACTCCTACCGATGAAGTATCATTACCAATCTTATTTTTAAGATAAAATGGACAGGTTGCCTTAGATGATTGAATGTGCACATCATAGTCGTCAGCTCAACTCATAATGGACAAATATAATTATCCATAGCAACTAGTTCAACAATAATAAATGTTGAATGAATGAGTTAACTTTTTAAACTCTGCTTGGCCCTGATGGGCATTATGAATGAAGCAATCAAGCTTAACCACTTTCTAGTCGCAACGTTTCATGTTCGACCCAATACCCACACTTAAAAAAAATATTGAAAACAAAAGTTTTCTTTACCAACTCTCAAGGTTGGAAGGCTAGCCTTTTGGAAGACAGCCTTGTAAGGAATTTTTTGAACTCTTGTAAGAACCTTTTTCAAACCAAGGTTCAGAAATTTGTCCGCACATTTTGCGTGTAAGTAGTTGTAAGTATAACCTTAAGAGATTTTTCATAGACTTTTCTGAAGGAAAAATACAATTCACACTACCGTCTCGTTCATGGATGAAATTTAATGATTATCTGAAATTAATTTATGCTTGTTAGGGTGTCAGGTAACAGTTGGACATAGTCTTTTACCTCTTGGCAGCTAAACATCCACAAAGTGGATTTGGAATACAGATGTAAGTTTTAATCTTTCATAATGTGAAGATGGAAAAACCAGATTTATTGATACATCTTTCCGTTGGCCGATTAGTGTTTTTCTTATGCTACTAATCCTGAAGGACGTTACAACACAGGAGTATTTCATGGAGGTAGTGTCTCACGAGATCTACCTAGGAGGGTAAAGTTGTGCTGCTATAAGTGCATTTGAGTATTCAGTTTAAAGAATATACTTTTTAATGTAGGAAGAAGTGTGGTGAATAGAACAATAGACTCGTAGAACAAGCAACGGATAAAATATTACTAGTAGAGATAAGAGCAGAACCGACGAACTTGGTCAATTTTCAGGTATACATGCCACCGAGCAATCATAAGGAGGAAGAAATCGATAGAATATATGATAGGATATGAAATGGACCGAAAGGAAAACAAATAAGGAAGTACTAGGGTTGGTGGGCGAGGAGAGGGGTTTGTTGGGAGAAATCCTAACGAGGCAGGAAATATAAATGGTGTATTGCTCTGTAGTATCACATTGGAGACTGTAATAGAGGAATGAATGTCAAGCAAACGAGGAAAGGGTAGGAATAGGGTATCTATATATAGGGTATATAGTCGTATGCTTTCTTTAAAAATGAAATGTTAATTATTTATATTTCTCCCGATAAGAAGCTGAATTAATTCGGTTATTCATCAGTGGTGATCTTTTTCATTTTAATTGTCCGTTGTTTTGAAAGGATACAATGTATACATTTATTCATACATTTTTTCCATACTTTCCTTTTTTTATTCATTGTTTTAATAAAACTAGCATGATTTGTATTTTTAAATATGGCCCGTTTAAAAAACATTCACATCCCTTTTAATAAGAAGGTTTGATTGCCTGAGTCCTTATAAAAAATATGTGGTTAAGGATGCATTATGGAGCGTAAAATTATGAATGTATCTGAAGTCTAACGTCGATGTTATATTGTTTAGGATTCAAGCCTATTAATTTATTTGCTCCAAACACAAAATGCATGTTTCTTGCAAAGAGAAAATTGAATTAGACTAAAAGAAAAATTGCGTTAGACAAAGAAGCTATCGAAGGAAGAGTGAAGTGGAAGGGAGGCTGAGTAAGGATGTTCAGAAAGGATTAGCGAAAACTTTCCTGTGGGATGTGATTTTATGCCACGCAGAGACGTGGTAATTAAAGCAGCATGAGAGAAGAAAAATTTGAGACTTATGAAATGTGGGTGAGGAGAATATTGGAAAAGTTGAAATGGACACAGGGGATAACAAGCGAGGACAAACTAAGTAAGGTGAGTGAAGAAGAGGTTATTGTTCGGAGAAATCAAACAAAAGCAGGAAAGATGGATTTAGTGCGTCTTAAGTGACGATGGAATGTTGAAGATTATAACAGAGGGGAGGACGTTTGAAAAACAAAGGTGTAGGAATAGGTTAAGGTGTGGTAAAATATGTGCGGAATTGAAGGAGGATTTATTTTAGTGTTGGATCATGTTTTATCTTGTGCTACGCGAAAGAAAAGTACAAGTGTTAATTTTGTGTCCATTCAAAGTCTGCCTTAAATGGTAGACTTCCAAAATACAGTCGATATTTAAAGTGTTACGTAACCTTTGCTAATAACAATTTTACAGTCAGTGGATTAAATCTGAGGTCAATCATTGATCCAAATAATGCGTACATTCTTAGTAACGCTCTTCCTTATAGCCTCGTGAATTTTTTTGATAGCTGCATGTAAATGATGAGGATTGATTACTCACTTGCGACCACAAATTGTTACGGAAGTGACATTCGAAAATGATTCTCTTTTATACTATGGTTTTGCTTTAAAATTTCAAGTTTTTGTAAAAAGAGCTGCTACTTGTTTTGGCTCACGATACAATGCTTTAATTCATATATCTGATTTTCGCATAATTTTATATCTACCTAAAACAACATCATTGGTTGTATAATATCCACGCCTTATTCAGAAGTTTGTGATTGTGGTTTTCGTTCATTCCACCGCAACATCCAACGCATTAAAAAACATTGAAATTCCTGTATCTCTGACATCGAGAGCCTTGGAAGGATTTGTTTCTTTGAATAATTCCGTGGGTTCTAATGACGCGAAACCATGAAGTGGTGCGATTGATACGGATATTCCCCTCATTTTTAATGTGGGGAATGTAGGAAAGTGTTGGTGGTAGTATATTTCTCATAGGATGCATTATTCATTCAACGACTTGGGGTTATTGCACCCTAATTGACTAAGAATAATCCAGAGTTATTGCTTTGCTTCATTGACTTTTTACTATTTATCACCATGAAATAGGTTGCCGTCGTAAATATTGGTTTTTACGGCTCAGGTCCAAGGAGTAGGTTAAGATTAACAACTTGTTTCGGTAGTATTTCGCGAACTAAAGTTTCATTGCTTCCTATTTTATCATTTAATGGTTAAATGTAATGCTTAAAACCCGAAAAAGGTTTTTCGCAATATGCGTATCAGTTTGTAAGGCACTTAATTTGAAATTAATGTGCAGACAAATGTATTTTACATCAGATTGACTTTTTCATCTACCTGCGAACTACGCGATGTGCGTAATAATAACCACTAGTGTCCTGAAGCCGTTAATTAGTACACTCATGTCAAACTAAGGGGGAATTGGAACTTGGCCAACCAGAATTGCATTAATAATTAAAAGTTGCTTTATTAGTTTTTACTTAAGAAAATATTTTTTCCACCCCCAATATTAAAAAAAAATTGCATCTTGACGCTGGAGGTCATGAAGGGATGTAGCTCTGGAAGTATATCTGTCATCATTTTCTTGGCCATACGGTTCAGATTGATAACTCACTGAGGATATTAAGTCTATGACGGCTTACGCAAGCTTTGGTTGAAGGAAAACTGGTCATCAATATCAATATAGATGGTGACACAAGATATAATAGTTAATGATTGAGAAGGAATGAAAGGAACTGTATTGTTTTATCTCTGATCCTTCTCACGTTTTTATATTGGATTTCTAGACTATTGAAGACCTTAGTATTTATTTTATCATGCGCATCTACTCTCTCTCCAAATATGCTTCCAGCAAAAATAAATACAATTTTCCATACTAATTTGACCGCGGTCAATTTGGATGCTCATGGAAGCTTTTCCAATATTTTTCTCATCCTCGATATTGCAAATCAGAGCACGGCTTTCAAGACTCTTTTCTCCTCTATTGTGGAATTTATTTCCCTGTGAAATTTTTTTGAGTTCAGTGGTTTCACGTCTTACTAAAACTGTTTACCGCTGCCCGTGATTTTTCAAAGCATATTATGACCGACCTGAAGGCGAGGAAATATGGATTCATGAAGAAATGTCCCTCAGGGAAACTGAATGAAGAGCATGAAAATAATCCAGGGTTATGACGAGTGATCGTTTCAAAGCATGAGAGAGCAATGTAATTTGGTTGAATAGGATTAATATTCCTTAGATTAATAACAGTAATTCGGAGGAGATACTGCATTTATTTCCAAAGGTATATTTAGTTCATAGTTCGCATCTCAAATTTTATTTTAAATGCGTGCATTAGGTATTAATTTTAGATTTATTTTTAATTCCAACCAGCCAATCCAACATACATTTACTTAGCCATAAACATTTTATTATTATGAATCTATGTTAAATCCATTCAATTTTTAAAGTTTTGTGTTGTTAAGTATATGTTATGTTCAAGGCTTTTACGAGAATTTAGAATAAAATCATCTTTTTTAAATGAAATTAAACTGTTGACTTCCACACGCTTGTGTGTGAAATTACAAAGTGGAGTGTGTGGGGTAACAATTTCAATAATGTCATTTCATTTCAATATGTTAATTCAATTAAGTTACGCCGGAGATAACAAAGAAAATCACCTTTTGCACCGCAGGACCACGCGGTATAAATTGCGTCATATCTGGTCAGCAATATAAAAGTTTTTTTTGACGGTTTAGCATTTGGTAATTTGACGGTTTATTAAAATTAATTCACATATGTCACTACAAATGAAACATCATATAAGGAATGCGGGCTTACCTCTACGCCACTATTATATCTCGAATGCATCGTACGTGTGAACTGAATTTTAACTGAATAACGAAAATATGTGAAGTAAAATATAGGTGCATAATTAATACCATTGTGTTAAAGGTTATTTTATGAAAAGTTAAAAAACAAACGAAGCTTAATCTGTAAAAATGCTACAATTGACTTGTATTGTACTTTTGAAAATGCTGCGACAAGAAACTGGTTGGAATGAACAATTGCGTGATGAGAGACCTTTACCCATTGAGAGTGGAAGATATTTTATTACGTACATTTTTGGATTAACACATTTTTATTTCCGGATGAAGTATTTAATGCCTCGGGCATTCGTATCGTCGATTCACAAAATTAGGTCAGCTGTTGCTTGAAACTAACCTAACACCGTAATAAAATTGGAATTGAATACTATCTCGCTATCTGGAACTTTTGCAACTTGATGGTGGAGACCGAGAGTTATAAAGAGTTCGTGGTTAGTAGTCCACATCACACTTTATCCTAGCAGAGAATCCTACACCAGCTATACATAAAATGACCGGTTTGACATTAGAATCGTAATAGCTGAATTAAGTTGGATTACCTTTGGTATATCATAATTTCCTAATTAATTAATATATATGATACTCCTTCCTCGTTAATCCATTTAATGCTTCTACATTCCATTTCCTAACCCGCCGCCCTTGCCTTATCGTCTTGAAACGGACATTGTTATGAAATGTAATGTCCGTTTCAAGAAGATAAGGCAAGGGCGGCGGGTTAGGAAATGGAATGTAGAAGCATTAAATGGATTAACGAGGAAGGAGTATCAGCAGGCTGTAGAGAAAATGATGGATGATGGTAAAGAACTGAGTATTATCGAAGAAAAATGGGAATGTATAAAGCAAGAGATATCGGAAGCCGCAAAAGACACTATAGGAACCGTTAACGGGAAAAGGATAAGGAAACCATGGGTAACGGATGAGATGATTGCAAAGATGGATGAGAGAAGAAGATGGAAAAATGTAAACACAGAGTTAGGCAAAATGAAGTACAAAGAGTTAAACAATAAATTGCGAAGGGCCACAAATAAAGCAAAGGAAGAATGGTGGAAAACGAAATGCGAAGATGTGGAAAGTTAACAGAAGAAGGGTGAAAATGGTGCTCTATACAGCAAGGTTAAGTTATTATCGGGAAGTAAGAAGGCAAGATCTGTGCTAACAGTTAAAGATAAGTGGGGTAGGGTAATAGTTGAACCAGGAAAAATCCAAGAGAGATGGAAGGAATATATAGAAACACTTTATGGTAAAGAACTTAGGCCGACAAGGTTAGACATAGAAAAGAAACATGGCGTAGAAGAAGATAGCTTAGGTCCAGGAATACTCGACGATGAAATATAAAGAGCATTAAAGGAGATGAAAGCAAATAAGGCCGTGAAGGTGGACAACATTCCTGTAGAACTGTTGAAATGTTTAGAAAAATGTGGGAAGAAGGCCCTATATGGACTGATTTGTAGTATCTATGAGGAAGGAATCTGGCCGGCAGATTTTGTGAGATCGGTGTTAGTTCCTATTCCAAAAAAGGCAAAGGCTACGTCATGTAAGGATTAGAGAACAATAAGTTTGATATCACACGCAGCTAAAGTTATTCTCAGGATCATCAACAAAAGGATAGAGAGTAAGGCAAATGATTACTTAGGGGATGATCAGTTTGGGTTTAGGAAAGGAAGAGGTTCGCGTGATGCCATTGCAGTAATGAGATCACTAATCGAGAGGAATATAGAATACAATCAGGACGTTTTTACCTGTTTTGTAGATTTCCAAAAAGTGTTTGATGGAGTGAATTGGGAAAAATTAATGCGTGCATTGCAGAAAATAGGAATGGATTGGAGGGACAGGAGACTGATCCGCAACCTGTACATGTCTCAGACAGCCAGGTGCGAGTGGGGAACGGAGAGTCCGGATGGGCAGTGTTAGGAAGAGGTGTAAGGCAGGGTTGCCCATTGTCACCGGTGCTGTTCAACGTATATGTAGAGGAAATGATTAAAGAGGCATGGGAAGAACTGGAGGTCGGAATGAAGGTTGGAGGGGAATTCGTAAAATCGGTTAGGTTTGCTGATGACCAAGCATTAGTTGCTCAGTCAGCCAAGGGGTTGCAAGCATTGTTGAGTGAATTGGAGGTTCAGTGTGATAAATATGGGATGAGAAACAAAATTAATAAAATAGAGGCTATGCGATTTTCCAGAAAGAAAAAGGCTAAGCTAAATATTAAAATAGGCGGGGAAAAATAGAGCAGGTGGAGTAGTTTATATATCTCGGAAGTGTTTTGGACCAATACGGTCAAAGTGGTAGGGACGTAAGGAGAAGATTTGCGCTAGGCAAGGAGGCTTTCTCAAGGAGGAGGGAGTTGATGACGGGGACGTTGAGTAGGGATGTTAAGACAAGACTCATAAAAACTCTGATATGGAGCGTAGCTATATACGGCGCGGAAACGTGGTCACTGAAGCGGGAGGATAGACGTAGATTGGAGGCTTTTGAAATGTGGGTGTGGAGAAGAATGGAGAAGGTGAAATGGACCGAAAGGAAAACAAATGAGGAAGTATTGGAGATGGTGGTTGAGGAGAGGGGTTTGTTGAGAGAAATCCTATGGAGGCAGGAAAAATGGATGAAAGGCGTATTGAGCGGTAGTGGAATGTTGAAGAGGGTAATAGAGGGGAGAATGTTGGGCAAGCGAGGAAAGGGTAGGAACAGGATAGGGATGTTGGACGGGATGAAGGGAGGAAAGAAGTACACCGAGATGAAGAGGGACCTGATATAGATTAGTTTGCTAGGTGGGGAGTTACAAAATGTTTATTTGATAGATGTGTCCATCCAAAAACCTACCTAAACGGTAGATTACCTAATAATATAATATATAAATTAATTTTTAATGCATATATAACAATGAAAATCACCATTGCGATATTAAAAATATCGTTTTTCAAAATAAATAATTAAACTTGTTTCAGGTATTTCATTTGCTTGCTGGTGAACTATCTGTTTTGCTGGTGTTTTATATGTCATTTTGTTTAACTAGTGTTTCAACTAATTTATTGCTCATTTGTGGGAATCTCTTGAGTTAGGTTTGTAAACTAAAGTCTTATTCACCAATTGGAAGAATACAATGAGTACGCCCTTTTGCCTTAGAGAAAAGGAGTTAGATATTGTGTAAGACGCTGGGCGATTAGTTTATTGAGTATTCGGGATAACAAAATTTGTAAGGTGGTGATTGAAATGGTACACCATCTTGGCACAAACTCTAAGGACTGAAGTGCAGTTTCATGCCTATAAGGGGAAAGAAAGTTTGCTGGGAATTTATTGATTTTGACAAGAAAAATGCATCTTAAGGCTTGTTTGTAAAAGGAATGAAGATATATGTGAGGAATACTTTTAACTGCTTTAGAAATACAGTGGATTAACATTAAATTTGCCACAAGACAAACTGTGGGTGCTATGAAAGCGTTATATGAAATATTAAGGCAATCTTAGTGTAATTGGGACCTTAAGTGAACGATTTGAAATGAAATATGGTGTAAAACAAAGGAAACGTTATGTCACTTCAAATTTTTCATGGATGCTTTTATAAGAGGTTGATGGATAGTTAAGATGATTCTTTGGACCAGGGATAGATAGATAGATAATAAAGGGCTTTATATGGGCGATGTTAATGAACAGCGATACAAACTTTCTGGCTGATATCCGACAAGATCTACAGGAGGGCCTCAATAGCATCACTTAGGTGACAGAGAGGTGTAAATGATTCATTGAGGGCAAATGCGCCCAAACGGTAGATGATCCTGTTTGATAATGAGCTTGGGCGAAGAGAGACAGAATGGTGAGGACAAACCGTGCAAGTGGATGATTTGATTTTTTTTTGTAGAATATTTGCGAAGCATCGTAGTGTAGTTGAATAATTTGAAAGTAGTGATTTTCTGGCGAAAATTTTGCTCAAATTATGTGAAGTACATAAAAATTTAATGTTTTCCTATTACAGGAAAAAATTGGCTGACAGTTAAATCCCTCCTTTTCCTTGCAATATTTATTTTGTGAAAGTGTAACCTGAATATACAGGAGCAAAAGCAATATCGAATGTATGATGGTATGATGCTCTTGTGGTTTCCCTCGTTAAAATAGGAAAGCTAGGGAGTGAAATAAACGGGAAATGAATGATGGATTGGACATGAATTGACTTGTGAAATAATTTTGCTGCACTGGTTTGGTAATGTTGAAACGACGAATGAGAGATGATTCTCAAAACAGATTTATGTGAGAAAGGTATGAGAGAAGTGTTAATGGGAGGAATGAGAGGTCGGAAGGGGCAGATAGGAAAGTCATGGGTGAATGCGGTGAAGGAAACTCACAAGGCAAGAAATATAAGAGGTTTTTGGAATAGAGGAGCATGTATGGGTGTGCCAACATCGATGAAGTGTTTGAGGATAGAGAGTATGGAGGCAATTATTAAATTGCAGTATGTTTCCTGAAACAACTCCGTATCATTTGACTTTGCCACCTCGAAAGGCAGCATCGTGATGGGTGAGATGACTTTATTCAAGTAATTAGTAGTTTTTGGAGGAGGCGACCGACAGCTGAGGTCATTTTCGCCATATGGGATGGATAGGAAAGGAAGAAGTAGAGAAACCCGGCGTCGGCATAAGCCTACTCTTAATGAAAAGCTCCAAGGGGCCAGCAGCTTAACGTCCCGTCCGACGGACGGTGTACTAGCTCAAAGTGCCCTCCACAAAGCACCTCAAGTAGGGATTAGGACACCGCTGAAGGAAGCCAGTACGTTAGCTACCGCACCATCCGGATCCCCATTATTATTTCTTTCCCCCATTTATTAAATCTTCAGGTTTAAGGCTGCAGGTTGCAATTGAATATAGTACAATGTTCGACAATTGGTCACCAAACAATTTCATTTGATCTAAATTCGACTGTTAAAAATTTATTTATCTTTTTATTTATTTAAGAATTTATCATTGCGATTAGCCAATTGTCCTGGTGGCATCGGTCAAGTCTGGTCAGCTGTCACTCATGACATGCATGATTAATGCATGCTTTGTCTATCTGTTCTTACATGCATCACAAGAAGAACAGATAGACAAAGCTCTTGTATATAATCACACTTAAGGATTAACAACTACATTATTACATGTACTATCACTCGTGGGCTAGATGTACACCATTCGAGAATATACTACGCACCATCCATCGCCACAATCCGTCCATAATCACGTACTCTTCATTTCATATGCCGTTCAAAATCGTATCCCGTTAACACATATTGACATAATTGACTTTTGAAATACAACTTGTATTGCCATACAAATGACATGCAAACAATATTTTAATAGGTACAATAGTATAATAATCACTGATCAATGAAGTTTATCACCCATTGGCTGCTTTACACTTATTCTTAAAACTCCTAAGATTGGTAGGAAAGGGCTCAAACGAACCTCCAGGTAGCTGGTTCCATTCGACAATAGTTCTATTTAAAAAAGAGTATTTTTTCTTATTTGTTTTTTGCGATCTTATTTTTATTTTAAAATCTGTGGTCGTTTTATCCCTGAGAGTTTGGTTTTTCTATCTCTTTCATATGTCTTCCCACGCTTCGTCATTTTAAAAAATTCTGTACATCGCGCCTAACTTACTCCTTTTTCTTCTATTTTTCAAAATTTTCCCATTTCAATATATCCAAAATTAACGTGACACTCTCTGTTATTTTGTACTTTCCATGTACATATCTTGCTGCCTTTCTTTGAATTTTTTCAAAGGTAATACAAGGTGTGATCAAAAAAATACCGGACTGATTTTATTCTGCGCAAACCGTTCAACGGATCGAAAGTGCGCCATCTAACGACACATCTGACGATTAAAACGAGAGGTGTTGTGTTTGATTACGTCCAGTTGTTACGTAGCAGCAGCGGTTCGTGTCCTAACCTGTCTTCTTTTGATCACACCTTGTATGTCCCTCCTCATATGGATCCGATAATATGGACGAGTATTCTAGGATAGGAGTAACCAGTACCTTATATGCTTTTTCTTTAGTGGCTACTCTACTTCCTTTTAAGTTTCTCATTACCCAATTAAATACTTTAAATGCCTTCCGCGACACATTATCTGCTTGGACTCCCCACCCAAGATCCCTAGTTAAGTAAATGCCTAAATATTTGCAATGACTGCTACACGGGATTCTTTCTCCAAAGGGTGTGTAAATATCCTTTGTGCATTCTTTTTATCTGAAAAAATAGTATGCTTATTCTTACTAACATTATTGCCCATATTATTATCTGTAACCCAGTCACCTAGGCGATTGATGTCATTATGTACTGTTACGCGGTCATTTACATGCTCTACCCGTCTGTATATAATGCAATCATCACCAAATAGTCTTATTTTGGGAATGTATATATTGTTATTATTGTGGGATGAAATGATAAAACTATCTATTTGCTTACGCGATTACTGGCCAAGAATTGAACGCAGTATCCATCAAACTATAACGTTTGGAAACCTTCAGCATCTTGTGGTATGTTATTCTAGCCATATTTTATCGAAATATTTCACTATTTAATTTGAAACGACTTTGAATCAATGTATCTGTTTTCCTACTTACCATACGTCTTCAGAATAAAACGCTCTAGATTTAATAACGGAAATGTAGCTGTCTTGGTACATCAGTGGAATTTTCCAATAGGTTGACGCTCATAAACCCTTGGAGGAATGTATGTATGACCGCTTAGGCATTTGATGGCTTCCCTCTTTTAAAGGGCGACACTCTCCGTGGGAGCTTGAAGTTGTCTCTTTGCTAAAACTTTCCTTCTATAAAGGTGATTATTTGAGTGTTGATCTCTCTTTCCTGATTTCGTCACTTCCTTCGTCTCCCTCCCTTGGGTACGGCTATCACGGGTGAATTCTATATACATAACTTTAAGTTTTATGATGTTAGATTATAAAATTACCTAAGGCATAGTTAACATGCTCGCAAAGAGTAAAAGTAGATAATTCCTTAGCGAGCATCTTTTTCATAACGCGACATACGTAGTATGCCAAAAATTAAGCGTTACTGGCACTGCATTCGAAGATATCATAAAATCTTCGCTTTTCACTCCCATTTTAAATAATCCTGTTTCTATTTCGAAAAAGGGACTAATGTATTCCTGATTAAGGGGAAATTTATTTTATGTCATTAAACTTCGCCTTAAACTTGAGTTGGTTATCAAATACCAAGATATTTTCCAATTCATATTCCGCAATCCGAAATTATCGGGATGTTCATCTGACCACATTGTTTCAAAGATAAAATCGAAATTTCGTAAGCATGAATGGTAAACGAACTTTTCGTTAAGGCTACACGGAGGGTCTGCTAAAATATTAAAAGCCCATAATATTTTGGAAAAGTTTACTATGACCTTGATGTTATTAAAGTTTAAATATTTCTTGCAAATACCAGATTGAGTTTTAGAAATAAATGGTAAGGTCGCAAACAGAAGCGTACACAAAGGGAAGTCAATTTTTCTTTGAGCGAAATTTCATTGGGAGAAAGAAATGGCATCGTGTAATAAAAATAAGTGATATCGAATATGTTTCGCTCATAATACATTATGTTATTTCTCCCCTTCATACTATATACTTACCTATGTGCTTAAAGTACCAATAAACTTAAATTTAACAGGTAAAAAGTTTAAATTCTAAAAATAGCACTGTCATGGCAGAAAAGCAGTCACGTATTAATTAGGTAAACTTGATAAAATGCCATAATGATGTTCAATTATTAAGAATATTAAAATAGTATTTTTTATATTCCTGTGATTTTATAAGGTACGTACAATTGGAGCGAAAATTGGTAATTCAAACGTTTAGCCATAGATTTGATGCACTGATCAATATAAAAGGTAGGGCAGAATCATCAATCAAGGGAACAGGCAAAGTTGATGGAAGAAGCCGGGAGAGATTGAGGAAAATTTGGTTGACTATGTTGGGGAATGGTAAGATTAGTCAGAATGGGACAGGTTTTCTATCATGCGCGATTAAACAAAGTTGCGTGGAACTTGGGGAGAGTTGGGGTTTAAAGAGGGGGTCTGGTGATTATAAGAATGCCACCGAGGTTTTGAGGACGCCTGAAAGTATCTAAATGACATTTAATTACTCATTTAGTTTTTAATTACTCATGTAATTACTCATTTACTGGCCAGGATAGCGACAAGTTCTTCTAGTACAGCTTGGAGGGCTTGAATACCATGGAAGTGTTGCAGATATAGAGATTTCTGTGGTTATTTTATGGAAAAGGATTGGTGATGTAAGAGTGCTTACAGATTTATTTGTTCAGAGGAAATTCTGGGTAATCCCGACGCAGGAGGAAGGCATTTAGACTGGAAATAAAAGTGTGGAGAGAGTCAGAGTTTTTACGAATGCGATGACCCCGGATGAAAAGGAAATATTCCGAAAAATGTCGCAATGCTCTTATTGTTTTTCCTTATTGGGATTAACTTGAACAGAGATATAGAATTTTCCCTCAGTGAGGGAAATATTTCCTCTTTTTCTTAGGTATTAACCATTTTACAAACATGCAGTTAAATAGGTAAATATAATTAAAAACAGACTAATTTACTCCAAATATTTCCGGTCCTATTGGTTGCAAGTCAATAATGCATTACACTAAGTAAATTATCTTCCTCATCAGTGAATTGAGATGTAAAGGAATAGTCATGTTACATCTACAAAGTGTCAATATCATGAATCTACTTCAAACTCGAAGTGGTGTTTTGCTGAAAAATGATTTTTGGAGTGTCGAATTAAAGTCCTAGGTCCAAATAAACAATGGAATAGAATGTTGTTGTATGTTTCATCACACCTCATTTGCTTTTCGTACCTCATGACAAACTTATATTCGCTCCTTATAATATGAACTTTATCTCCAATAGAATTAAATTAAATCTTGGTTGTACATGAGGCAACTTTTTAATAATATACATTTCTTGTGAAATAACTGGTATTCGGACTGATTCGGCAGTGATTTACATATTTATATACGTTTTCAGAGAACCGTTCCATCCGTTTCGTTTCAGGCCGTCCTCGAGTACCCTATTGGGGTCCTCAATGATAACATTTGTTAAGTAGTTTGAGTGGCTAAAATATCGAAGTGTTTGTTAGTTGAATAAAGTAGTCGAGATATTAGTGAAAGACAAGCAAGGGAGAATATATAAATGGGATTAAGAAGGGCTATTTCTCTTGATACCTCGGAGATGTTGCGAAACGTGCTCCTGCAATCCTTGCAGCAACTCTCTAATGCTCAGTCTTTCGGCTTCACCTCCACCTCTTTATTTTGTAAAGGTCATCGTATCTCAACGCCCAATATCCGCCGATCTTTTGAAACGATTTCTGGTTCGCAGCCATCATGGATCTATTAATTTGATCTTTTCAGGTGTCGTACGATCCAATGGTGTAAATACACGGGAGTAGCACCGTGACATTTATGAGAGAGGGGTCCAGATATATGAACTCCACTTTGGGTAATTGGATTTCACGTAATTGGTTGAAGAAAATTTTAAATGGATAGTTATGCTAAAAATCCAAATTATTGTACCAAAAAGACCTATGCGTGTACTACCAGATGTGCTACGCACTACTCCTATGTAAAAACTTGTTTTATTTAGTATTATACGTTGATGCCTTTATAAAATTGAATAATTGTAATACAATGCACTAAGATATTGGAATGAAGAAAGTAACTTTGTAATTCCATACACACATTATTTAAAACACGGATACGTTTTAACGTTGGACGTCATTATCAGGACGTCTGATGATGACAGTCCAACGTCGAAACTTGCGTTCTTGTTTTTAATTAAGTGTGGTGGAATTCCAAAGGTACTTTCTTCATTTCAGTATGATGTGTAAATTCCATAAATACCACAAATGGAGAGGATATTAATCGTTGTGTAGGTAGAGATAATAAGTGTAGTACACATTATAGACTCAGGACCCATTAAAGACGTAGTTAGAACGGTAGTTCACTGTAAATAAAAAAGAATGGTAGAAAAATTTCTTCTGGTTTTGTCATCATTTTTAATCTGCTAAGGGAATCTCTTTGGTTAGATTTCATTTATGTCAGTAGCGGATCTTTAAAAACTATGCGGGAGGGATAATCATGTATGAAAAAGTGTAAGTTTATAACAGCTTTTTTCTAAATGTTGAAACTCGTAGCAATTACTTCTAGATCCAAACGAAACCTGCAGTAGCTAATTTTATGCTCGGATAATGGTAGAAATTTAAAATGTTTCTAAACAATATGTATTTATATTTATTGGAATGTAGTAAGGTCAAAAATGTTCTTCAAGGGAGAAAATGTTTTCCCATTGCCCGCCTCCTTTGAATATTCCCCTAGATTTTACGCTCCCGATTGATTGGATTAACTTTTTTATTTTTTATAATAATTATCATTTTTTAGTCTGTTGTTCATGGTAGGTTTTGGACGAACACAGCTTGATCATTCGTAAATCTGATTTAATGGACTTCCCACCTAGATGCATTCCTTCTCTTGCTTCCATTATCGTTACCTCCTTGTGCACACTAAAAAGAACAAGAGGTAGGGCCCCTGGTTCCTGTGTCATCTCTCCCGCTACCCAGCAATGATCATCCTGAGTCTTCATCCGCCACACTCTCTTGTGCAGTCTGAGGCATGTACATACAGGTTACGGAGAGGTCACCTATGCATTCAATCTAACCTTATCGTGTGTAGTACATTGATTAATTCTACGTATTTTACTTAATGGATTTTATTCTCATTCAGTCTTAAGTCAAGCTGAGAACCAATGCAGCATAGACACATTTCATAAGATTCGTTCACTTCCGAGAGGAGTGGTAAAGGGGCTATTCCCCATACAGAATTTCTCAGACCAGCCAATAAGACGCAGCGAATGCCTGCCGGCTTGCTGATCACGCACAAGTTATTATTTCGTAAAACAATGTTTGGTTGATACAGTCAGATGGTAAATGGTAGTCTAATTATTCAGAATAGTTAGTTTTTTATTTGTGAGTTTTAGGCTCTTAATTGTCATCAATTATTGCAAGTATAGGTGAAAAATATTTCGTGTCAGCGACTAAAACCTGAATTAACGCGGCATTAAAAACAGGAGTTACATCAATAAAAAGTTATATTTATAAAAAAGACATTAATTTTAATTTACTTAAATTTTCACTTACGAAAATTTCATTCGCATATGAGCATAATCAGCTCATAGTTATTATTTCAAAAAGTAATAATGACCTCATTAAATGTTAGTACAACATCTCTAAGATGTTGAATTTTGCTGCAAAACTAATTCAGAAAGCACCACAAATATAATTGTTTCTGGCGGAAATCTTAATAGAAGCCCCAAAATTACTATTCAATGTGCTCCTGAAGTGTAAATATTTATTTGTATAAGGCTTTTACAAAAACTTTACAAATGAAGTCACATTATTGAAAAGCAATAATTAAGATTTAGTGTTAGAAAATTATTTCATTCCTGATAATTTCTATAATCTGCCTATACTGCCATCGTAATTCGAATTTCATTAAAATATTCCCATTTGGAATGAAATTGGGGTTTTGGGATCATTGGTATCATCTTGGAGAGAAAAAAATATATAGATGATGAAATTCATTCGTAGATATCACAGTTGTAGTTGTATCATTCGTTGCTCTATATCCACTATATCTCCAGCCGCTTTAATTAAAAAAATCTAATGAAATGTCCGCTTTGTATATAATATATGAAAGGTTTTTGTTAAACCAATATTCCTGGCGAAATTACGCACAAATTAAGTTTAGTTTGTATACATACTTCTTCGACCTCGTTGCACAGTAATTTTAAAATGAAGAAAAAGGCAGATAAATGTTTGCATTTGCATGCTTTCAACGGTTATATATATGCATAGTTCTCCCAACTCGAAATCAGTTCTATTTAAAGTTTCATGAAGTTTATCTGCTGTAGAACTTTAGAAGATAATTCATTCAAGGAAAGGGCACTGAACCGTAAAATATTGCAAGAATATATAAATGTCAGCCAGCATGGGGTGATTTTTTTATATGGGACTGTAGGCTCACTAATATTAAAAAATAAAGGGTTCAACATTAGACACGTAGCATTTATATTATTTTGAATCAGTTTCTTTCATTAATAGTATTTATTAACTACCCATGCTAAGGTGGATTCCTATTGACAGAGTGGGTAGATTAATTTGGGGAAAGCGTATTATTAAAGGGTAATGTTGTGAAATTGGAGAGCAGAATACGCCTTAGTTTTATAATGAACTTTCTTGATGTCGATCTGAGAACTTGACTCAAGTGATATCGAACTGATTTTTCATAAAGAAATCATTTTATTAATGTTTACTTTTGCACTTAGTTAATACTTAATCAAATGTTCTATCGGTTATTAAAAGCCTTCAACCAGCCATCTCTTTCATTTTAATATGTAGTAAGTGTTCCTCACATGCATATGTTTAAATGAAATTAATTACGACGCATAAATTAATTTGATTAATAAGGCATGCATTGAGCCACATTGCAGTATAACCCATATTTGGTTGTAGAAAAATGTTGTTTATGGGGAGAACCAACGTCAGAATGCTATATTTATGAACTATTTATAACTCGTATCAGACTTTGTCAGATCGCTGAGTTATATACTTCCCCTTTCGCGTGCGAGTGAAGCTATTTTCACATCCCAAAGGATCCATTATGCAAAAGTATTCTGGGCCATCTTTCAGCATATCTCTCAAATGAATTTGCCCATGACATGTAAGTTTAGTACTGGAATATATTTTATTGGACGTTCTTGTAATGGTCTTGGATATCCTCTACCAATACCTCCACCATCACCTTTGACTGGTAGAAATTGCGAATAAACCTTGAGGCGAGCGTGCTTGATAAAAAGAGCTACAGCGGATGCATGTCAGTGGTGTTAGTCGTAATTATCGAAGATCAGTTTGACTTTGAAACGCTGTATAAAATTTGGGAAAGTTTTTCACCCATAAACGTTTTGAACGGTCAGAGAATGGCAAGGAAGGAAGAAGCAGAGTTGCCAGGAATTCGGAGGTAAGAGAGCGGATTAAAGACAGGCGGTGAACGTTGGTGGAAAAAGCTATTACCGAGATAAGATTAACATGAGTGCGAAGGGGGGCTATATGAGTATTCAAGGTGGGGAATCCAGTTTCTGAGAGCAGAATCGGTAGGCCGTGACGTTGAGCAGTGGAAATAGGTTTTGTGCAAGTACTTACTGCTAGTGGTCAAAGAATAAAATGTGGGCTGAAAACAAACACATCTTTATTTGGAAGGAATATTTATAACAAATATTTTGATTTTAAAAGTGGTGCGTTACCCTTTGTCTTATTATACCCTGAATATGTCATACCTATAAAGTAAACAACTTTCAGAGAACCCAGATCTTTAGAAAAAATTATTGGTCCCATAATCATAAAGTGGATTTTTACCAATCCGTCGTTTTAAGCTTTCACTTCTGCAGATTGACATTTCAGTTTTTATTTGAGTTGAAAGATATTTTATGCAAAAATATGCCGACTTGTTTAACTGTTTACCTCCCATTTCTTGTTGTTAAAGGATGTATTGAGAAACCTTCAATTCCCCGAGGCTTAAATTCGTTCTGAGAAACCTAAGTTTTAAATTTACAGTAAACATTAGCAGCTTGACATTTTTTTGGGTTTTCAGATTATTTTACTTGTAGCATCTGAATTTCACGTATATTATTGTCATAAATCAATTTGTTAACGAATAGAATTTAGTTTGTAGTTAGCTAGCTACTTTCCAACTTCCTTGTGTTGTGGCTAAAACTGCTCCTCTTTTACTGATTAAGGGGCTACGATTAGAATTATTTACCAGTCAATTGAATGTGATAAGCTTGAAATCTATATTATATTATAAGGTAAAATACCGGTTAAGTTAGGTTCTTCAGTGGACACAACTATTAAATAAATATTTTACGACTCGTAACAAAACCAATCCAGCACCTACTCTGCATCAGGGCCTTCTTCATCTCAATGTACTTCCTTCCTCCCTTCATCCGGGAAAACTATATAATATTCTATATTTAGATTTGCGAATCTATTATATCAGAGTGAAATTAGAAAGCAAATAATTGAGCTGAAGTTTCATAAACTCATTTGGAATTCGGTGCTGGGAGTATCATAAAAATGCAATTGCTATAAATGAGTGAAACACTCTTCATAAAATGGTAAGGAATTTTAATACCTTTTGAATTCCCTGGGAAATTAAACACACAAAAGTTAAAAAATAAACTCAAAGATTGGGAGTTCCAATGCACGTCCTGGTTACGTTGATTGCGTTTCAGTTGGTAATGAAATGGTTTCTGCCGATGATTATCAGTTGTTCAGATTGCTTTTAACGTTGTATAATGAAAATTACCTCTTCATAATGACGAAATGGTAGAGGAAAATGGAAAAGTGTCTGGCGGTGAATGGTGTATACCAGGATAAATTTGGTTGGAAAGTTGCTTGTGGAGTAATTAAAAATAGTTAATCAACTGAATGAAGTAGTTTCTCATGAATTATGTTTTTTTAACCGACCCTTTCTGCAAAGAAAAGAGTGGAAACTATTGCAATAAAACCCATAAAAATTACATGACATCAAACTAGAAGGAATTAGCACGTATTGCCGTGACAACGGACTCTAAATACCCGTGGTCATACGTGTAGGCTGTACATATTCCTGTTTGCATCTAATAATTCCACCGTAAATGTAGTTTGACCGGGTAGCAATTTTTATTCATAACGTGCAGTTTTATTGATAACGTGTATTATTTATAATTAATAAAACGCGCACTTAATAATCACTCTAATAATTAATGACACCCTGACATCTATTTGCATATAAGCTAAACTACTTTTAGGCGTTTTATTTTTACATATCTCATGTATGATATGCAACAGAATCAATCATAATAGAGCTTCCTCTTGGAGAAACAGGTTAGTTTTAAAGAATTGAGGCATTATGCTCTTGAAATCTCTTAGCTAGAGTTCAGAGTTGTTATTTTTTTATTCTTCGTATTTCACGGTAAACATAATTAAAATGGTAATGTAAACTGTCAAATCACGATGAGGAAATGCAGTAAATTTTTAAACCATTATTGATTTTCTTTCGTATGGCAAATGCGTTTTTGTAAAAGATTGATATTTGCATTTATTTTTACTATTTATCCATTTGCGTATTATGTCTTCCTTCGGTTAATTCATCAGTTTGTTTGGTAGTCCAAGTGTAAAGCTCATGAGAGTTACTTTATGACAAAAAAAGACTCCAGTAAACAACTTTGGTGTCAATGATTGAAACACATGACTATGCTATTTTCATAAGTATGCCTTAAGATTTGCCTTCAAGCCAAACCATGTGTTCGCTACGTGGATATGTTTGCGGATTGGAAGTGCCGTAAATATATTTGCCGTGTTTTCGTAAAAGGATGTGTGTATACTTCGATCGTACACACCTTCAAAAAATTTACTTTTTTCCTTTTTGACGTCGGCTCTGTTAATAAAAGCCTAGTTTTAGGTTACAAGACTCCTCTTTGTATAATTATACCCTTATTAGTGCCCTGTCCTTTATTGCTCGTTTCGCTATTTCACATTCATTTATTGTTTCATGCATGCATTTTTCAAACTGAGATTCCTCATATTTTCTGTCTTAAGGTTCTCTGCGACCACATTCCTCATGTCTTGTTCGGCCTGCCCGTATCACACAAACAATTCGCTCTTTTCTTACGTATCCGCTGGGTGATTTGATTCTCATCTGTTCTCTCAATATTATCAATACCTGCCAGATACCCAAATTTTTTACCTGTCTGACCAGCTCATTTCTCACTCTCTCTCTCCTATGCACTAATGCACTCATCAAGTGTCACATACCCACAATAATCAAGATTTGCCTCCAAACAACATTCTGGGAAAAAATACACATTGATCTCATTTATTTTGATCATCAGACTATAATTAGCGCTGAAAATGATTTTTTTATAATGTAAAAACATGGGATACCACGTGGGAAACACTCGGTTATAATTATTTCTTGAAAATGTCTAATTTAGGAGTTTTCATTTTGACTAGACTTTGTTCAAATTTCATCAACAACATCTGTATGGAATTTAGGTACAATCTTTTCCTAGCGTTACCAAGATGGGAAAGTGTAAATTTTTGAACAATTTAGAATATGTTAACGTAACTTAAAGAACTATCGCCGAATTGAAACTATTGGCATGCAATAAATAGATTATAATGTTTATTTAAAGTCGTTAAATATAAAAAACTGTACGTAGCAAAATTTTATCACCCTATTTTTGTCGTTAAATGGAAATAACTTTATACAGCTAAACATCCTCATCTTATTTACATAAACATGGTTTCTTTCTCCAATAAAAATAATTTATCCCGCAATCATTCCTATTCGTAAGTCCAGAGCAAACATTCAAAAAGGTTTACAAGACCGTTTGAAAGAATTACTAATTCATACTAGAAAGACTCCAAATCAGGTTTTCTGGTGCAATTTAAAAAATATATTTCCTTTTTTAAGCACGAAATGGCTTCTAAATCCAACTTTTACTGAAAACTACGACTAAATACAGAAATAATACTGAATGAATACAGAAATGATAACTACCATAATCGTATAGACTTTATCTGATTCCGTGATCCAGCTTAGTGGCAAACCATGCTTAACCTTTATTTTGGCGTAGCAAATGGCCGAGTGCTTGTATGGCAAGTTTTCCATCCATCATAGCCCTAAAAAAATTACACCCTTTGTATATGTTTCGGTTTTAATGGCAAAAGTAATATTGATTTCAAAGTATAATCTACGAATAATAGTATATTTATAATAGTTTAATAACGATAAGTTAGAAGTGAAGGTCAACCTCTGCAGTAGGCCCTTTGGATCATGCTTTGGGTTTCCATACTGCGCAAGCTAAAAGGATTGTAGCCATTCTATCCATGCCACATGAAAACATCGTTAATATATATTTATATTTTGGACAAATTCTTTTAATTAAATAATATGACACAAATATTTGTTTTTTTCTGAATTTAATCAATAAAACATTAATCTACCAATGTTGGTATAATTTTTGGATTTTGACGGAATTTTATCATACTCAGGGAATGCATTCTGTTCGAAGAACAGTCAACTCTTAGCATAAAACATAGTCTTGAATTCAGGAAACGGTCTTAAAAAGATGTGTTATTAGCTCCAGGAATCAAATAATTTGGTAGCGCCAGAGGAAGATGATTGGAAGTGCTCAAAATGACTGATAGATAATATATAGGGGCAAAGGTGAATTCCCAAAGAAGCGAAGCCGCTTTTCGTTCATCACTTTTATTTTATTCCCAAAAACCCGCCGAGAAAAATTCGCAACGAGTACAAGTTGAACATAAAATTACCGGTTGAATTAAGTTTTAGGTAAACTACACCCAAAATTACGCTGAGCTGCAGAAAAAACAAAGTAAACTACCGTGGCTTTATAAATAGAAATCAGTCATAATCGATCATCAAGTACTAAATATATAATCTGCTGATGGCATCTGCTATATGGGCACTGAAAACTGGGACCTAAATTTCAATGCGTGTCATGTAAAGGAGTTTTAAGGAATGTAAAATATGCCTGGCATCTTTTGGCCTGAATCAATTCTTTCTTCAGCTCTTTTTCAATCTGATTGAAAAGGTATCCGTTTTCTATGACCATCGGCTCGCCTCATTAAGATTTAAAGCAATAAAGACAATATTACATGTAAAAGCTTGTCTGATATTTCATTTGTCTCCACTAAAGAGTTGAATTAACCACTCCATAATCGTACAAAAGCGATCCATAACTCTTCATTAACCATATTTTTACTTTTGTAACTTACCAATTTACGTCGGGAATTTTGAATGTCGAAGCTCTTCTGTTGCTGTTTATCGTAAGTCTTTCATAACTTATGCATACTTTATTCCATGATTTTCATTCTAAAAGTGTTTGTATGTTTTATACATATTATAGGAAGTTGATGACAGGGACGTTGAGTCAGGATGTTAGAAAAGACTCGTAAAAACTTTGATGTGGAGCGTAGCGTTCGGCTTGGAAACGTAGTCACTGAAGCAGGAGGATAGACACAAATTGGAGGCTTTTGAAATGTGGGTGTGGAGAAGAATGGAGAAGGTGAAATGGACCGAAAGGAAAACATAGGGAGGAAGTACTAGGTATGGTGAGCTAGGAGAGGGGTTTGTTGCGAGAAATCGTTAGGAGGCAGGAAAATGGATGAAGGGCGTATTGATCAGCAATGGGATGTTGAAGACTGTAAAAGAGGGGAGAATCTTAGGAAAGCGAGGAAACGGCAGGAATAGGATAGGGATGTTTGGACGGGATGAAGGGAGGAAGGAAGTACACGGAGATGAAGGACTTGATGTAGAGTAGGTTGCTGGATTGTTTTGTTAGGAGTCACGAAATATTTATTTGGTTGTTGTGTTCATCCAAAACCTACCTTAACCGGTAGATTACCCTATATATATATATATATATATATATATATATATATATATATATATATATATATGTGTGTGTGTGTGTGTGTGTGTGTGTGTGTAATGTGTATACTACCGTTAGTATACATGCATATTATAATGACTGAATTTATTTTATTTACCACTTCATATGTCCCAAATATTATTGCCTCTCATTTGACTATTTGGAGGTAAAAAATTATAATCCAACAAGCGTGGACTTCAGAAATTGGTAGTTGCTTTTAAATTATTTTATACCGACTTAAATTTTTTATTTTTTGTAATTTCAAGGATATCGTCCATATGTTTTACCATAGTAAATTAGTAATTTATTTTTGGTCTCAACCTCGAACATAATTTATGCTTACGAGTACGAGTATAGAGAGACCATGAACCTAAAACTCAGGACCTTCTGTAATCCTATGAAAGCACTTAATTCTTTTATTATTTTACCCAGTGCATGTTACGCATGAAAAGCGGTGATTACACAAAAGCGTAGCCTATATTCCCTGGGTGGGCCGAACGGAAATGAATAGCTTGAGATTAGAAGGTCAAATTGTGGGATCATTTTGTCAGACGGTTGGCGCTGCACCCATTTATGAATCATTCTGACGTTGAAAAATTTCTTTAAAATAACGACACCTACAGTGAGGATCTCTTCAGAGTTGTCAAAGAAGGAGTGCCCTCATAAGTGTCTTTGTTTTAGCCGTATTGCGTGGGAGGAGCATGGCGCTGAAAAGTATGCATCTCGTTTCCTTCTTACTCCTCATTTAAGAATGCAGTTACCCCCTAAGGATCTGTATATACGTGTCCAAATCCATGTGCATATCTCATAAAGCATCTTATGAGTATGTACATCTGTGCACACACACACACACAGACACTAAGATGCATGTACGTATACACACGCAAAGAGGTTTGGTAGAGATGACTGTAGAATGACTTTAGCAGAAATGGCTGTAACTTAAAAACTGTGTGTAACATCTCTACACATTCATTTTTCTTTCATGAATTTTTGTTCCCAAGATGAAAAGTATTTTAATTTTTTTTAAAAGGTTCCATATTTTTTATCATGCAGCGACTTCACTCCGTGATATTTTGATTTTAAGAATTTTTGCTTGTAATTTTGTCATTTTTTATTATGAGTGTAGTTATAAATTTATTGACTGAAGTCTTTATGATTCATAATTTCCTGTTACTTATTCTTTTTGTGTACATCGCCGGCATGAATATACTTACGATGTGTGTACTTATGTTGTCTAAGAATTGATTTGTTAGTACAATATTTTTGCAAAAGAGCTTTATGTTAGAAAATGTTTTATTTGAATTTTCTTAATTTTTTATTTATTTTATAATTTTAGGCTAGAGAAAATATAGTTTATGCAGATTATAGAGACAGGGAATTATTGTATATTCATTTATGCGACAATGATCTTATTCGTATATTTATAAAATACTCGGGGTGGCGTTTAACCTCGTGTACTTCGTGTATTAGCGCCAATACTTAAATGTGTATTTTAAATGCATATTGCAAAATGAAAATGTGTATGCATTTTAAGTAGCCATTGATTAGACATTGCATGCCTATTTAATTGGATTTAGAGCGTAATCCTTCGATGCCCTCCTTCCCGTTATCACCGCTTCCCAGGGATGATTTTTGGCCTAAAAGTGTAACCAGTGGAATAGATGATACAATTGTATTTTGTATTTAAACTTTTCCCATCAATCAACATCTTCATGAAGAGTTGAACTTAGGAAAAATGAATGGGTCCATGTACATTTTAGCTTCCATCCAATATCTTATTAAAGTGGAATACCAAGATAATATTGCAGAGTATAATGATTTTTAAAAGCATTGGTGCCACCAAAATTGAATAATTGTACAAATCAACACTTGCTGTTTACCTTTGAATGAATACCTCAGGACGCCATAAACATACAAGTGTTTTCATCAATTCTGTTTTTATTCAACCGCTCAGCTGGTTCGCCCCTGTTTAAGAGGAAATTTGATTTTAAAGCTGTTGTGACTGCCACTTCTCGTCCGAAATTGATGGAGGCTTACGACTTTTTCCATTCGCACACTACTCGCCATCTGGTGGGGCTACCAGTTAGCATCTTAAAAGGATTTCGCGGGCAATTTGATTATGAGTTTCCCGGTGTCAGAAATCGCTTGCCGTAATTAGTATTTCGGTATTTTACTAGTGTAATGATGTTCATGTACTAGTGTATGTGTGTTCATCAAATGGACATAGAAATTTTCGTGGCGTGTATATAGAGGAAAAATATTTTTAAATACGTGACAGAACGGATTTGATTTTTTTTGGTTAGTTATGTACACTTGCGGAAATAAAAAAATAGAATATGGAAGAATTACGCGATGAATTCAACAACTTTCCATTACATCAGTTGTAAATAAATATGAAATAATATTTTTAAAATATTTATTGAAAGTTGGTATGGAAAATCATATTGTTGGCTCAAACAATCTGGTTTGAGAGATTATGCTTTTTGACGAAACTATTGAGAGAAACTGCACCAAAGTCTGGGTTTATGGACGTTTATCATGAGTGTAATATACTTAGGATAAGAAATCAGAATTTTAACCCCTAGAATGTATTATACGTATAATTCTATAGCTAAAACCTTTGCTTTTATTCAACATTAGGTTAAACTCCGTTAAAATGCATGATGAAGTCCTACGACATTAGTTATGTACAATGTAGCCTATTTTTATCTCTAATGTTAGCTCGCTTACCTTAATTATTTTAATTTCTGGAAGTTCCTAAATGCGTGTCTGCTTCTGGGACCTTCCCTGGAATGTCATCAGGTGGCCCAGGCGCGAACAACTTGAATTCACAGCACCAGGCCCAAACCCGCGACCATTGGGTTATCAGGCGAGCGGTTTTCCCACCCAATGAACCCTGTTATCTGCTTGGATGTAAAACTTCTTTCACGATTAGATGAAACTCATATCCATATATTGCCTCATTTAGAGTAACTTATTCATTTTCTACTATTTCAACAACTTGGTTGCTGCTTAAACACCAGTTTCTTGCATTTTATTTGTAACAGATCAATTTTTCAAGTTTATCATTCGAGGTAGGTCAGCCATATTTTCAGGCAAATGACTAGTTAGTTATAAGCTCCGTAGTTAATGAATAGCATATTGTTCGAGGAGTATATGAGGCACTGTAATTATTAATAGATTTGAGTATTGGAAAACAAAAACTCAACACTTCAGTATTTAAAAAAATACAAAAAATCAACAAATGACAAAAAACTTAACAGAGATGGCATTCAGTAAAGCCAAATTAATGGGAGTTAGCTAATGTGATGAGATAGTCTCTTAACTTACGTAATCTCTTGAAAGATTATGTGGGATGGAATCGAACAAGTTACAGGAAGGAAGTGCACACCTCTAGAGTGTGAACTGAACACTAACACTCTTGTCCCAAGGCGTAAATTATTATTGGGAGACCAGTAACCTAATCGCAGCAGAAAGGAATCTTTCAAATTATCCTCCGATTTGTTTTTAGTTCAAACAATTTTCACTCGGAGGCGCCTGCTCCTGATCCAAATTCAGAGCTGCGGTGTTAGTAGTGCCCGTATCCTCCGTGGTGGTGAGAAGGCGCTGAGTGGTGAGAGTGAGGGTGGTAACCGTGCCCGATTTTCTTGACGATGGCCTGGAAACCGTTGTGTTTGTCTGCTGTGTATTCCACAATCCGAATGCTGCCGTCAGGTTCGACCAACTTGTAGCCTCCTTTGACCACATCCCCGTCCCTCGTTTCCCACTGGCTCTTATTGTCTCCTGTGTGGGGGTCGTTTACAGCATAATCGAAAGCATACTTTGGATGTGCCTAAATCGTGAGAGAAATGCCAAAAAATAGAGAAAACATTTTTCCGTGTCGTTAACATTCATTAGTCTTAGTTTAAAGAGTTGGGGTGTATCATTTATGTAATCGTCGTAGCAATTGGACCTTGGTCTGCTTCTTCGATAACGATCAAAACAACGCCCGAAGATGCTTTGAAATAATTATATGGAAGTGATTAACTGGAATAAAAATCGATAATTGAAAACATAATATTGAATGATAACTAATACTTGTAGGTCAGGTATAGTTTAATTCACAATGCAGCTGTGCCTTTTGAATAATTCCGAGAGTAAAACGCTAAACGTCGTCGAATTCGAAACCTTCACCCATATGATTGATATCTTTATTTTTTTAAATGAATTTTTATCATGGGTAACATCCCTATGGACTTAAAGAACATTAGTCCATTCAATGTTAAATCAAAAGCATTAAAACAATTTAGAAAAATAATGCAGAAAAGAGAGGAAATATTTTCCACCGCAACTTTAAACGATATTTCCCACCTCACCATTTCTCATAGTAGGCAATATTATGAATGATTTTTGCTCAGCCAATACGAAATTGTCCAGGTTACTTTAAATATTATAGGCACTTTTAGTCATAAAAACAATTGAAAACGGTATAAACATTAGTTGACATGTGACCATGACATTGAAATTTGAGGATTTTAATGGTTCCTAATTAAATTCGACATTTTTGGTCTCCGGCATAACTTTATGGATTTTGCATAACATATCGAAATGAAATCAATTTGTTTGTAATTCCACACACTTTATGGAGTTACCAAGTCAATAGTTTAATTTAATTTCAACACATTCGACATTGAAAACTCGTTGCATTAAAATTTTTAACATAATTTTGGAATTCGATTTTTAAAACTCCATTTCTTTCAAAGTAGAAGTTAATTCACAACCAGCGGAAATTCATTAGTTAATTTAAAAAAAAACTCGATTTCTGCATCCTCATTTAATCCGTATGTATGCTCACCAAACGATGTCCTCCAGGAGACAAAACGGTAAAACAATGCGGTGAACGCAAGACGTAGCAGTGCTTGTGAAACCTTCCTATTTCCTATCCAATAGAAGAAAAATTGAAAACCATATCCCTAAAATACAATATTATGCCAGAATATAGTTAACAATGTCACAGAAAGACCAGTTAAAAAAATCATGTATAATTTCTTTGAAAACTTCCCATTTTAGTGTTTCAATGATAAGTAAAAAAAAACTGGAAATAGGTTTCTCCTGGATATTTGTCCTTTTTCATGCGTAGGATTACAGCTTTTGCGAAATTATTATAGATTGCATGTCCTTCTTAATGAACCACATCATAAAATATAAACCTAACGAATGTGTTATTTATTTTAAGAACTTGAAATGTAATTTTAAAATAAGAAATATGAGTTTTTCCTTCGATATGTTACAATTTTCCAAAAACTTATCACTTTGTCATTGGAAAATTCTCTAACCTTTACACGAGCAATTCAGTAATCTTCATAATATTATGAAATTCAGTTGATATCAGTGGAAGGGCATGCTAGCTCACGAAGCTTTGGCGAACCATAAATTTTGATTCAGCTACTCTGAACATATGCAGAAGAAGGGTTTGCAGAGAGCATCAAGACCTTTATGAAACGTAAGGCGTGCTCGGTTTACTTTCGAACGGAATTTAGTGTATGATTACACGCTACTTACGTAGTAGTCGTGATGCTCCTCTTGTTCTTGGTGGTGATGATGTTTTTTCGGTTGATGATGGTGGTGATGATTATAGGGAGGCTGGCTGTGATGATGGTGCCCCTTTTGGTGGTGTTTTTGTGGTGCATGGTATGGTGGCTTCCTGTAATATGTTACTCCAGCTATTGTTTCTTTTATCGTCACGAAAACAGCCAGAGAAATGATGAAACCCTGAAAATAAGTATGTATGGTGGAATCATCCCCATAATATTCAGGACTCCCATGTCTCTACCTGTGCTAAATTGGAACATGAAATTTCGTGTCTTAGGGAAAAATTAAAATTTCGTGGAGTAAAGTATTGTTGTGCCCTACTTATTTTGCAAATTACACTTTTTTATACTGTTTTATCATGCTACCGAGGATAGATAATATAAATAAATATATATCTCAAAAATCAACTCGATAAGTTCAAACTCATTTGCAAAATACTAACTTCCTTCAGAACTGGCTTGGTATAAAGTAAGCCAAATTCAAGTCAAGTGAAAAAGGCAGTACTCACTCAAGTGCTCTCTATAAAGCACCTCAATAAGGGATTGAGATACCGCTGAAAAATATCTCTAGGATTTGAACCCGGTCCCCCTCGGTGGGAAACCAATACGTTAGCCAATGAATCATCTTGATCCCCCGATAGACTTGTAATATATATTTTAAAATACCACTAGAAGTAATTAGTTCAAAATGTTTGGTTGACAAATATTTTGTTTGTAAACACGATAATATAATATGAATGTATATTTTGATTTCCATCTATATTAGAATAAAGTACGTTTGGAAAGGGATACGTGTACATTGAATTTGGTGATTCATGATTGAGGATTTTCGACCAAGTTAAAAAGGGCCCTGTTCGAACCGCTATATCGTCATTAGAGCCGACCGTTTTTTGTTGCTTCATTGAAAGTTCACTGTGACTTTTTCCTCAAACCTTGAAGACAACGGTTATCCTTTCGGAAAAAATCGATTTAAGGAGCTAAGCGAATCTCGTGAATGATAATAATGAATGAATACTCGGGAATAATAATAGGAAAGCCTTTGCTTGAATAGCTGCGACAAGTTGAATTTAGGCAACACTAATTTTACACGTAATCATTCATTATTCATAAAATGTCATTGCGTAATGAAATAATAACTAATCATGCTAATTGTTTCTTTATTAAAGTTTAGAATGATTAATCAGATGCAACAATTAAAGGTTTTGAGACTGCTGCCTCCGTTTCCTCCCATACTGAGGCACTTCTAGCTATTAATTAACTATTTGAGTAAAAATGGATTAGGTTGGTAGCATATTCTTGACATTTTCGGATCCATATCACATTGAATGACGCATATACTTCATAAACTCAACATATGTGGGTTTCCCTTCTAAGTGGTTTAATAGTAAAACTGAACGTGAAAACATGTATTAAATGGAGATTTTAATCATTCTTGGATCTCTCTTGTGTTTTACAGTCATGCAAAATCGTCATTTGTTTAAACAAACCACATTTTTTGAAAGATGTATAACTTATATAGCCCAGTGTAATGAAATATTTACAAATATTTCGGAATGGTATGATTAGTCGCAAAACTACCTTACATTGAGTATTTTTCCCGGAATTCAGCTCAAAGTTTCACGTGTACTGGTGTTCGCAGAAAGATTTGATAGTAACTAAAATTTCTCTTTTTTAACTACGTTTGGCCTAATTTCGGATATTTTTGATCTAATAAAAGAGATTTTCTAGTGAATTTGTTAAATAGTAGCAATTTAAGCCTTGATGAATTCCTTTCTAGAGTCTGATAAGTATCGAGATTCAATGCCCTCGTAAAAGGAAGGCTGCTTGCACTTGCAGTAATCACGTCCGACATCACGAGATAGAATCCAGCAGTTAATGGCTCGTACGTGAGAACGATGTGACTCATGAACTGTCTTTTAAACCTGTAATTCTCTTTCTTGTATTCACTTCTAAAATGTCACTTTACGCACTCTTATCAATTAAAATCCAATTTCACTAAATATAATCCGATCACCTACCTTAACGCGCAGCATAATGAAGCACAGATCGAATAATGGTGCCTCTAAATCGAAGAATGTATCTTCTGGCGAGCTCTGTGGTCTCCTCCAAGGAAATATTTGGACACTAATGGAACGGTTTATTCTGAGATTTACTTTTATAGGCCTTTTGAAACTGTGATGCTTTACGTATTTGGGCGGGGTGTGGATATAGTGTCAAAATATCTCACGACACGCTTGTTCAACCATATCTCCCAGTGTTTCGCAGGTAAAAACCAAGAGTTTTGGTGAATTACGTTTCTCCTTCCATTCTTCCCTCTCCTGTTGCCCCAGGGCGCTCCTAATTTTTCAGGATATACTCATTTCGATTTCGATACAGCCCTTTCGAGTCAGCCTTTGAGCAAGGGAATCGAAAAAAGAGCTTGTCGCTTTACACGTCCTTCTGTGTGTAAAAACGGGGGGAGTCACGCTAAAGTGGTCGTCTGAGGGCGCTATGCCGTTATGTTTCAGTGACACCCGGGCAAAGATTTCGTTTTTTTCGTGTCTTTGTAGCCCCTCTTTCTGGCGCAGAGCCCTGAGTCAAATAGCACACTGGGAATTTATTGCCTGTTTTCATGAAAGTGTCTGCGAGTATAACAAATCACGGATATCAAAGGTGTTTAGAATTTGTTGGTTCTTTTTACATAAATGACATGCTTTTTATTGGAAAACGTTTGGATAAAGATTCCTCTCTAATGGTTTATAGTACAATGGTTTCCGTTTACACTTAATAATTTCAGTGATCGAAGGTTAGTGAATTTGAAATATTATTACATGTCTGTATGAATCAAATTTTTGCGATGCTCAATGGATCATGCGAGGAATCTCTAAGAGTGGTCCATTTTAGTCGAATATCGTCTAATTTGTTTACAAATGCTAGTTATTTTAGTCTTACATGATTATTTAGTTACTAATTTGTGATTAAATTGCGAAGTAAATAGTATATGAGCTAATTGAAATAAGCAGTTTAGAATTTATATGGGGAAATGAAATCAGCCAGCAAAAGAAGTAGGTGATTCACATCTTGCGTAACGTCCAAACGTTCGTTCTGATGTCAGTAGGAAACAGTCTTTCGTGAGTTGATCTCAGTATGCGTGAGTTTACCTTGACGATATTGGGGAACTTGAGCCTATTGAAAATAGGTCACCGGATGTCAGTGACCCATGTTTCCGACTCAGAATCGGAAACATCGGCGTGCAATGAGCTTCGATTCTTATGGAGTTTCCATATACGAAGTTTCCTTCCTATATCATATTATTTTATTCATTACTCATTATGAACCGAGTTATCCTACTTACCAAAGATCTTGTCAATATTTGTGTGAAACCCTTCAATATTTTGTTTTCCATTGCATTTATGGTGTTTCGGTCATTTTTCAATAGTGAGATTTATATGAGAATACATTTTACTGACCACTGTCGACGTCAGCTAAGTGCTCGTATATCCCATGGGCTAACTTTTTAATTTATGTTGTTGTACTACTTTCTTTAATATCCTCTTAAGGAAAATAACAGTACTATGTAGGTAGTATATGTGATTATATAGGTAAGCAATGGACTGCATACATTGTAAAATATCGAATGGAGAATATATGTTCGCATGTTATATACGATACTTTTATAACTTGCCCGATTTCAACTAAATTTTGGAAGACTCTTGAAAAAAGTTGAGGAAAATCGCCGAGTATAAAAATATTTATTAAGAGATTCAACTTACTCTCTGTGAACATGTGGTATTTACTCATTCTCTAACAAATGTGAAGAAAATAAGCTATGTGTTTTCGTGAAGGAAAACTAAGAATTACCTCCGACATAACTGGAGGTGTGATATGATATTTAATGATGAGCGGACTACGAGACGAAAAACGCAAATACTTTGTTTTAAAAGCAGGTAATTGGGAAGTAAAACTGACGAATGCTAATATCTAATTATAGTTTGTTTTCATGTTGTTTTATTTTTTCTGAGGGGACAGTAGATGTTGTAGAAGCTCAGACAACAGATACGACTTTAAATCATTAACATAATCTAATTAAAAAAATATCATCTTAGTAGAAGCATATTTAATGATTGAATTATTTTTTTCGTGTTTAGCACTCTGGCGTCTTTTCTTTCATTTATTTTCAGCGGATCATTAATTTTCTTGTCTTTTGGTTTGGAACGAAGATAATTTCGCGCGATCTCGCGGCCACAAGGGTGTGTGGTAGGGGATGTTAGGTCACCAGCCATATATCGGAAAAGGTTTCCTTTTTGTAAGCCTCATATCTCAACAGAATGCTTTTAAAGTTTAGCTATATCCGTTACGTTAAGTGGTTCTATTTTTATTGTTGATTGAAGCATCAAACTTTTGTGTATTTAGAAAAATTAAGTAATGAATTTCGTGCGGTAATTTCGCACTTCTATGTAAAAGACTTAACACCGTAAGTGATCAAAACCGAGTGGGATGAAGTTCAAGGGACATCTGGTCCTGTGCTTGAGAATGTATACAATTGGGTAAATGAGTTTAAACGTGACTGTACATTCAAAAATGACAAACATTATTCGGGACGTCCAGTGGAAGTGGCTTCTTCCGAAATGATCGACAAAATCCACGAAATAATTTTTACTGCTCCAGTCAAACTTCGCGAAATAGTTGAGGTCGTAGGGATATTGCAAGGTACAGTGATCTCAATTTGCACGTAAAATTGGGTGTGAAAAAATCTCAGATATGGGTGCTGCGTTTTCTCCCAGTGGAGAATAAACGTATTCGTGTTGTCGATTCGGAGGCTGGTTTGGCCCTTTTCCGACGCAATCCTAATGAGTTTCTGTGTCGATATATAACTTTGGACAAAGGATAAGTCGAATCAGTGGCTTTCTATAGGTGATCCGTCTCCGAGGAAGGTAAAGACGGTGCAGTCAGCCGAAAATGTGACAGCTACGTTTTGGTGGGGTGCACATGGGATCATCTACATCGATCATTTGCAAAATGGAAAAATGATAAATGTAGAGTATTGTGCACCGATTGAGCGGAGAAATCAAGAAAAAACGTCCTCGTTTGGTTGAGAAAAAATTCTCTTTCATCGTGACAGTGCACTGGGGCACATTTTTGCAGTTTTGATGGCGAAAAGTACGTAATTAGAGTTCGAATTATTACAAAATCCACCGTATTCATCAGATTTGACCTTCAGTGACATTTTTGAATTTCCCAATTCAATAAAATGGCTTAGCAGAAAGAGATTCGAGTTGAAGGAGGAGGTCATCACCAACACAGTTGCCTATTTTGAGGACGAAATCCTTCTATTTGAACGATTTGAAAAAAGGTGGGAAATATGTGTCAAGCTAAAAGGAGATTATTTTGACAAATGAAAAAAAACTACCGAATATAATTTTCTTTTTTATTTTTCCTAAGGACTTGTTGAAAGATCCACGCATTAAAATAAAAATTAAAATGATTTATACTGTCCATTTAGGAGGAATAAAATACAAAAATTTTATTGTTACGCCCGAGAATTTATAGACATATTCGGTTCAACGTAAAAAAATGTATTGTTTACTTGTGGGAGCCGAGGGTGTCATACTATGGAATGGAATTAAGATGAAACTAATATTTGTTAACACAGAATCGATGAAGTACTTGCATAAGTTACTGAGAAATTATTTACGGTTACTAAGAAAGCAATTTACGGCCTATACATTTGTATTAGATAATTTTTTTAACTAATTCCGTTGGTATTTAATGATCAGATGCTGATGAAATAACTCTAGGAAGTTTTATTGTCCATTTTTATTCCTATATGCTACTGAATTTAAAAACCAAAAGTTTAGTTATAATAGATTTGATAGGAAAAATTCTGATTTTTGTCCTTCCTTGAGTAAAACGTATACATCTAAGACGCCTTCACACGCCACTGGGTGACATATCGGAGTGGACAACAAAGCCACATTTGCGACTTAAATACTCGATCACTTTTCGATCTTCAACCAGGTGAGGGAAGCACTTCACTGTTCATCCTGTTACGAAGATAAAGTAGACAAAAGAAGAAAGTTCCAAGTTAGGACAAAATTCCAGGACAGCGGCCGCCGACACATTCCTCTCCACCAACTACTCGTATTTTGCAAAATCATTGTATCCAAAATCTCACTAGGAATCTTGTCTGTTTCCGTAATAGTATAGTAGCAGGAGGATATACCGTATCGCCCTAACCGACGAAAAACTATTGCCGAATTCTGTCGCCCGGGGAGAACCTATGGTCAAGGGCTTTTTACCTCCCGGTCGCCACCACCCGTTGTGACGGTTTCAATCTGATGGAATGGCCTGCTATTCGAGTCTCTCTCTGTCAGGGACCCCATTTAGCAGCGCATTGCAATTTTAATTGCTAATTTTTTGGTTTCCCCTAGTGTCAACTGCTCCATATGGATGAATATTTTTCTAGAAAATCACACATTTTAGATTTAATATGGGATTGTTTAAGGTATTTGTCCTCGGGATCCTCCTTTCAGCAGCTACATACTCTACCCACACCCACAAGGCTCCCAAGCACTCTCCTACTTTGTAATTCATACTCAATTCGTGGTTGCCCCTTTAAATTTCAGAATTAATGGTTCATAATGGATAAGAATGAAGCATGATTTCCCGTTTCTAATTTGAAAATTATTTTTAACTTCGCTGTTTTCAAAGGAAGAAATAATGAATTGTGGTTTCCAATGTCATTTTTGGCACTCATTTAGATCATATAGATTTACGATATATATAACTTATATGATCTAAATGAATTTCATTAATTTAATTGGATGTACATAAAGGGAATGGATAGAATTCATTTTGCTGTTTGTTGGAGAAGCATGAAAGTGTTTTAAGCAAACATATTCGTATCGGCTACATGATATTGTTCCATCATACGTATCATTGGCTCTTTGTTTTGTCTATGAGTGTTCTAACATTGCATAACGGCGCATAGGCAATCGTATAAATTGTTATATCTTTGATTTAGTCTTGTTTTCACTTTTGTAGATGCTATTTATTCAGTGAAACTTGTCTATTCAGTCTCAAAATGAGCTATGCAGTCTATAATTCGTATCCAAGAAAAACAAACAACGGGCTCCGGGGGAAGTCAATTGGCGAGAAAATTAAAAAAAAAATAAAAAAAAGCTTCCCGCATACATGGAATTTCAGTGGCAAAGGGCGGATATGAAACATTTTCGTCGTGAGCGTGTATCGTTTCTCTTTTTCGTAAAATGCCGAAAAAGATCGAACATTTCGTGTTTCTCACCCTCCTTCAGACCCATTACGAGCGCGCAGATTCAAAATGAAGATTCAGTTATCGTCCTGAAGTAGTTGCGATACCTTGTCTGGACCGTGGTATTTTTGCGCTCTTCTCGAGGATGAGAACATGATTCCCAAATTATAGACACGTGACCCAAGACCGTGACTGTTCGCGTCCCGTGGCTTCAGTTGTAATTTACAGCGATCCATTTTGAAACGCCTGCTCCTCGTGCGGCCGAGCGTAAAAATTCCACCTGAAGAGAGCGAAAGAAATCCGGACGAGGGAAAACGGTCGGCCGAGGTGCAATGGATCTAGTGATGCGTGGAGGGATACGAAATTTTAGAGACCAGTATCATTACGTATTTTACATAAAAAGCAACAAAAAAAGTGAAACGCTGATGATGCAGGAATTTTGAAAGAATTCTATATCCACTGTGCTTCTCGCTAACAATGATTAATTATGCTCCGAAAAGCGCGTGCAGCTTTTTATATACATGTTGCATAAGTCGACATATTTTGAAAGCTGTAACTCTGCCACGGATGACTTGATTGTTATGTTTTTTTTCTGTATTCATTCAGAAAAAATAATAGTTTTGTGTTGGCATATTTCTCCTTATGGTGTTGATCTGCATAAGTACAAATCAATTTGACCAATGCTGGCATAAATATGGTAGTTCATATTCGAGGTTCACTCGTTCTCTTCCCTCATCATTACTATTTTCAACCCTAGGATTGGTTTATTGCAGCCCTCCATTCGCCTCTATTTAATGTCAATTCCCTCAATCCCTGATACCTTTTCTGTTTTACGTCTTTCTTAATTTGTCCTATGTACATGTCTCTTGGTCTTCCACGTGTGATCTTTCCTTCTATTATAATCCTAATCAATCTATTGTGCCTCAATGTGTGTTCAATCCATCTATTTCTTCTTTGCCGTAGAGTTCTCCATATGGTTCTATCCTCTTCTGCTCTTTTATATACTTCCTCGTTCCTCACTTTTTCTGTCCGTTTAATCTTCAGCATTCTCCTCCAGCACCATGTTTCAAAGGCTTCTATTCTTCGCTGGTCCACTTTTCCAATGTTCCAAGTCTCGGAACCGTAGAGTGCCATGCTCCACACGAAAGTCATGACGAATTGTTTCCTTGTTTCCAGCCTTAGGTTCTTTGAACAGTTATCTAGCCAGGCACGTTACCCCTTGGCTAACCCCGCCCCTTCTCTTCCCTATTTTATATTATTCAGCACTTTATTAGGATGGAATTAATTCCTCATTTACTTTTTCAAATTCCTCAAATTTATCCGTGCAACCGTCTCTCATTCATCTCCATATCTACAATAACCCTTTTTTTACGTCTATTTAAATTTTCTCACCTCCTCTATCTTTTGAAATGGCTATTGTTTCTTGATTAAAAGCTATGGCCTTATTTATTCAATTCGTAACTGAGCCACGACATTGTGCATGTTTTTCAATGTTATTAGGGAAGTAATGGTTTTATGAACACATTTGAGTTGTAATAAGAAGTCACAATAAAATTTCCAATTTCGATTAGAAGGGCACACATTAATTAAGCTAATTTATCACTCATAAATCACTCTAGATTAGCTTCTTAATCTCCGATTTGAACAATTATAGGTTTTAAATATATTTTATGCGTGAAAATAAAAATTATTCAACTAATGAGTCAGCATTACTTGATGGTTTTTTAGTACTACTCGTGTCAAATACGTCAGGTAACGCCTAAAAATGATGAATCTTACTTAATCAATCTGAATTTTGAAATAACTTTTGTGAGAACTTAATCTGAAACCTCATGAATACATGGATCAATGTAGTTAGCTATTTCTAGAAGCGAAGTATATTTAAATTATGCTAAAAAAATAGCGAAGTATATTTTGTGATTAAATATGATCTACAGAAGGATGAATAATGTTTATGAAGGAAGGTCATCGATTTAAAGCATTCAATGGTACGAAACGTGTACACCAATCGTAACTTTTTATTTTTGACACTTTAACTGGGGTGTAAGGTTTACGAAAGAGCACACGTGGGACGTATGAATCCTTTTTCTTTAGGTATTTCTTTAAGACCTACAGAAGCAAATGGTTATAATACAGAAACATATTTAAAAATATTTTTTTGAAACACAATTTTGTTTCTATATAAGTGTTTTTCTCAGTTAAATAGTTCGAAAACCAAACTTTGGGTTAAATATTCATGGAGCTACATTATACCCTTCTTTAAATGGCCTGATTATTTCACAACAGGCTCTTAATGCTGTGGGTCCTCATTTGTTCGTCTTTTACTGAGTAATCTCATTAACTGAATGTGTACGATTTTTGAATGATATGTATGATTAACCGGAAATGCATGATGTCACTCAATCATTTTTTTCCATTTATAGTTACATTTGGCATACTGCTACAGAAAGAAACAACTAGTAATGTTAATTTTCCAAAATCATTCTTGAAGATTTCTATTTTTTAATTTATTTTTTATCCACACACACTTAGGGAAGTGAAAAGGGTCAGTGGCGTAATTTTGTGTAAGCGTGGAAGGAAAATAGAACTTGAGTTAAAAAGGAATTCCGTCGGGCTAGGACCTTAAATCTCTCATAAAGTGACCGAAAATTTTCAGCTTTTTTTATCTACCTTCCGTGATATAGAAGCGGAAGAAATCGAAAGTAACTCTTCAAAGCGATGGCTTTGTATCCTTTCAAAAAACAGGTTTTTAGAGATTATGGGCTTTTGTGTAATATTTACCTCTGTTGTCATCGCCTTTTCCAATTATAATCCAAGTTTTTTTCTCTCGATTCGCCCAATCATTCAAATACGCTCACTGGAATCGAGCCGCACTATTTTCAGACGAATTGTTTTTTACCTTCCTGAATTTTCCCATGCAGTACAATTGTACGTACAGCGTTGAGGAGTAAAAGACCCTCTATAAAAGGAATGCGGACGTGAGCAGAGTACCCTTGCAACGCCATTGCATTCAAAAGCACATTTCATTTGCTTATTTCTCAGGATAAACAAGAGATAAAGGTGGAGTAAAAATCAATTTCATTCTGAATGTATATTTCTAGAATTCTTTTCGGTGAAATTCATTAAACATAGTCGATCCTATACCTATGCGAAGTTGTAATTTGATTTTAAGTTCCTAGTCGAAACTGCGTTTCATACTACCAACCCTACTTAACGCACTAAAATATATTTTTCGGAATGAAGAGCTACTTTCTTTTCTCTAAATTTCACTTTTAATGTAAAAACGTATTTATGAGAGACAATTTCTGTAAGTTATCTATAATGGTTATTAATGAATCACTACAAAATGGAGCTAAAAATTCGTCAGATATTTTTGGAAACCATAAAAATAAGATTTAATTTAATGATTTCATTATTAATTAATTTGTATCGTGATTGAAATTAACCCTTTTGAAAACAGTAAATTAAATTTTATCCATTGAGCATTGCAAGTTTTTAATCACCATTCGTCATTTAATTGCAAAAAATAGTGAGGAAAGATATAAATGTAGAGTATACATAAATATTTAATCGTATGCAATCTTTTAATCTTAATTTTACCTGCGCAGTCAACTTTCATATAAAAATTATAATATATTATATATTATAAAAAATATAATATGTGGGCGGTATTTGATTTATTTTTCATACTTTCGTAAGAAGATTAAGGGGAAAATGAACTAGCTTTTTCTACGGAAAGGCAGTTTGTTGTTTAACGTTTTGAAGTTACTTTTAGAGATTTGATCTGTAGGAATAATTTATTGAAATCACAACATTTTGATGTTGATGAGCATGGAAAAGAAGAAGGACGAAGTACATCAATGTGTACGTATTTCAGTAAGATCATTTCGCAGGGGGGGGGGTGTTTAAGAGTGAAATAAGCGAACGTATAGTGTGCCAGGTTGAGAATTGGCAGCGATGTTAATTTTTCAGGGAATTAGATTGAGATCTGTCAGAAGGGATATAAAAATTTCAAAAAAGGAAAACGAACGATTTCCATTCTCGCTCTCTATCTCCTAGATGGAGAAGATAGACCATTCGTTCAATTAGGTCCAACGCTGGAATGCATTCCTTCGTCTCGATCACTTGAAGGCCTTCAAAGGAAGATGGAGTGGGGGAGCCGTGGGACGCGCTCCTTTTTCACGCTCGGCCGCTCGTCTAGTTACGGGAATTATTCTTGGCGCGAGGCATTCTTTCTCTTCGGCCATTGTACCTCCCGGCCTTTTCCTTGGGATACCAGGGTATGAGTCGTAATGGGGAGGAGATCGCAACGCTCGCATTTAAACGGACGGGAATTTTCGAAGTTGGCAAGCATCCCGCGTTTCCGGGAAGAGACGACAGAAGGCGGTATGGGTGCTCGATGCGGCATTTTTCCCCTTCCTAGGCATCTTGTCTGCTTTGAGGAAGTGCACGTTCGATGGGTGGGTGGGTGTGAATTTTTTCCTCTCTGGAGTCATTCTCTCTTTCCTTTCTCGATCTTTTGTCTCCTTTCGTTTTTTTTTTGCCAGAGCCTGTGAGTGTAACTTTTTGCTGTAATCATGTCTATGAATTATTCCATCAGATTTACTGCGAAAGTGAGACTTTCACCGGTTTCGTAATATCAGTTGTAGTATACCAGATGGTCGAAGTCGCTTTTAATCCACAAGTGTTTCAAATTGACCCGAAATGAGACGCCGTGTCATTGTTTGGGAATTAGAAGTGCATTTGAAATGTTGTCATCCAATTTCTACTAGGGCGAATGCCATCGAAACAGAAATTGGCAGTCAAAACTTTCGAAGGCATTCATGTCTATAATCTCTTGCAATTTCAATCCTTACACTTAACAACATTTTTTAAATTATTAAATAAAAATTTGACATAGGCGAAAATAATTACATGATTTTTAAGCCAATTGAATGTAAGTAGGTTTAAAATAATTTTTTTATCGGTAGTAGTTTTCCCCGTATTTCATTTCATTTTTAAACCGAGGCAAAATTTTAATCCAGCAACTCATCTTGGGATATTCGGAGCCAAAAATTCAAATGAAATCAATAGAGACTACGGTCGAAGATTATTACGGTCGAAGGGATCACGAATATAAGACTAGAGAGATAGACTGCAAGACTGACAGGTTTAAAATGTCATTTTTTCCAAGAACGATAAGGGAACAGAATGCTCGTAGTCGAAATTCCCCAGGACTTAGTTCATTACAATAAGTATTAACGTACAGGTTAGGGACTTCGCGAGGATGTGTATACATGTGTGTATGTATGTATGTATATGTATGTGTGTATATATACATATATATATATATGTATATATATATATTTTTTCTCCTACAGGTTCCCCCCACCTTTCCTCACCTAACACCCAACCCCCTCAACCCTTACCCTTCCCTCATGGTGCTACACCCCCTGCCACACACCTTTTTGGTGGCTCGCAGGGTACTTATGTAGATGTAGATGTAGATGAGACCTCTTTTGAGTACGCCGAATATAATTACTGTATTTATTGTAAATTATCATTTATTAATAATAAATAATAATATTTTTAGGAAATATGTACTTTCAATCCAACTTGCCGCGCACGCCTTATTTGACAGTGAGCAAACTACTGAATGTTGTCTAGTCTGGGCCCTTGCAATGAGGGATAGTAATCTGCTTTTTGTTAGAGTTAGAGATCACAGAGAATTATACATTTAGCTATACAATATTCTATGATCAATAGATTTAGCTTAGAAAGTGTGACACATTATTATTTCTCAAATAATCATAAGTAAAAATCGTTTACAGGAGTACCTTAAGTAGAAGAACCGGTAGTAGTAAAATTACTGTTACAAGAATTTAATTATTTAGATTAGAGTATGTAAACCATTTACGAGACTCAAATAACCGAAATAATCAAAGAAAGTACTTGATTCATATTGCATCATCGTACAGTTCGTACTCTTTTAGGCTGAATTATTTTTCTTTTCATTTATATATACCTCCTGCTTGTAAGTGAATTCTCCTTCTCTATTTTTAAGTTTTAATTATTTTTCCCACATAAAAATATGTTTTGTAAATTTCTATCTCAGAATTTTTGTATGGCATTATGGCTGTTTCCTTCGTATCCCAGCCATTGCGTCAATGATCTATTCAAAAGACGTAGGCGAGGTTCCCAACATGCATAGATGATTTACACCTCTGCTGAGCAGGCTTATTCTACTCTAACTCTCAATGTCAGACTCTATCAGATCTTTCACAAGAACTATAAAATCTGCGATGTATTGCGTGATGATTATGAAAGTTTTTCGTAAATTTTCTTCACAATAGAACAGAAAATTCATGCCCAGAAGCTGTGTTCGCCTATGATGTCCATTTAGATGAATTTGTATCGAGAAATCAACTCCGCCTGTAAAATGCTAGCTATAGTATCATGAATGACCACATAGAGACATTTGTATAGATTATTGCCAAAGGGAGATAGTAATTGAAAAATATGAGAGAATGGGAAAGAACTCTACAAATAAAAATTCAATACATGAAGTTAATGACTAGTAAAAACATGTACATACAGTCATCCATGATTTTATCTACATCCTACTGATACTCTTTTCTTGTCAATTCATTTAATGGTTCTACATTCCATTTCCTATGATGGATAATGAATGGGTGACCCTAACAGGAGCAATTATTATTACTCCCGTCAGTAGGGGATTGGAAATTGACGGTAGGCGAAAGAAGAGATGGCCATGAGGTGGGGGACTATGGGTTAGGCACGAGGAATGACCGCGGGGAGAAAGCAATTGAGTTCTATAGGAGACAGGGGTTAGTCATCTCCAACACTTGGTTTAGACACCATGAAAGCCTTAGGTATGGTTGGAAAATGCCAGGTGACTCAGAAAGGTATCAGTTAGATTATATAATCATTATAATTATATAAATGGTGTGAAGTGTGGCGTTCGGTCCAAAAGGATAAGACCAGGGCGGCGGGTTAGGATATGGAATGTAGAAGAATAAATGAATTGACAAGAAATGAGTATCAGCAGGATGTAGAGAAAATCATGGATGACTGTATAGAGCTGAGTACTATCGAAGAAAAATGGGAATGTTTCAAGAAAGGAATATCGAAAGCCACAAAAGAAACTATTGGAACCGTTATCGGGAAGAGGACAAGGAAACTATGGATCACGGATGAAATTATCACAAAGATGGATGAGAGAAGAAAATGGAATATAAACCCAGAGTTTGGCAAAATGAACTACAAAGAGTTAAATAATGAATTGAGACCGGCCACAAATAAAGTAAAAGAAGCATTGTGGAAGACGCAGTGCAAGGATTCGGGAAGTTTGCAGAGGAAGGGTGAAATCGGCGCGCTATACAGGGTTCGTCCGGAAAATAAGTGTACTGAGCTCAGGAAAAAAAAATTTATTACACTTTTACATATCTTAAGCTAATATTCCTTAAAATAGGACCCTTGTGAGTCGATACACTTGTTCCAGCGGCGTTCCCATTCCTGGAACGCTCCCGCGAAGGCATCATCGGGAACCTCTCGAAGACACGTCGTCACGGCCTCTTTGACGGCGTCCAAAGCCCCGTATCGCGTTCCTTTCAAACTCCTCTTTATCTTCGGGAACAGAAAGAAGTCCGGTGGTGCCAAGTCCGGGTTGTAGGGCGGGTGCGGCAGCGTTGCCACGCCGTGCTTGGCCAAGAAGTCCGACACGACAAGCGCGGTGTGAGACGGCGCATTGCCGTGATGCAGCCGCCAGATGTTTTTGATCGCTGGCCGTACGCGGGCGACTCGTTTTCGAAGCCTGTCGAGCACTTGGACGTAAAATGCAGCATTTACAGTTTGTCGTTCAGGTACAAATTCGTAGTGGACGACTCCCCTTTTGTCAAAAAAGACAATGAGCATCGCCTTGATCCGAGATTTGCTCATACGAGCTTTCTTTTGATGGGGTGATGATGGGGCCACTCCGCACTTTGTCTCTTCGACTCCGGGTCGTACTCAAAGACCCACGTCTCGTTACCCGAAACAACGTTCTCTAAAAAATGTGGATCATTTTTGCAGTGATCCGCAAGTTGTGTCGCGATTTCCAAACGATTGAGTCGTTCAGTACACAGTGGTTGAGTACACTTGTTCCAGCGGCGTTTCCATTCCTGGAACGCTCCCGCGAAGGCATCATCGGGAACCTCTCGAAGACACGTCGTCACGGCCTCTTTGACGGCGTTCAAAGTCCCGTATCGCGTTCCTTTCAAACTCCTCTTCATCTTCGGGAACAGAAACTTTCTCTAAAAAATGTGGATCATTTTTGCAGTGATCCGCAAGTTGTGTCGCGATTTCCAAACGATTGAGTCTTTGATCATCATTGAGCTTTTTCGGCACCAACTTTGCACAAATTTTTCGCATCTGTAATTGGTCCCTAATAATCTCGTGCACTATTGTTTTTGGCACATTACACTGCTCTGCTATCATCCGAACACTAAGACGACGATCAGAGTTCAGTACATCGCGAACTTTTCGCACATTTTCGTCGGTGAGTGTCGTTGATGGGCGTCCAGGCCGTGGTTCGTCGTCGACCTCTTCTCTGCCCTCCAGAAACATCTTGTGCCACCGAAAGATCATGTTTCTGGACATGGCTGACTCCCCGTAAGCCTGGTTAATCATACCGACAGTTTCGGTAGACGATTTCCCAAGCTTTACCGCAAATTTGATGGAATAACGCTGCTCCAAAAACTTCGGCATCGCGTTCCGTGACGTGGGTCGAGCGTGGAGGTTCGCGTTAACAGAGCTCCTCTCACTACACCACAGCTCAGAGCCGACTGCCTTTTTCAGCGTCGCTTGCCAACATGCCCCCCTCCATTCGCAGCCCGTCAGAGCGGTGCTGGGCGCGCCTGGAGCGGCGGGAAAAAATCGGTACACTTATTTTCTGGACGAACCCTGTACAATGAGGTTAAAATACTATGGGGAAGTGAGTAGGTTCCGATAATTCTATTTCTCGGCCAAAATTACGCTCACTTACAGGAATGTTCACTGTTGAAATTGATGTTACCGAAATATTAAGGTTTTATTGAAGATGTTATTACAACAGATTAAACCTAGCTACATTAGTGGTATTCTGGGTGCTGACCGTTAAGATCTGTGCAGAAATTTTCGGCATACCCGGGTTTAAAAAGCGAAAGTACACACATTTGTAATTGGAGGATATAGCAAATGACAACAGGGATGATGCTTGACCACGATAATATGCGGAGCCACTTACTAGAAGCTATGTCGTGAGTATGTCGTGAAAATCAATTTGAAGGTTTTTTCTCATTCTTTTCTATCGTCAAGATCTATCTCTAGGTGGCGTTTTTGTCTTCCGCAATGGTGTCTTCGTATTTTCCTAAGTGCTCCTACTAGTGGAGTGGCAGGATTTTTAATATATTTTCCAACTTTCACTGGCATATTTAAATGAAATATCTTTTTAACAAACCATTATTTACTCGCATGTTTCCTTTGCGATAATATTCACGTCGTCTTTTCTCAGTGGTTTGTACTTGGTGGCATACATTCTCCAATCTTTATTCTTGACAAATGTTTATATTTCGTCACGGAAGTACAGATTTAAGCCCACTTTCCTAAGTATTGAAATTTGAATAAGGTTTTTGTTGACTTGAATGAAGTATTTCATAATATAATATTTGAGGACTTTATTCAATGAAGCACATCTTTGCAATATATCATTTTTGAGTGCTGCAGCGTAATTTGATCACTGCCTATTACCACATATTACCTGACAATATACACAAAATGACTCTAATTCCTTCTCTTTTTCATATTCATTTTTATAAGAATTTTATTTTAGTTATTATCCGTTACAATATTTATTTTGGTCGTTTTCTAATCAATCTGATACTTTTATAAAATCCTAGAGCCTCTCCGTCATTGCTTTACCAAAGAAACCTTTTCAGATCCAGATTTAGTTTTCTTTGTTACCTTATTTAGTTGGGTCGTGGTCCTCCAGGTCCTTAGATTCAGTTTTAACACACTGTACAGTTTATGTAGGCATAGCTTTCATGGCTTACTGTTTTTTTCCAATTTTATATTTTTCTTTGGCGTTCCAAATTGTATTGCTGGCCTTCGAATATCTTTTGATCGTTCAGCAGATTGATACATCTTTCACTTGTGACATTTTCTTCCGAAACATGGCATTAGTTTCTTATTCTCCTTTTATTACTTTTATCTTAAGTATTTATGACCAATAAATATTTACTATCCAATTTTGCTACTAGATTCTATTATTTTTATTAGTTTTCATAAAACTTACCCTTTATTTTTACTCTGTCTCTTCTTCATTCTCTCCTACACCCAAAACTTTAAGGATTCCATTTTTTATGTCACAGCTACCGTCTTCGAGTTATCTACTACATTTTTCGTGTGTGTAACCTCATTTGAATATCATAATTAAGGAGGCCAAACCAAACATTAATTTAATTTGTGGAAACGGTTGAAGGCTCTCTAAAAATCTAATACGCGCATTAGTGTTAGACATGAATAACGGAAAGCAAATAGAAATCAAAATAAACAATGCGTTTGTACTATGATGCAGGTTCTTGACAGCACAATTAACTGTATATTTAGAAGTTCAATAATCAAAGCACAAGAACTGGCCTTCAAAGGAATCGAAGGAATGGCGATGAAATTAAAATGCTTCGGTTCGCAGATGACAAAGCAGTAGTTGCAGAAACGCAATAAGACCTGCAAGATACCTTGAATGCCATTGACCAAGTACACAAGTAATATAATATGAGGATCAACAAGAAGAAAATTAAAATCAATATCTTTGGAAGAGAGAATCTGATGTTAGATATCACAATTGGACAATTAAAACTAGAGCAAATGGAATCCTTCATCCACCTCGGCAGCGGTGTACGTGATGTGGAGTGGGATAGGTTCGACTGTCATGAAACGCAAAATATCTCGAGCTAAGAAAATGCTCATGAAGAAGATGCAACTACTATTTTCAAATAAACAAGGGTTAGAAAACTAGGAAGCAGTTCGTCAAAACGTTCATATGGAGCATTGAAATCTAGGGATTAGAGACGTGGTGCATTGGACTAGAGGACCATCGAAGAATGGAACGCTTTGACACAAGTTAGTGTAGGGGAATGCTGAATATTAAGTAGACAGTCAAAGTGAGGAACGAGGAATAATATAGGATGCATAATAGGAAGATACCATAAGGACTTAACTATTCTACAATACTAAATGAAGAACTAGATGGATTGGACACACCTTGAGAGACAATGGCTTACATAGAAACTTAAAGGGAGGGAACATTTTGAGGGATGATCCCACGGGGAAGACCAAGACACAAGTCCAGAGAACAATATCAAATGGCGACAGAATCAACACTGAATGGAAAACACTGGACGGACCCAATCAAACATTCTTAGGATTAAAATACTAGTAATAATGGTGTCCCTCCCATGGACTACAACCTTGTCGTGATGGAAGGGCTTGTGTGTTCCGATGACCCCTAGAGCTGTGCTGGCCGGAGTAATAATAATTACTCCTGGAAGGGTCACCCATGCCAGATAGGTCGAAGGTTAGGAGCCAGACGAAAGGTAGTCCACGCAGCGTCTGTTCCTCAGTGAGGCGGCTGCAATGGCGTCTGACCCCAGTGGGGCGGCCATTAAGTGATGGTGTCACGTTAAAAACACTATTGAGGAAGGCAACGGGAAACCACCTCAATTATGATTCCCAAGAATATTATGATGGGCACTATAGATAATATGAGTCCTGGCAACTACGGGACACGGCCCAAGAGGCCGTGTGTCGTGCCCGGCAGCGGGAGAGGCAAGGCTTCCGCGGTCGTCATCCCACGAAACCCTTGCGGGGAAGAAATAACTTCAGCAGGACAGAAGACTCAGAAGAAGGCGAAAGTAGTTAGAATAGGAACCTGGAACGTCAGGACAATGTTGAGGAGAGGCAAATTAGAAAATATTAAGCGAGAGATGGAAAGAGGTAACATAGATGTTTTAGGCCTCTGCGAGGTGAGATGGAAGGATAGCGGGGATTACTGGAGTGACAATTATAGAGTAATATACAGCGGCGGGGATGAGAGCCAACGAGGGGTTGCCGTAATTTTAAATAAAGGGGTAGGAAGAAGCGTAGTCAACATAGAGCAAGCGACAGATAGAATTTTACTCGTAGAGATTAAAGCAGAGCCGACGAACTTGGTCATTATTCAGGTATACATGCCACCGAGCAACCACAAGGAGGAAGAAGTCGATAGGATGTATGATGAGTTAGAGGATATCATCGCGAGTGTTCCTGCAGGGAAACATTTGATAGTGATGGGGGATTGGAATGCGACGGTAGGCGAAGGAAGAGATGGGGGTGAGGTGGGGGACTATGGGTTAGGCACGAGGAATGAACGCGGGGAGAAAGCAATTGAATTCTGCAGGAGACAGGGGTTAGTCATCACTAACACATGGTTTAGACACCACAAAAGGCGTAGGTATACATGGAAAATGCCAGGTGACGCAGAAAGGTATCAGTTAGATTATATTATGGTTAGGCACAGGTTTAGGAACAGTGTGATAAATTCGCACAGTTTCCCAGGAGCGGATGCGGACTCTGACCACAATTTAGTTGTTATGAAATGTAATGTTCGTTTCAAGAAGATAAGGCAAGGGCGGCGGGTTAAAAAATGGAATTTAGAAGCAGTAAATGAATTAACGAGGAAGGAGTATCAGGAGGCTGTAGAGAAAATGATGGATGACGGTAAAGAACTGAGTGCTATCGAAGAAAAATGGGAATGTATCAAGAAAGGGATATTGGAAGCCGCTAAAGACACTATAGGGACCGTTAACGGGAAAAGGATAAGGAAACCATGGGTAACGGATGAGATGATTGCGAAGATGGATGAGAGAAGAAGATGGAAAAATGTAAACACAGAGTTAGGCAAAATGAAGTACAAAGAGTTAAACAATAAATTGAGAAGGGCCACAAATAAAGCAAAAGAAGAATGGTGGAAAACGCAATGCGAGGATATGGAAAGTTTACAGAAGAAGGGTGAAATTGGTGCTCTATACAGCAAGGTTAAGTTATTATCGGGAAGTAAGAAGGCAAGAGCTGTGCTCACAGTTAAAGATAAATGGGGTAAGATAATAGTTGAACCAGGAAAAATCCAAGAGAGATGGAAGGAATATATAGAAACACTGTATGGTAAAGAACTTAGGCCGACAAGGTTAGACATAGAAAAGGAACATGACGTAGAAGAAGATAGCTTAGGTCCAGGCATACTCGACGATGAAATAGAAAGGGCATTAAAGGAGATGAAAGCAAATAAGGCTGTGGGGGTGGACAATATTCCTGTAGAAATGTTGAAATGGTTAGGGAAGGTGGGAAAAAGGCCATATATGGACTGATTCGTAGTATCTATGAGGAAGGAATCTGGCCGGAAGATTTTGTGAGATCGGTGTTAGTTCCTATTCCAAAAAAGGCAAAGGCTTCGTCATGTGAGGATTACAGAACAATAAGTTTGATATCCCACGCAGCTAAAGTTATTCTCAGGATCATCAATAAAAGGATAGAGAGTAAGGCAAATGATTACTTAGGGGATGATCAGTTTGGGTTCAGGAAAGGAAGAGGTACGCGTGATGCCATTGCAGTAATGAGATCACTAGTCGAGAGGAATATAGAATACAATCAGGACGTTTTTGCCTGTTTTGTAGATTTCGAAAAAGCGTTTGATAGAGTGAATTGGGAAAAATTAATGCGTGTATTGCAGAAAATAGGAATGGATTGGAGGGACAGGAGACTGATCCGCAACCTGTACATGTCTCAGACTGCTCAGGTGCGAGTGGGGAACGGAGAGTCTGGATGGGCAGTGTTAGGAAGAGGTGTAAGGCAGGGTTGCCCATTGTCACCGGTACTGTTCAACGTATATGTAGAGGAAATGATTAAAGAGGCATGGGAAGAACTGGAGGTAGGAATGAAAGTCGGAGGGGAACTCGTAAAATCGGTTAGGTTTGCTGATGACCAAGCATTAGTTGCTCAGTCAGCCAAGGGGTTGCAAGCATTGTTGAGTGAATTGGAGGTTCAGTGCGATAAATTTGGGATGAGAATCAATATTAATAAAACAAAGGTTATGCGATTTTCCAGAAAGAAAAAGGCTAAGCTAAATATTAAAATAGGCGGGGAAAGAATAGAGCAGGTAGAGCAGTTTACATATCTCGGAAGTGTTTTGGACCAATACGGTCAAAGTGGTAGGGACGTAAGGAGAAGAATTGCGCTAGGCAAGGAGGCTTTCTCAAGGAGGAGGGAGTTGATGACGGGGACGTTGAGTAGGGATGTTAAGAAAAGACTCGTAAAAACTCTGATATGGAGCGTAGCTATGTACGGCGCGGAAACGTGGTCGCTGAAGCAGGAAGATAGACGTAGATTGGAGGCTTTTGAAATGTGGGTGTGGAGAAGAATGGAGAAGGTGAAATGGACCGAGAGGAAAACAAATGAGGAAGTGCTGGAAATGGTGGGTGAGGAGAGGGGTTTGTTGAGAGAAATCCTATGGAGGCAGGAAAAATGGATGAAAGGCGTATTGAGCGGTAGTGGAATGTTGAAGAGGGTAATAGAGGGGAGAATGTTGGGCAAGCGAGGTAAGGGTAGGAACAGGATAGGGATGTTGGACGGGATGAAGGGAGGAAAGAAGTACACCGAGATGAAGAGGGACCTGATATAGATTAGTTTGCTAGGTGGGGAGTCAAAATGTTTATTTGATAGTTGTGTCCATCCAAAAACCTACCTTAACCGGTAGATTACCTAATAATAATAATAATGGTGTATTTATATCTCGTATTTTATATTCATTACGGGCCTTTTAAGTGTTTTGGTTTTGAACAACATTCGTCGTGATTAAGTTCTGATGTTCGAGTCTTATAAGAAGTAATTATCCATTGGGTTAAACTTCTTTTATGTCTTATATGGCTTCTATATACAACATTAAATATGCGCGGTTTGTACTTTTCAACACCTTTTTAAAGGGTAAAGTTTGTACTTTTTAAAACTTCGTTTTACTTCGTTAACTTCACACATTTTGTTTTTGTCACTCACATAAAATTACGAGAGAGTGAAGCAATATATAAAACAACAGTTGGTAAAGAACTTAGGCCAGAAAGGCTAGAAATAGGAAGAGAATATGATGTAGATGAAGATAGCTTCGGTCCAGGCATGCTCGACGATGAGGTAGAAAGGTCGTTTTGGGCGATGAAACCAAATAAGACCGAGGGGGCGAGAGCATTCCTGCGGAACTATTGAAATGTTCAGGAAAATGAGGGAAAAAGAAATATGGACTAATTCGTAGTATCTAAGAGGAAGAATATCTGGCCGGAAGACTTTGTAAGATCAGTGTTAGTTCCTATTCCGAAAAAAGTAAAGGCTACGTCATGTGAGGACTACAGAACAGTGAGTTTGATACCCCACGCTGCTAAAGTTGTTCTCAGGATAATCAACAAAAGGATGGAGAGTAGGGCAAATGATTACTTAGGGGATTATCTTATCATCTTATCTTATCATCCCGATCAGTTTGGGGTATGCGATCTCTAATCGAGAGAATATAGAATACAAGCAGGACGTATTTGCTTGTTTAGTAGGTTTTGAAAATGCGTTTGGTACAGTGAATTGGGAAAAACTAATGAGTATACAGGTATTGCAGAAAATAGGAATAGATTGAAGGGCCAGGAGACTAATCTGCAACCTATTTTTGTCTCAAACTGCTTAGGTGCGAGTGGGGAATGGATTGTCTAGATAGGCAGTGTTAGGAAGAGGTGTAAGTCAGTATTGTCCATTAACGCCGGTGCTGTTCAACGTATATGTGGAGGAAATGATTAAAGAGGCCTGGGAAGAACTGGAGGTAGGGATGAAAGTCGGCAGGGAATTCGTAAAATCAGTTAGGTTTGCTGATGACCAAGCATTAGTTTCTCAGTCAGCCAAGGGGTTGCATGTATTGCTCAGTGAATTGGAAATTCAGTGCGACAAATATGGTATGAGAATCAATATTAATAAAACAAAGATTATGCGAGTTTCCAAATAGGAAAAGGCTTCGTTAAACATTGAAATTGGAGGGCAAAAACTAGAACAGGTAGCACAGTTTACGTATGCCGGAAGTGTTTTGGACCAATAAGGTCAAAGTAGTAGGAACATAAGGAGAAGAATTGCTCTAGGAAAAGAGGCTTCCACAAGGAGGAGGGAGTTAATGACAGGGACGTTGCGTAAGGATGTTAAGAAAAGGCTCGTCAAAACTTTGATATGGAGAGTACGGCGCGGAAACTTGGTCATTCAAGCAGGAGGATAAACGTAGGTTGGAGGCTTTTGAAATATGGGTGTGGAGAAGAATGGAGAAGGTGAAATGGACCGAAAGGAAAACAAATGAGGAAGTACTAGGTATGGTGGGCTTGTTGGGAGAAATTCTATGGATACAGGAAAAATGGATGTTATTCTAGATTACGAAAATTTACGGGAAAACTTATCGAACCCAGGGAATATAACTGGGTAATGTACCTAGTCTCCCAGTGAATCTGTGATTTCCAATGCCATAGGGCTGATTATATCAACCAACACCCATCAAAGGAACTTCCAGATTTAATATTTTTGGAGTGACTGTTGTAAATCCTTGCGCTTACCTGTAGTTAGCAATTACAAATAAGCCCTATTCCCAAAAATAACATATTCTCCTTTATACTGTATATATTTTCATCCGATGAGTAAATTATTGCAGCACGAGCTTTAGGCTTCCATTTAAAAAAAAACTGACTCAAGTAATGGAAAAACATGGTATCAAAAAATAGTCCTTTGTCTAACGAAAAATATTTTTTATTTGGCATAAAATCAACGTAGAGTACATATAAATGATATTATTTGTTTAAAAAAATAAATAAATAGTTGGAGATGAGTTAGGGAAAAGAGGAACTCAATAGAAAGGGGATACTTTACCGAAAAATATTTACAACAATACTCGTAACATAATGGGAGAAGAAGGAAAAACATAATATTTGTTCGGCAAACACTGCCGAACCAAAAATGCATTAATAGGCTACCGGAAAAAAATAACAATGAGCCTAGGATTCGAGTGTGAATCGTGTGTCCAAGATAATGAATATTGATACTTAGATCTTTTCCTTCTTAGATAGGTTGTGATTCCAAAGGAAATTATGAATATAATTTTCATGAAAACTTTTTTCTAAGATTAGGATGAATATTTTTGTTTATGGTAGCTGTAGTTCTAGTACTGGTGCCCTCCTTCGTAAACTTGTGGTCCGGATAAAAGATGATCCTCTACCAGGTGACCACCGGTGACATGACCTCCTAGATGACCCACTCCAACATTTCCGAGGTGCACGCCACCATAATGCTGCACGCCTCCATAATGCTGCACTGGCTCAGGGTGCACAGATTTTCCTATCTTCTTGACCACCGCGTTGAAGCCATTGTGCTTGTCAGCTGAGTATTCCACTTGTCGAATAGTACCGTCAGGGTCGTTCAAGCTGTAGTATCCCTTGACCACGTCGCCATCGCGCGTTTCCCACTGATTCTTCACGTCTCCGGTGTGAGGATCATGCACAGCGTAGTCGAAGTTATATTTAGGATATGCCTGATGGATAGTAATATATACATTATAAATGGTTTTGTCGAGGTAGTAGCACGACTCATTGTCCCTTTGTGTCACGTAGCCTTTCTTTATTTGCAAACATATGTTTAAATTTTATTCATGCAACGTAATGGAAGAACCATACTAAAAAGAAAGACTTGTACTTTTCCACAAATCTCTGGAAAGTGTTTTTTTTGGTATGGATATTAAAAACTTCCACAATGTAAAGCCTGAAACAATGGTATGTAATGGAAGGAATACGTTCTTAAGATGTTCTTAAGGATACAATAATATGCTAAACTTTGGAGTTAGGATGAATATGTTACTGTTAAGTGCATTTTGTTGATTCTATATCCTTTCTAATGTACATTCATCTAGGTACGTGTTTGTGAGCATGTATGAGGCTATCTTTAGAACTGAATATTATAACCTTGACTGAAAAGAGAGATATTGTACAGATTGACTGTTATAAGTAGGTGAATTAAACGTGTTAACCAGTGGAACTTTTCACTTGTTGCCATGTGCAAATGTTTCATCACCTCAGTTTAATGTGCAAGTAATTCTTAAACATTAATAGTATTCATGAGTGGGATCATTTTGAGAATTATTTGGTTTAGTCATCCAGTTATGTTAAAACAATTAACATGTTTCGAAACGGAAATGTCGTATGAGGGGGTAGTCATTTGGGAAATATTGTGTTTGATTTAGTTGGGTGAATATTTTGAATCTGAATCGATACTTTAAGTAATTAATCCATAATGACATGGAGTAATTAGTATATGATAAGAAAAATGCTTTTTTACTCTTTGAAAATAAATCTATTTAGTTTTTGGGAGTTGTTAGGTAAACACTCTAAAAACAGAATTCAAAATTCCATGAATTTAAATTATTTAAAATTTACTCACCCAATATTTATGGCATTCTAATAATAAAATATTATCAATTTTTGCCAATTTTTAAATTGATAATAATGTAACCTAAAAATTATATACTGAATAAGACTCAACATACTCGTTTGATGGTATATTTATCTGCATATGGGTGAGTTTTAAAGGTTTTTGCATGAATATATACAATTTTGTGTGTGTGTAAACTGGCATGAATTTGTGGGCTTTGCGTGTGGCTTTATTCTTAATTACGAACAGCCCCGCCACACCTATGCGGCGGCATGCGAGGCACTATGTAGATGAGATCTTACACTTTCCCCCATAAAGTTGAATCATAATTACATAATTAATTAAATTCCATAGTTGTTGTGTATTCTGCAACTGTCTCAATTCACTATGAAATATAAACCACACATAAGTGGCATGAAACCTTTGGTGAAGTTCCATTATATTTTTTCATACATATATACATCTTTGGATACCAGAATACGATATGTTAGTCATAGATTAAGTTGATAAATTACGAAATATTTCGCTAATATATTAGCAAGACTAAGATTTTCAAATGTGTCTCATTGACATTATGAAACCATCCATGAATATTCGATGTTTTCAGGCTTAACTTAGTGGAAGTCCATTTAGTGACCAAACATGAAATTACATTTCATTGAAGAGACTAGAAAGTATCAGTAATTATTATAAATATTTACGATTACGTGGTCAATAGCATGAATATGGGGTTGTATAAAAGCTGTAACCGTAATAAATTTTAATGCCTTCGAGTATGTGCTAAACGTCTTACATGATAATCCACGTGATGGCCGGTATAAACCGGCGTATGGCCATAGAGCTCAACTGGAGAGGAGTGAGTTATTACTACTATTGCTGCCACTATCACGAAGAGGGTCTAGAATAAAAAAAAAATAAAGATTAGTCTAGAATAGAAAAATAAAGATTATTTTAACCAAACCACTCGTAAAGGTGTCTGTAATTCATTGAGTTGCGCCATGTCAATTCTTTAATGACCGTTAATTACGAGCCCAAGTGACTTGTGGTTAATGAACTTTCACCTGCCGTAAACCGGTGAACACAAGCGGATCATCTATGGATTAAAATTATCTGCAAGGTCAAGCATGAAGAACATCATTGTTTGCTATCACCGTCAGGTGTTCTTGTAAAATAATGAGTTTAGTCGTGAGTGGTAGAGTAACAGAACAACTTTAACACAAGAAGTATTTCACACAACACAACGAAAGTTAAAGAAATAGGCCAAACGTTTAGTTAAAACTCAATAATAATATTAATAAAAACAATATACATAGTCGCAGTTTTGTATTTCCTCAAAACCTCTTCTTCAAAGAAAGGTATGCTATGGGAATTAAAAACAAGGGGGGGAAATAAGTTATAAAGGGAAGTTTTGTGTTAGTTGGGCAAGATTGTACATGGGAGAAATTCGAGGAAAGCGGAGAAAGCAGGTGCAAGAGATATTGTGAGCTAGAGGGCTCTAATCGCCATGATATATGCGAGAAAGGTAGGCAGGTAGGAAAAAAGAATGTAGGTAACTGGGGGCATATAGTATGAGAAATGGTTTTGCGAAGTGCCCAAGGGATTATGCAGTGCTAAAAGGAGCCTACATGAACACTAGTACTAAAAGACAGAAACGGTAATCAATACTTTTTATGGACTGCCCAACACCGAATCAGAAATGTGAGATAAAAATGGTTAAGACCCAGATTCAGCATGAAATTTCACCCATCGAATCATTTGTTTTCTAAATTGTTTTGGAAACTATTGAAGAAAACTCCGGTATGCACATATTTTATCTCCTCAAATAGAGCCTTAGGGCACAGCTCACGGTCTTAATCAACATTAAGTGTAGATTAGATGTTGATACTCGTTCACAAAATACTATTTGACCTTATTTCTGTATTATCTCAATGAAAAGTAAATATCAATATTATTTTGTACGCTTGGGTATGTAATTTGAAAGCATTGTATTGAAACATTTCGGAAAAGAATTTTTTTGGTGAGAAAAAGCTACTTATAATTTCGTGTTTTACTTCATTTTCAATATTTCCGTAATAGAGTTTTATTAGGGACCAGAATGATTTCATTTTCTGAAGAATTACACTAAAAGTTATTTGTATAATGATTATTATTTGATTAATTTGTCTTCTGACGAATAAAAGTGTAACTGACGAATAAAATAAAATATATATCCATTCATTTTATAACTGAAGCTGGAGTTAAAGAGTTACTAAATTACAGAAAACACTATATACACTTAAAATATATAATACCTGTTTGAGGGTGATATACATGGCTGATGATTAGAGAAAAGAACTGAAAACAATCGCTATAACCTGGCAATGATGGTTATGTTTCGGAACATAATGAATGAGGGAAATGAAGTAAATTGTACCTTCAGAAAAACAGATGGTAGAAAACAAAGAAACTCTCCAACAAGACTATGATTAATAGAAATTCATAAAAAGGACTAAAGGGCCTTCATTTAAGATCGTGAAGAAATAAAAGGCTCAATGAAGAAAAGTAGAAAATAGGCCGCATGAAAATCAATTTTCAATATCCCACCGTCTTGAAAAATGATAAAATCTTAAACAAGTTTGCAGAGATACTCGAAATATTCAATTTTCATTTGTGTTTTATTAATCTGAGAGAATAAAAAATTGGTATAATCATGATTCATGGACAAAATTTCGTCGGATTTCGTTATTGTATCTACTAATTGTACGTCTGTTAGTAATTTAATGGCCGATTTTACGCTTCACCTCATTCCCTAAATTATCGCAATTGGAAAATAAAACTTTTTTATAAGGTCTACTGAATTTTATTAGTACTCTACGTGTACGGTACGAATCCTATATCTGATGGTGTCGACTGTTCGACGAAACCGGTCTATTTAAATATTTTTTTCTAATTTTTTAAAAAGTTTTTATAAATTTGAGTGTAACTTACAAAGTTTTATTTTGTATATATATATATATATATATATATATATATATATATATATATATAATAACAGTAACACACAGCACGAGAACACATAAAAAGACTACTCACAATAATATCTTGATAATTTCGACGGACTCGAACTCCGTCTTCTTCGGAAGATAAGATGTCTTCCGAAAAAACGGATATAATATATATATATATATATATAACCTACCTTAACCGGTAGATTACCTAATAATAATAATATATATATCTATATATATATACATATACATAACCATAAACACAGTAATCAACCCGAAGGTCGGTTTAGTAGGCGATGGTAGAGCTCACCCGTGTGCCAAGCCCGACGGCGTGTGAATATTCACACATCAGGGTAGGGGGGCCAGTTCCTTTCCCTGTGGCGGTTATGGTTTCCCAGGAAAATCTGGTACCCGAAAAATCAACTAGCTTGGGTGGAGCTGCAATATATATATATATATATATATATATATATATATATATATATATATATATCGTTTAGTATAGCGGAGTGCCATAGAATCCACCGAAATTAGTGTTAAAAATATTGCAATTAATTGTCTTTTACATAGCACTTTCTAATGTTTCACCCACTTGCGTTTGGATATGAGGCGGACGCTTGACCAACTAACACTAGCTAGACCACATTTTTGGACCACTCACCTGAACGCACTGCATGGTGTATGTCCTGCTGGTCCCGACAAATGTCCACGAGGAAACCGAATTATTCAACTGAAGGAAATATTCTGAGTCCGCCTACCTCACTGTTCGGAAGGTTCAAAGAAACTGGTGCTTCATGGCGTGGCCGAGTTCCTTTTATACACATATGTGTTTGTGCTCATATGTAGTATAAACTGAGGACGCGACTGATGGAACCACTTGTTTTGGAAGGAGTGGGGGAGAGAGGGAATGGGAGAGGCAGGTGAGGTTGCGCTCAGCCGACCAAAGGGGGAAATTGTGAGATTCGTCTCTTGGGATGGCCTCCGTTGGCGCGGGTGAAATCCCTGGCGTTTCCGACAAGAGGAAGAGGGCGGAGTCACCCAGGAAGTGATGGGGAAGGACGGAGGAGTTGAGGTGGAGAAGGTGCCGAAGGGGATTGAAATCGAAAGGGAGAGAGGATCCGTGAGGATGTAGGAGTTAAGAAATGCTGTCTCTCAAAAGTAGGTGAGGGCGGAGAGTACAGTCCAGGAGTAGTGTTCTCTTATTGGCTGGTCAGGAAAGAGTGAGGAAGTTAGTTCCGGAGGAAGTAGTTATGCATTCGAGACCACGCAACGGAGAGCGCGGTCCATTGGTCAATTTTCCATTTCGTGAGGTACAATAAAAACGATTAAAAAATAAGCACGGGGTTTGGCGAGAACTACTAATCGTCGTCAGTGTTGGAAAAGTGGCTCTATTAAAGAGATTATGGCATGGTCACTCATAAATATTTCTGTGCATATATGACCGGTAAATTTTATGGTTCGTTTAAATATCAAGAGGATTACGTACTCAAAAGTATTAATAGACACGGAAATCGTCTTTGAAACCTCGATTTTATGGCATAACATTTACTTTTTTCAACTATATTGCTCTACCAAATTTAATTCTTTGATTTTTGTTCTCCATTTGGTAAAATGACCTAATTATTAATGAATAATATATTAATTTTCCTTGATTGTTCCGTAAGCAAAACGTAATTTATTCATCTCATTCTATCACTTTAAATAAAAAAAATTGTATCAAATTACAGGAATCTTGTTTTGTCAGAAATTAAAAGACAAGTAAATAAATATAATCTCTCTGCTAATAGATTTTACCCTTATGAACCCGACCAAAATGCCTCTGTTTTAATTATAATCAAACGAATAATATAATTGCATCGGGAGATGGACACATTTTTTGCGGAATGAAGGAGACACTTTTATGCAATGTCACATTCGAGTTCATTCGTTTGAAAATTGTTGAGTGATTTTGAAAAAGTTTTTGGAATTTATAAGTCTTAATCTATCACTGATATAAGTATGTTAATGTTTCGCAAATGCAGAAAAATGAATATTTGTTGTAAGTTCACAATAAAATACCATAATTTCAATGTTGTAAACTTCCTACTTCAATGAAAGTGAGAATTTTATTATTAATTTATTATTTACGTAAAATGCCATGTTCTACTCTCGTAAATATCATTGAACACCCAGATAGAAAAAAAATTCAGTTTTGGTTCTTTAAGTAGAGTCATTTCTTGAGGTTTTTCTGAACGAACTTCATGATTGTAACTTAAAGTGCACGACACGAAGATAAAGCGACGTCGGCTCCCTTTGAAATTGGCAGCCTGTCAAATAATTTTGCTATTGTGCCATTTTGGCTTTCGCCTAGACCGTTCTGAAGTCCATTGGAAAGGTACCCAATTCTCCCTTCTTTGCCATGTTCAAAGATGAAAGGGAATTTAATTCACGTAAACCGCACAACAGCCCATCCGCATTTTTGAAATGGCCCACGACCTGGTATATTTCAGATGTATCTATAGAAACGAGCGCTATCGAACAGTTGTTATTCATCCATGTCACTGAAAATGTCTTCTAAATCATTTCTCCATTTAGCAGAGAATACGATTTATCTATTGTGAGATATTGCTACAAATTTCTTAACTCCCACAAATACTATATTTCCTCTACAGACATAAAAATCGATGTGCGTTTTACTTTGATAATCTTAGGATTTCGTCCGATGGACCTTAAATTGATTGCCAAAATTGTCAACATTTCTCCAACGCCTTGGGTGGAACGTTTTCGCATAACAGATGGTTTTCCTTTAGCTGGCAACATTCTGATACGAAACGAAATGGGGCTCTAACCATGGCCTTGAGCAAACTTTCTTTCTTCCTAAAGGAGGTATTAATGTTAATTTCATCGAATGTAGCCTTTCTGAATAACCTGTTATATATATGGCTAGACCTCATCAGTCCTCCGTCACTGGGCCTCCGGACGACAGATGGTGCTCCTTAATTTAGTGTATATAGCCATTGGAGAGATTCAAAACCACGGGGTAGTAATATAATGTCGGGTCTCACCCAAATAATTCCTATCCAGCAAAACGAAACGTTTGTATCCCGAGCTCCGATTGGATGTAATCTAATTGATAACGTTTCTGCCCCTAATATTATTATTCTGTTTTTGATATTTTCCTTTTTCCCATAATTTTTAAATTTTATTGGCTACTGAGCGTACTCTTCGGCGTGTAAAATTCAAATTATCTGTAATTTAAAGTCGAGATAGGGATTTTTTGTAAGACGAGCAGAGAAAGAATTCCATTGCTCAAAATATTTTTCGTTGACAATGGTCCTTCAAATGATACATTAATGTTGATTGAGGACTACAATTCATATCACTGTTAAAATTGGGTTTAGAATGGATAGTTTTACTTGTGTATCTCGCTATGGAAATTGTCTTTAATATTGGTTGGCCAGTTAGATAGGACTTATGGGAGGAATTATGTTGGGACAAAAATTGAAATGTAGCTCATAAACTTAAGATAAAAGTGTGTTTGCGATTATTTTAAACTCAAGGTTTGCAGATGATTGAGATTTACCAGATTCTATACTTCTAAAAGTCGCTTTACGGCTCACGAAAGCATCGCCATCAAACCATACGAGTTTAGAACTCTTGCTTTTTAGAATAACATAAAATAAATCCCTTAAGGGCTAGATTGAGCACAATTACTTGTTTTTATGTAATCATAAAACTTCACAGGAAATCACTTTCGTATTTTTTTATTAAATTGCGTTTTTTAATCAGTTGGCTGAATTTGAGGGACCCGAGGGACTGCTCAATTAACGCCACCTTGGATACGGAAATTTTTCCGAGTCAGTAATTTTCCATGTGATCGTAGAAGCTTATCCATCAAGATCCGTGTGTTTATCTTTCTTAAAAACTGTACATTAGATAGATTTTAACTAAGAGGGTAAGCTATAAAGGGTTTACCAGTAAATACCAAAACTATTTACCAAAATAAATGGAAAAGGTTAACCTCCAGTTCCTACTGCCTTGGAGCCATGGAGAAAAAAATTATTAAAAGTATTCATAAGGACCGTATTTTCTAAATGGTACATGTAGACTTTAAAGGTACAATGATCGAGGTAGGAAAAGTCGGAAGCTTAAGATCAAATGAGGCACAAAGCATAAATATGATTTTCAAGTTGGCACATAAATAAGATGAAAGCTTCACAACCTAAACTAAAATAATTAAGTTCAACTAATAGGGACTCCAATTACCACAAATTGACTGTTCAAATTTTAAACGTAAAAATTATTTTACTGATTTAAATAGGTTGTTAAATATTTTTATAATACTTTTTAGTCTTTTAATGTATAACCCACTGTAATTGAGACACGGGTATAATTGAGAGCGTTTTAATCAGATCAGTCATAGAGTGTGTCATCCCGCACAACCTCTTTACCCATCAAATCAACACTCAATTAACCGTCTTAATTAGCCGTTATTTTTTTAAGCAAATTGCTTATCAAATGTATTTTTATGTCTTTACTTGAACGGAAGCCTAGTCTGCCTCAATGCGAATGGAGGTTCGAATCTCGCTAGGTAGAGCAGCAAAACATCTTTAAAAATAATTAATTACTCAAATTATTATAATTTTTTGCTGAAAAACACCAAAAATAAGATCGATTTGCAATCGTGATTGCGACCATTAGGATATTTAATTGCTTTTCAAATGTCATTAGAAGTGGATTATGAAGCCTTCAAAGCTTCATAATACTAATTTATTGAGTTACAGCTATAATTTTTATAAGTTATCGCTAGTATTATGAAGCTTGCAAAGCTACATTTATACATACCAATGTTTTGTATGCAAAGTAAGTTGCTTTTTCAATTACAATTACTCAAGCCCTAGATGTAGAAAAACCCATCTAGACTGGAATCGAACCAGCAATCTCTAGATTGGCAGGCCAGAACGTTACCCCGCTAGCACCGAGGCTTTCTTAGCTGTTCAAGCCGTTCTTAGCTAACCATTTTGCAGAAACGTGGTACGGCATTCAGGGCATTAAAATGTATACAAGTTATTTAGCATGAGAATTCGATGCGGTAGGTTAGTGCCTTATAAGGTAATTTTTTCGGTTTGGAGTCCGTGAAAGTTTGAAGTACATAGGAGTTTAGAGATTGAAACGATGGAAGATTACAGCTTCTGCATTTGCCGTACATGAAGTGATCTCAATTCGGAACTGAATTAGCCATCAAAATTGTGGTGAAAATAGTGCCCTCACGATTAAAGATAGGGCTCTTAATTAATAGATTGTAACCACACCCTCGATGCTTCGCCCTTCATCTGCGGTTTACTGGACGTAAGTATTTGTGGCTTAAAATTAAAGCAAAGAAAATTGTCGTAAAAAAACTAGTTTACTATGGGAGAGTTAAAAAATATTGGGAACCGAAAAAAGCTGTTAATACCCGAATGCTCTACCCGCTGGCCAACCACGAATTCAATGTTAGAAACTTATTATTTCCAATAGTTATTCTATATTTTAATATTATTATGTTAGGTTATCTGCCGGTTGAGGTAGGTTTCGGATTAACTCAAGCTACCTAATATCTTGTCTCTCCCAACAAAACACACTCTAACATCCAATGTTTTAATATCTCAGTTATAAATTTTAACATTGTAGCATCTAGTTCAGCGTATTTTCGTTGGAGATAGTCATTATCTAGAAAACGTTTTAAACCATTTAACTCCAATAGCTTGTGTTATTAAGTTATGATTAGTATTTATCATTGCTCTCACCCGCGCAACAGTTATTTTAGCTATCATAGAGCACAAGAAAATATATTTTTTCGCTCTTTGAAACCAAGTAGAAGTTCACTAAAGGTCGGGAATTATAGGTACAAACACGTCAATCAAATCAAAACGGCAGCTTCAAAGAAGTGCTGGAGATAACGTGACAGTGACTTTAACGGAGCTATTCGCTAATATGTATAATACACCAATATCATGTAATAATAATAATATCATGTAATACACCAATATCATTAAAGTGCACCAATGCAGAATAATGCAAAATTCATTGATCGTGATCCTGGTCATGGCGAATGAATTTTTCAATGAATACCTGATGATTTTTACACGTTGGAATAGGTGCATTACAAAACGGTTGTGGTATATTTTCTTCCTTTTTGCTAATTTACATGTAAAGTCAGCAATTACTTAAAGAAGTTCGGATTTCATAGACTTGAAAATATTTTTACGGATGTGCTTTCAAGTTGTTATGCCTAGAACTATCGTCGAATAAAATCCTTGGCACATAATCATTGTTTTATGAAATCATCTTTCATAGAAAATAAAAGAAAAAAAAACATTACAAAGGGTTCATTTGAAATCTCGGCCTGTAGTGAGTTAGCAGGAATGCGCGCATGACGTGCTTAAAGTAAGAAATTTAAATAGTTACTCTTCTTCTTCTTGTTGATGGTGAAAGTATAAATAAATAGAACTTTTTCCTTTTGAAACTCGATGACTTTAGGAAAGAGGGGAATCCACACGAGCTCACTCTCTGTTGTGTCCTTTTCTCTACGGTGCCTACGATAAGAGAGAAGAAAATAATTTTTCGGTCGCAGAGCTGAATATTTAAAACGACGAATAGAAGGCCGGAGCCATCGCTGGTATGGTATTAGGAAGGGTATTTTTTGCATTTAAATGGGTCAAATCGAATTTTTTTCTCAGGAACGCGTATTATTTTGTGAAATTAGCGTGGAATCTCATCGGTTTGAAGTGTAGTGGAACTCGATCTTTTCTCTTTCAATGCTGAAGTTATTTTTTAAGTTGATTTTCATGGAAGTTGCTTGTACAAGCGTGTCGAAAAACGTTTTCGCTCCGGGGTGCTTTAAATCAAGTAAATAATTATTCCTTTCCTGCTTTCCAAGTGAGTGGTTTAATTTCTTACAATTTCTTACCTATTCGCATTTATGTGAGCGGATAATTGAGTGACTCTTTTATCTTTAGTTAACCTTCCGATGTGTTAAATTTCGTTATAATCACTAAGATATAAGCCAAAATTTTCTAATCTTTAACTTCCAATTTTTCTGTGCTGAAGAATGGATTTGCTCGTGAAAAATTTAATCATCGAAACATCTAATGTTGCTTGATTTTCATTTATCTAAGAAAAAATATCGAATGTGCCTTAGAACAATAAATATCCACTTTGAAAGATGTTTTACACCAATGGTGAATCGGTAAGGATATATTTCGGTTACCTGACCTTAACGACGGGGCTGCTGTCTTGACTGTCGAATTTCATAATAATATTTATCCCTATAAAATGTGATTCAGCTACCTAGATTTTGAAAGCGTCCGTCATAAGGTGATGTAATCATTTATTGTGATACGATTCCGAACTTCTACTACATATATACAATATATACTATTGTTATATATGCAATATAAAGTCTTTGAATTCGGAGAAACACTGTCTCAATACCCACTGAACTAAATCCTTCGGGACTTGGTTACAACAGGTAACGGCGCAACTTGGTAAGAAGCATTACTTTGGCGTCCATTTGTTCGGGGACATTAATTTTAATGCAGTGAGAGAAATCTTGCAAGTAATATTTCCAGCCGCAAGTTTATATGCTGTGACGATTACAATGATGCCATTCCGATTCTCACTTTCTATTACAGCTAGGTTTTGGTGAATGTATACAGTGAAAAGCTTTACCTCTTCTTCTCAAACCTTTATGGATTAAAGCGTACCTTACATTCTACCTTACTTACCTACTTACCTACTTACTACCTTACGTACCTTACTATTTGGTAACTCAGACTTTTCTTGGTTCATCATTTTTATGTAGAAATATACGCATCGTTATTACAATTGGCACACAGCCTCCTTACGGGTTTGATGAAATGCTCTTGCAATACTGCTTTTACGCTTGCCCCCAGGTCTTCCAATGCATCATTTACCACTATTTGCACATATGTATCGAAAATAAGAGTAATTTGATAAAGGACCGTCTCTTACTCCCCTGTCTAGCTCTGATCATCCCGGCACTCAATTAGCCACTCGCACCTTGAGGTCTTATGACGGAATTTGTTTCAATTTATTTTGTATGTATTAATTTCCAATCATTTAAAGTTTCTTATTCATCAGATTTACTGCATAAATTGGAGGCCAATAATTTGTCCATCTACTCTACTCCTATTTATTTTTAATACATTAATTTATTCAACCCAATCAATTTTATCAAATGTATTATCGATATACACGAAACCAACAAATGAATCCTGAGTATACTTTTATTTTCCTTAATTCGAGAATTTATCGTATTTGTGACCTCCTTACTGCTATGGCATCAAGCGCACCTCTGCTATCTCTGAACAAAAAGCGACCATTTCCTATGTAATCACTTGTTCTTCTATCCATCTTGTTATTGATGATCCAAAGTCCCAAGTTAGCTATGTTCGAAATCAAACCTAGTTTTTTAAAGTCCTTACGTTTGGCTGCCTGTTTTGTTATCGAATGGTGACTAATAGTTTTCTGACGAAATCTTCCGGCCAAATTCCTATCTCATACGTGTATATGCAAGGAATTAACATATAAAACTCTTCCTGCCACGGTTTCTTTAACCCTTAAGGTATTATTAACCCTTTAGTTAATATTATTTTATTTTAATTCCTTTTTAGCACTTCATGTCTCGCAATCAAGTAGACCAAGAACTTCTATTTTACGGTATACTCTCTTTTCGTCTAAAACCTGGTGGCTTAAATCATTACCATAGAGATTGTTTGTGAATTCTCTTAATCGATTTTGAATATTTCCTAGGCCAGTTCATAACTTTCCTTATGTAAATGTATACTTTGATCATACACCATGTCTATTTCTACCCCCTCGTTGTTGCTCGTTGGCATGTAGGCCTAAAATAATCAAGCCCATCTGTTCAACTTTTACCTCTACTGGTAATATTCTCTTTAATGGTTGTAAAAACCACTCACATGATTTATTTTTACAACAATTTGCGCTACCATTCATCAATATCACTGCCTCCCCCCTCGCCGGCATTCTTTCCATCCGCAGTATACTCGTATAACGTATTTATAATGCTCCAGTATTCACCGTCTTTCTTCCATCTCATCGGGTAAATACCTAAAATATCTGTTTCCTTTCTCTTCTCCCGCTTTATATTTTTTAAATTTCCGTTTTCAACATCTTTATAACATTCAAAGTCGATATTTTAACTAGTTTGGTCCTCTGAGTCTTCATTTCACCTGTTGCTGCTGTGGATTCCGCTTCTTAAGGATTTGTGTTAATGATGACGGCGAAATCTTTTCTTCACCTGTGGCCGTGCACGACACACGGCACCGGGGTCGGAGTCTTATCGTTGCCAGGAATCATTTCAATACTTTTGAACGCATTTTCTTGATGTAAAAAACTGAGGTAGCTTTCCGTTGCTTTCCTCAATAGTATTTTCTTGTAAAACCATGACTCAAACCCCACTGGGACCACACTCCTTTGCAACCACCTCACTGATCCCTTGGGGCTGCGGGGTCTTTAAACTGTTTCTTATACTTTAACCCTACTAGGAGCAATAATGATTACTACCGCCAACACAACTCTGGGGTCATCAGAACGCGCAAACCCTTTCACCATATCAAGGTCATAGTCTATGGGAAGGCTTAGCCATGCTTTGTTAGTAAAAGCTTTCGTTCTATCGTGATAAGAACTAGGTTGTATTATAGCATTAGAAATTAAATGTGTACATATATATGTTGAAACAATATTAAACATGTAAAAATAGATTCCTAGATTTCGATATACGATAAGTATATCGAAAGCTCGGGTATACATTTTGACTCCCTGAATTTTTGTTAACCGTTTTTCGATACGCGTATTAGCGAGTACGTACGCCATTTGGTGTTTTTGATGATCACGTGTGGGAAGTACTTTGGTGATCAAATCAGATTTAATGTTTCAATCTTTTCATCAATGGTATCCCGGTATAAATTGTTACATTAGCAGAAAAATTGACAACATATTAACTTTTACCGATCGCGGTTCTCTACTTTTGCATTTAAGAGATTTTTAATGACAATGTTGTATCAACACTTAATCGCATCTGTATTACAAAGTGCACAACAAGAATATAGAGTAATATTCGTATTTTCTTCAAGAGAACTAGTATATTTGCTCTAATCATTGACGAATGGTTCTCAGTTCGTGGTATGCTTATAGGCAAATCTTAATTTTTACACTTAGATCCATTTGTATACACTTAGACATTTTATTTACACCGTTTATAAAGATCTGTTCAATAGGTGACAGTTTGTGTGTCATCATATCTCTTTTCTTTCCTCTTGTCCCAGTGCAGTTGTGAATTGGTGGAGTAGTGTAACACCTTAGTTTCTTTCCTCGGTAGTTTCGTTCGGAGGAGCAGGTTTCATATTATGGGAAGAATCAACCCCATCCGTACTCTTACAAATGGGCAAATGATAGGTGAAGGAAATTAGAGAGGAAGAAGAAATAAAGAAATAATTCAAATTAAATAAAAATAAAATAAAATGATATAGGGGGTTAGAACAGAAAACGATTAAACCAAAATATGATAAGAAACGCCAGATACAATTGACCCTCGCATTTTTCAAGCACTCACCAGTCAGGGGCTTACGAGAGAAATATCTCTGCACCAGCGGCCCACAAATAACACGTAATAAAATAAAATTAAAATTAATGCAAATTAATCACACACTCTCTAGCTTGGATGTACTAAACAGCGTTGATCCTTGATAGTTTCAGGCCCTCATACATCCAGAGCTTTCGAGAGGTTACCTTCTGCGCCAGTGGGCCGCCAATCACTGACTTGCTTGGATATGCGTAAACCCATTAACACTTGCCAAATTCCCTCACTCACTCACAAGTCTATCGTGAATTCTCTTCCGACGTTAGTCCAGTGACGCGCACTTTGGAAAAGTTAGGGGATGTGCGCAGAAACTCAGGTTTAGGGTTCAGAGCAGGTTTAAGTTTAAACAATTATTTGATGCATGCGAATATTTTTTAAATTGACATACTTGATTTATGCGGGTCGCGGTGGTCTAGCGGGTAGAGCGTTGGACTGCTGACCGGAGGGTCCCGGGTTCGATTCCCGAGCAAGGCACTTTGGGCACTTGCAGCTCCACCCAAGCTAGTTGATTTTTCGGGTACCAGATCTTCCTGGGAAACCATAACCGGCACAGGGAAAGGAACTGGCCCCCCTACCCTGATGTGTGAATATTCACATGCGTTCGAGCTTGGTACATGGGTGAGCTCTACCATCACCTACTAAACCGGCCTTCGGGTTGATTACTGTGCTTATGGTTTATATTACAGAAAATGTAAGAACTTAGTTATAACTCCCATGATTTACGTATATGTAAACTTTTGCGCCGTGTACATGGGTGAGCTCTACCATCACCTACTAAACCGACCTTCGGGTTGATTACTGTGTTTATGGTTTTTTTTACTTGATTTATTTAAAGCAAAATATAAGCTTTCTTACCACAAATTGATGCATGTGATGCTCATATTTTCCTGAAAAATATTCCATTCGAATAAAATGATGAAATTCAGGAAATTCACTCAATAGTATAGAATTGGCAAATTTTAACATTCATGCAAATTCATCCTTTTATTGCATAATCAGTTGTCTAATTTTATCGGTGAAAGGTTAGGTGAAGTTCAGTTTTAGTTAGGTTTCACAGATTGGTTATCCGTTTGCGAAAGTTTGCCATTTCTTGATACTCGATTAATTAAATGGATGAATTAAAGGCAACCCACCGTGAAGGAATTCTAAGTATCAGAGATCTTTCTCAGAAAGCGTCTCACCTTTAGCTGTAGCATCGGCTGGTTGAGCATCATTCCGACCGTGGCCGTTTCTTCCGTCTACGCCACTTCCTAAATTCTAGCTTCAATTGTTTTTTGCACGCATTCTCTTCTTTGCATCGTCGCGCTAATTTACACAGTTCCACTCTTGACTTCACCAGAACTTGATACAAGTTTCGTGAGATGGTGTTTGGTTTTCTTAGATAAGGCCCTAATTTGTGTTAACTTTCGAGTTTCCCCAATTAAGGTGTACTCAGGTGACATTTATATTTCAAATTGTAAAAATTAGCGCGTTCAATGTTTTTCACATGTGAACCAATCACAGTCGACATGAAAGTCGTGCTTATTATAGGTTTTACTCAAGAAACGACCAACGAAGATAAATATTATAAGTGTAGCAGGTTAATTTGCATCAATATGTTTCATACTTCTGAATACAAATGGCAGTTAACAAAGGGAACTGTCAAAAGTATAAATATCGCTATATTTGCAACACCGTCATTGGTGAGAAATTCTTACAATTAATTTTAAAACATATGATTGTGTGAGAATTAATATATAGCATTCAGACATGGCTGATCTTTTCCAAATGTTAGAAGTTTCATCACCTAAGGGAGTGTATTTTTTCTATCCACATGTTATACTCTTTTTGGAAAAAATAGTACTCTGTCAACAATGTCGCCAAACTTATCTTTGCGTGCTAAATTATCTTGTATTGCATTTAGTTCATTTTTTTAATGCCAAAAAGTAAAAGTATTGGACTAAAATGACTTATGCGTATATATACTTTTATGATTTTTATTAACAAAAACAGCATGTATATCTTTTCAATTATACATTATATCGTAGGATAATAAAATGGCTATTGCGTATATTTTTCATTTTAAACATGAATGTTGGTAGACTATTTAAATTAATGGTAACCACCATGGAGTCCAAATGAATGTAAATTAGCATTAGAATACGATGATGCTTCATGGTTTCCGCCAGATCCAAAGGTTTCTGCGCCAGTAAATGCATATCCTCCAAGATTTCCTTCCGCGAAAGAATTATGACCTCCATAATTAAGTTGATGTTTCACTGGCTCAGGATGATACGATTTACCAAATCTTTTGACCACTGCATTGAATCCGTTGTGTTTGTCTGCTGTGTATTCTACCTTCCGGATTGTCCCATCGGGTTCGTTGAGGCTGTAATATCCCTTGACTACATCACCATCCCTAGTCTCCCATTTGTTTTTCACATCTCCGGTGTGAAGGTCGTGGACAGCATAATCATAATGGTATTTGGGATGAGCCTGAAAGATGTTCTTTTATTGCATTTTTTATTTCAATACTGTACTTGATACACCAGATGAGTTTTGATGTTCCTTATAACAAATTGATAAAACTGTTTAATTTTCCAACTTTAATAAAATTAGACATTTTATCCTTTACTAAAATGAAATCGAGAAGTCAAGTTTGAGACAATCTTCTACATTTTTACATAAAAAATATAGAATGCAAGGTTTCAATGAATATAAGCCGTTAATTCATGCTAGATCTCATTTTTACATATCTTTATAAGTTTCATGTAATTTAATCAATCGAGAGATGTCTTTTTAAAACCCTGTCAACAACTGAAAACGGCATGAAATATTTTTTAAGTATGTATTCATAATCGTCGTTTTCACCAGAGTATTATATTAACGAATTGTAATTTGATAAACATCTAAATCTTAAAACAAGGTTTTGGATATAATTGATAAATATTTATTATTAGTGATTTTACTTACGTGATGATAAACATCATGCCCCTCGGATTGTTCTCCTCCATAATGATTCCCGAGAAGATTAGCGGCGGAAATAGCAACCAGGGAAGCAATCAAACTTAGAATCTGCTAGGGGTTATTAAATAAAAATTGATTAACATACAAAATGATCTTATATATATATATATATATATATATATATATATATATATATAATGGTTTTTGGTTAGGAATAGTGCCTAAATAAATTTTTAATAGACATGCGATTGGAACAACATTTATTATTACTATTTTCAAAATACAATTTTGTTTTTATTCATTTTCATATATTGAATCATAGTTACGAATATGTATTAATACGACCTGGCAATAAGGCCTCAAGTCTAAATATCGTGTCCCGCTATCGTTTCTGTGCAAAAACTCGATATCCTAGTTAAACCTATAAATATTAGATCCTAAGTTCCTACATTTAATACTCGGACCCAAAATAGACACGTTTGTGTGCTGACTTTATAAAATGGAAATATGCATTATATGAGTTATATTAGCTGAAAGTGTCAAGGTTTGAAAGTTTTTTCTGATGGTATGATAAATTGTGTTAATGCATGAAGAATATATAAAGAACTTATGAGTAAAATATTACTGTAAAAGGAAAATCAAATGTAATATAAAGATAATAACTTTCTATAGTTTTCTATTCTAATGTTTGAAAGTATTAGAAAATCGGACTTATTCTAGATATTTTGAACCTTGTACCATGTATCACAAATGGAGAACTCTATAAATGTCCTCACTCTATGATCAATTCATTAATGCTTGCTGTCATACTGGTGGTGATATTCACCATCAGTGAATAAAATAGTAAATGAAGGGAGAAATTAAAATATTTCCTGACCTGCTTGTACGCGAACATCATGGTGGTGTACCTTCTCTGTTTGTAGGGCAAGTATCACAGACGCTGAATGATGAGAGTTGCTAATGTTCACCCATCATTTATACCCCCCAATGTCCCATGTGACAGGCTTCTTCGGCATTGGTCCAGAACCATGCGGAAGGATCTTGGAGGAAATTTGCACAGGGAGGAGTGAAAGAAGTGGGATTTGGCCACGTCGCACACGTATCGAATAATGTCCTTAGCAGTTAGAAGCGAGAAACGCACGATTGATTGATGGCCGATTTGATACGATGATGGAAATTGGAAAACGAGAAATCCAATTGTGCGTGTTATTCGTAAATCGGAAGTGATTCCGAATTTTTTTTCGCGCTCGTTTCCATTCTGTCTGACGAAAGCTGAGCCATTCTCTTCTGCATATCTGAGGGTTGTGAAATTCGGTTTTATTACCGGGCTCATATTAAGGCTCAATTCCTTTGGAGAAACGTCTGGAAAAGGTCAACGTATTTTCTTCGTCTAATTCACTTTTCCGATTTGGAAATCTTCCAAATTCCTTCACCTCTGTCTTCCATTGAGCTCCTTCTCCTTTCATTAACGATTTATTGGAGGGTAAACCGTATCTTACTAAAAGGGTTCACCGTAGTTCCGCACTTCGTTTCCCGTGCCAACCATTACCTTCCCTCCAAGCGGTCTGATACAACCGGAAGGGAAGGCCCTTTGTGTCCGTCAGCCGTGTGAATTACAGGGTCTGTATTTCACTTCTCGATGAGACTCTCTATGCTGGCAATGTCAAACACAGCGTCGCAAAAAAATTAAATACTGGGAAACCTAAATAATTGATCATAATAGTCCTACTAGTACTAAACGGCCTAATAAAATGAAGGAATCTGGCGAATATATTCTGAGAAATGTAAGTTGAGTTCAACATGCAAAAATATGGGAGCATTTCTCTTGAGCTCGTAAAATTAATTTTCAAATGGCTAATATATTCGATGGTGAGAATATGGAATTTCGATAACTAGATGTGTAAATTTCTGGCTTTGGTGCGCAACTAATTTAGTGAATATTCCTTTTAATGTGATTCTAGCGCATGTGTGTGACGTTGTAATCTGAGAAAAATATCTCATTTTCATAGGTAATGAATAATTACGTTCCATTGGTATAAAAATTCACTTTTTGTTTTGTCGCAAAAGATGCTTCCATGCATATTTGTCATATTGATAATGAAATGTTTGAAAATGTAGATTTTTGGCAATTTTTTCGTTTTAATTATTTAGCCAGTGTTGAGTACGAAATCATCACCTTTTTTCCCTTTGGGATCTTTTGCTATATATATATATATGTATATATATACTAATTATACACACACACACACACACATATATATATATATATATATATATATATATATATATATATAATCTTGAAAATGACGCCCTCCGGCGACGCACAAAAGCACAAACATTAGGTTTATAAATATTGAACACACAGAAACATAAAAGAAGGACACTTACTGTAGATATTTACGTTTCGACGGCACGGCCGTCGTCATCAGATTCTGATGACGACGGCCGTGCCGTCGAAACGTAAATATCTACTGTAAGTGTCCTTCTTTTATGTTTCTGTGTGTTTAATATTTATTAACCTAGTGTTTGTGTATATATATATTTATTTATTGAAACATTTATGTATAATATAGTATTCGGTAGTTTCTATAATTTGTTTGTTTTCTTAAAATATTACATTTAAATTCAATTGCATTCTTCTTGATACCAATTATAAAGCAATCTCATCAAAGATTATTTATTTTTAATTTTTTTCCGGAAATTAAAAAAATATGCAATCGAGTATTTCGATATTGAAACTAAAGCATCCTTGAAAACCAGAGGGCGTCGATATTCCTTTTAGAAATATTCTCCATTTTCACTAATTTCTATGGGTGAAACGTGCTGCACGTTCTGGGAAACATGTAATTTATTATTCAATATTCAGTTCCAAGCCTATGACGGTGTTCCAGCAGAGTAATTGAAAAAATAATTTAAGATTAAGTAACGCTGCCACGATATGTTTTCAGTTGGCATTCACCAACGAATAAAAGCGATTACTGGCATTTTCATTGCTAAATATTGTAAACAAAAAATATGACATACGTTGCTCATAGCAACTCCAATTTATGCTTTTATTTGTACTCAGTTTTGAACATAATATAATTATTGCCCAGGACTTGCGACTTTGTCTGCGTGCCGGATATTTTCATCATACTTACACAAGCTTCCAGGGATATATCACCAGACATTTCTCTTTGCGGTGGATGTGCATTACTTGGAGAGTTTCCATCATTCTCTACGAGATCTGAATAGTGATTTTGGTGTGCGAAGTGTGGTGTGAAACGTCGATCAACTGATCTGATAAAGTCTCCCTCTATGTCTAGAGTCATCTTCTTCACTGTAGGACTCATCCGGAATAATACGTGAGGCTGCGTCAATTTCCTATTTGAAGTAGTTGTCACACGGTTTAAAAACCATATTGTAGGAAATAATAACTGCGAGAATAAGTCAAAAATCCCATTAAAAACTGATTGGAAATTGTAAATAATTTGATTCAAAAATGTTGATTTTCCTCTCTGCTATAAATTTATTCAATTAAAAGGGTGATTTAAATTGAGCATTTTTATATTTTCCTAGTTGATTGGTTATTTAAGGTAGTGTTTTACTTTAAATTGGCATAAATAGATTACATCTGCGCTAAACCCAATGAACTACGAGAGTTATCTGAAATCTCGTATATTAAGGTATGTTTACCTATGTTGGGGTTAACAATGACGAAATACACGTAAACGCGAAGTTCTCTAAGCCTTCGATTTCCGATCAATTTGAATTCAGACTTTAAATAATGAAAACCATTTAATTATCGAAGATATGTTCTGGTAGGGCCTGTTCTTTTATGCAAGTTAAAAATGGAAAAGTTTTGAAAGATATTTACTAAGGCAACGTAGATTTAACAGACATATTAACGAGTATAATTGGATGTTCACTTGGTTATTGCAATCGTATTATTTAATGAAATTCCTACATGAGTTGATGCTGACGTTCGAATTTTATTTCATCGAAATGTAATAGTCCTTCAGTTAAACTATATGCTCAAGGGTTCTTTTTCGTATTGCAGTGAAAATCAGTAGATCACTTTACCCTTAACTCCATGATGTCCACTTGGCGCGTAGCTGAATATTAGCTACACGCTCAATATCAGCCCTTGAAGTCTTTATAGTTCTTTTATAAACGCCAACTTACGCATTCTATGTTACAGCATATGTATCAATAGGTTGGTTGGAGTTGTCACTTTATGAAAGTGATTCATACTGGAAAAGAAAATACTTTATTTGTCCACATACGCTTTATTAATGCCGGCCTAGGTTTCGACTTACAAAGTCATCATCAGGTGGTGGTGTCAGCTGATGATGACTTTGTCATCCAAAACCTAGATCGTGTATGATAAAGCGTATAGGGAAGAACAAAGTATTTTCTCTTTCTATGTCTTTTCAATGGTTCAATGAAAAAACCATCTAACGTATATAAAATTAATAACTCTATGAATATGCGAGCTAGATCCCTTGGTTCCTTTAATTATGCTCGAAGTGATGAGGAATATACTTGTATAGGATGAGAAGAATTAATGGCATAGTCATCAAATTCCCGCATTAATTATGATTTAATGGTCCCGCATTAATAATGATTAATTATGATAATGATGGTACAAATTTTCGATTTAAACTGAAACTAAAAATAACCATTTGGATTTTTAAACCTGACTCTGAATGGAATGCACCTAGAATAAGTACCAACTGACGTCAATTGACGAGTCGTATGTGCTGTATGTGATTTATTATGTATGTAATAGATGTTGTACATGATAAAATCGTACAATACCCTTATGACGAATTTTGAAGATAAAAAATTAAATAATAATTTATAATTTAAGAAACTAAAATATTACCTGTTTACTTTATGGAAACTATATTACGAAAATAACTTATTTTCCTACATTTATGTCTTAACAGTCAAGATATTCTTTTCTTTTTGGATGTAAGTGTAATCGACTCCCCGGAAAAATGCATTTAGATTATCTCGAAAACCCCACGTAGTGATTTGGTAAAATAAAATTCGTGTCAATATCCGAATGGATGAATGAGATTTAAGTATTTGTGAGTGACTTTCAATATTTACGGTGAATTCGGGTCTGTAATCGAATTCATCATCATGCTATTCAATTTCTCTTTTATTCCTATGTCGTAGGAATAAAATATTTTGCTGGGAATGCTGCTCATTGTTTAGGAGTGTTAAATTAAGCTCATATTTTAAGCCAACACTCAGGTATTTTGGGGAAATTATCACATTGTTTATTTTCAACAAAAAATACATATTTCAATATAAAATGTTTTTATTTATCAATTTTATTCAAATTGGACAATCAGTACATTTGAGAACGATTTCCGAGTGCGATCTCAGCGAGGGTACGTTCCGTAATGACCAATAGCGTGGCTAAATCCGCTTACGTACGAGAGCTCTCGGGCAAAATACGCTCCGTGGAATGCCTTAGAGCCATCACGATGCACGGTAGGTGGTTGCGCTGTCTTTTCTATTTTTTTGACAATAGTATTAATTCCATTGTGTTTGCCCGCTGTGTAATCAACTTGGGTGATGGTACCATTGGGATCATTCAGCCTATACGATCCCTTCACCAGATCGCCGTGACGCGATTTCCATTGATGATTGACGTCGCCATTGTGAGGGGAGTTGACTTCATAGCTGTCGCTATATTTTGGGTATGCCTGGATATGGATAATTTTGCAGTATAGGATTAAGTAAAGATTATGCTCGTTGTTGAATCCCTTAATTAGATTTGTACATCTTCTTATTTTAACAAAATTCATGACACCATTTATTTTAATAAGTCAATTACTCTCCTAACTGTGTCATACTAGTTTTGGAGAAATTTAGTAATCGGGTTATTAATGTTATTTACTGGGATTGAAGCTATTTCTTGTATTTAAACATTAACAAATACACTGAAAGATTTCGTTTTTGCAGTGAATTTTTCTGAAGCGTAGATTGACTGTTGATCGTGATTTAATAGAAATTTAGAATTTTAGTTCAAATGATTTAGTAGAATGTGATATACAAGGAAAAACCACTCGTTGGAAAATGTTACGGTTAAATTTGGTGTTAGATATCCACTCCGCTTCGTTAAGAGTTCACTATAGGAAAATGACTGCGTAGCTCAAATTGCAGAAACCCCATATTATCCAGTTATTGTTTAAGTTGACATCTTTTTACCTTGGGGGTATTGAATTTAAGGTATATTTGTAATCCAAAATGGTTGTTATGAATTAAATGGCAGTACTGTCATTTAATATCTTGGAACTGTAATATTATTCACTATTTTAAAACCATTTTAAAAATTCGAAGATGAAAAATCAATAACTAATAACAACCTCTGTAGTGTCCATTAATTCATGCCTTACATAATGGCCGGCATAGTGTCCAATCGATGGTGAAGAGTTGTAGCGATATCCCCCGGGATTAGCATTGGTCATGACTGCTATTGAGACGAGAGCCAAAATCACCTGAAAGTAAACGTAAAAGAATGTCTACGCTATAGGAATATGATTAATTTTGAAATTTCAAGCTAGAGTATATTTGTTATTAGCTTTTCTTACACAGTTCCTTCTTACAATGTGATAAGTTTTTAATTCTGTATGAATAACTATTAAAATTTTCCAACGAACCTTGTCGTCTTATAATTTGCCGAGGAATTGAATTGCTCTGACTCTGAAAAACTTGTGGATGGTTAAAAAGTATTGTTTTACTACCCTTTGAACCATGATTTCCTTTTATTGGTATCTGTCACACTGATTGAGCAAATTCTGAAATTTGTCTAGACGTACTTAGCATAAAAAATGATCATGCAATCGGGTGACCAAATGCAAAATTCTTGACATTCTAGGTATCTTGTAATTTTTTCCATCATTATTTATTAGTTTCATGAGACGAACATGTAAACTAGACCATTGAATAAGAGGACAAATGAGGTACTTGGTATTTATACATTTGACCTTTGATTATTCCTCTTCCGAATGTCCTAACGAATTCCTATCCTATTGCATATGTTATTATGATTCCATGAATTTCCTTTTTTCAAATTTCTAGTATCATGATTTCGTATTATTATATGAAGCATTCCGTATTTATTATTCCCTCCTGATCGATACTCTACACTAGAATGTTTACTTCAAAATTGGTTAATTGGGATTTTTTTGGACTTTTCAAAATTACTCACATTATAGGTACTTTCAGTTACATATAAATGTGTTAGGCGTTAATTGTTCTCCATATTGTAAGGTAAAACGTTGCGTGTAATACATTTGTTGTAATTTTATCTAATTTTAGAAAATTTACCAGATTTGTATTCGGCAATATTTGTGAAAATTATAAAAATTGTCAATTATTTCCTCACATAAAGTGCAAAGGATTACAGTCTTATAGATACCTGCCTTCAAGAATTGAAAGTGAGATCAAACCGCTGATTTGTGGTTGAAAAAAAGCATCTTCACTGTTATCTTTCGTGCTCAACTGTTTCTGTTAAGAATGGTATATATCTTACCTTAAGAGGCCGCATAATAAACCTTGATACGTAAAATATGTGCTTTCCGGTAGGTGAGAGAACCTACACTACACGTTTGATAAAACAGTCACATTTTATAAGGGGCCCATTCACCATTTATAACTTAAATGTTTCGTCAAGTTCTTTGAGGCGTGAAATTTCTTCTCGAAAAAGAAAGGGTAGGGGGAATTCTTTGATTATTAAAAACGTTTTTCCGCTACCTGACATCGGGAGGTGAACTAAGGTCTTGCTTAATTTCATTACTTCGATTTTTATCTACGGAGTCACACCAATTTATTTCGAAGAATTTCCTCGAGAAAAGAATAAGTTTCTCCCTTCCATGTAAATCAGTTAAAAATACTTGATTGGATGAAACCGTTTTAACGCAAAGACCCAGGCGTAATTCCACTACTAAATTTGGAAAATGTATTTATGTTTGGGGTAACGTTTGCTACATTCAAGATTCTTAAATAATTATTTGGTTTACAGTTACATGTGATTAAGACGAACATTTTAAATATTAAATACGCTAGGCACCAAATAAGTGTTATAAATTCCAAGAAACTTCGGGAGATGCCGCAACAGTAACTTTTAACGTAGTCATCCGCTAATATGCATATCAATTCAACAACTTCAGAGGGTAAAAATCATTCACCTTGAGCGAAATTCGAACCGGAATACCTCAATGTCCGACTGTTGCGGTAGCTCTCGCAGTTTCTTGGAATTTGTCTAAGGTAAAATCAGCCTAAGTGCTCAAAGTTGGCTTTAACTTTGTGGACTGTGGCGCATCGCGCACGACTACGAATGCCTATGACATTGTATGTACAGTATTTCGTCACAAAATTGTGTTCCTTTAAACCCCCCAAATTTTCAGAGTTTAAGAGGACGCCTCGATAAACGTATGAATTGGACCGAATAAAAATTAATTGAATCATAGATTAACTGGCTAAAGCACTCGGTCGGACATCGAGGGATCCGGGTTCGAATCCAAGGCCAAGGCGAGTTATTTGTACACTCTGAAATTGTTGCATTTAAGTGCTATAATATTGGTAAATATTTGCAATGATCGAAATTTATAACGCCTATATTATATTTAATTCTACCGTTTCAGGCTTCATTTCGTGGAAGTATTTATAGCATTGACCTTTATTAGCATTCATTTTGTCCATTCGGCTACTAGAAGGGCATTAATATAAAGTATAATATGCATTAGTTTGGAAAAGTTGATTAAAATAAGTGTACTAGGCTGTCAATTAGATTTGTATCCCTCTCTCTCTCTCTCACTCAAGGAAGACTTTAGTTCATTTAAAAGATATGTTTGGCGAAGTACTTCGATAAATTTAGTGTAATTCATATTGGATCTAATACCGCTTGATGCAAAATTGGTTTTCGTATTATTTTCTCAAACAGAACTTTGCAAAAATATTATTCATGGTATTTTCAAGGGAATGGCATAATGATGTTCTAATAATCATTGCCAAATATTTATATTAATTAATGGTTTGGCTTGGGGTAGATTTTTTTGCACTCGGCGAAATTAATTCTGTTTGAAGGTAATATAGGTGAAATAATAGAGGAAAGCGTTTTAATAAATCATGCAATATAATTATTTTGCTAAAATGATCTTAACACATTGTTGTTAATACAGGTAGCATTTTGAAATAATTACAAACAGTGATATTTAAAAAATAATCATTCTTTCAACACATTTTAGTGAATAAAAAATAAAAGAGCTCATGGTTTTACACAAATTGTTTCAATAATATTTCTAGCAAATTTAGTGCACCATTTTATACGCATAAATATACCTTTATTATAACGTATGGGAATTGCAAGCATGCTAATAATAAATCTTGCAAACGATATGTGCTTTCTAGATAAGAATATCATTTTCCCACAATGCCTTTTATTTGAAAATATTTCATGTAATTTTTTATAAAGACATTTTTAAACAATTCTTCTGGATCAATTTGACTTCAGCCCCAGTTTGCGTAAGAGATGGCAAACGGATTTTTCAGAGGTTCTTTCGAAAAATGCGTAATTGGTGATATATCTAAGTAATTAACAGGGAGAACACCATTTAAGGGAAAGTTGTAAGTATTTGGTGTTCTGGCGTAATTAATATCTTGGGCAATTTTTCCTATGTGGCTCCCAGTAATTGCAAAAGGAAATGTAAATCTGTTTTCATACTGATTATCTTTCGAGTTAAATCCTCCATGGTTAATGAAGTACTCGTATCTGTTCAGGTAAGGAAACTCTCCATGTCGAGAATTCAGGAGTATGCGGTTGAAGTCCTCACCAAAATAGGGAAGGAACCCATTATACTTTTTGCACCCATGAATTGGCGATCCAACGATGTGGTTAATCTTGACACCGTAGGAGTTTCTCAGGTAGCCGAAATTGCGATCCACCTCGGCGAATGATGTTGCTGGAAGGCGCTCATCTCCTGAACTATGGGCGGCATTCTCCAAAAGATTGCCATTTTTGAAGTATAGTGGCGAGTTCGGAAAGGTAGCAGTCGACTATAATATGAATATCATAAAGTCGAAAGTTAGTTATTGTCAAGTGTGGTTTATCCATGAATTGCTATTTAGAAACTACTTCAGACCTGTACAATTTCTGAGATATTTTAGATCAGCGATAGAATACATTTTATTAATGTATTTTATTTGTGAGCTATTGCTGATGATGGCATTAAACGGAGACAAAATAGAATTGGTGTCTATATTTTGGAATTTAACTAATAAGAAAAAGTTCAATTCTCACTGTGGAAAAACTATCCTTTGTAGACAGCATGCAACAGAAGGCTGACTTAGTGCTAAATTTGCATTGGTTAATAACCATGACTAATGGAAATATGCAGTAGTTAAATAGGAAAAATGTTTGTCCCAAAAATGTTACAAGATAATGAGTTACATATAAAATTTTGTATGGAGACAGATTTATTGAAGTGTATTAGGATTGATTTCCCGACACTACTGTTATTAACCGGAAGATTGGGTTCATTATTGAGAGTAAAGCTCATCCCATGCAAATCCCGTGTGAAATGGACACATCTGGGCCAGTTATTTTCTCTTTTACGGCAGTTATACACGTATTCCAAGAATATCTGATACTCAAAAAAAGAAGGAGCATGGATGAAGATGAAGGTACACAGAGGTATTTCCAAGAATCGAACCTGAGCCATCATATTTGTAGCCCAGTACTCTAATCACTGAACTACCACGCCCAATTATAGATAGGTATGGCAATAAAGATACGGCATAGATGGTTAAATATAATCAATAATATCAATATGATTTCAAAAGTTTCATGGCCTAATGTTTGTGGCTTGATACTTACCTCGTGTGAATTATAGTCATCTTTGAAGTCGCCGTGGTACTGGTTTATGTACTTATGAGCAGAAGATGTTGCTACAGCAAGCAGGAAAATAGCCTGAAATCGTAATCGAATACTGTATCATCAATGAAATACCAAGAGAGAAATGAGTAAATATGCCATTTTCAGAAAAAACATACCTACCGATGTTTCGCGGTTATTGCTAAAGAGAGGAATAATTTAGTACGCCGGTTTCATCATGCGCATTTAAGACTGAAATAATAACATATGAAACAATTTTATCATAAGCCATAAAGAGTTTTTTCAACCTTGAGTTGGAGTGGTTTACTTCTTCAGAGTGCTAAAGAGAACCGCCTTGTGGTCGCGTATCCTTTTTTCACACTGTTGTGTTTCCTTAGTTTGTTGTCGTTAGTTTGCTTCCTCATTTATTTACTACTTGTTTCTTTATTTTGAGATATGGTCTTAGTTCCCTACTCTTTTTCTTGAGTGTCTAATAGTACACATCATATTGGTACTGCTTTTCCGTAAGACCTGAGTGAGAGGGGTTTGTGGGTATTATTCCACCAAAGCAGGACAGAAGATGCAGAAGATGCAGAAGAAGACGAAAGTAGTTAGAATAGGAACCTGGAACGTCAGGACAATGTTGAGGAGAGGGAAATTAGAAAATATTAAGCGAGAGATGGAAAGAGGTAACATAGATGTTTTAGGCCTCTGCGAGGTGAGATGGAAGGATAGCGGGGATTACTGGAGTGACAATTATAGAGTAATATACAGCGGCGGGGACGAGAGCCAACGAGGGGTTGCCGTAATTTTAAATAAAGGGGTAGGAAGAAGCGTAGTCAACATAGAGCAAGCGACAGATAGAATTTTACTCGTAGAGATTAAAGCAGAGCCGACGAACTTGGTCATTATTCAGGTATACATGCCACCGAGCAACCACAAGGAGGAAGAAGTCGATAGGATGTATGATGAGTTAGAGGATATCATCGCGAGTGTTCCTGCAGGGAAACATTTGATAGTGATGGGGGATTGGAATGCGACGGTAGGCGAAGGAAGAGATGGTGGTGAGGTGGGGGACTATGGGTTAGGCACGAGGAATGAACGCGGGGAAAAAGCAATTGAATTCTGCAGGAGACAGGGGTTAGTCATCACTAACACATGGTTTAGACACCACAAAAGGCGTAGGTATACATGGAAAATGCCAGGTGACTCAGAAAGGTATCAGTTAGATTATATTATGGTTAGGCACAGGTTTAGGAACAGTGTGATAAATTCGCACAGTTTCCCAGGAGCGGATGCGGACTCTGACCACAATTTAGTTGTTATGAAATGTAATGTTCGTTTCAAGAAGATAAGGCAAGGGCGGCGGGCTAAAAAATGGAATTTAGAAGCAGTAAATGAATTAACGAGGAAGGAGTATCAGGAGGCTATAGAGAAAATGATGGATGACGGTAAAGAACTGAGTACTATCGAAGAAAAATGGGAATGTATCAAGAAAGGGATATTGGAAGCCGCTAAAGACACTATAGGAACCGTTATTGGGAAAAGGATAAGGAAACCATGGGTAACGGAGGAGATGATTGCAAAGATGGATGAGAGAAGAAGATGGAAAAATGTAAACACAGAGTTAGGCAAAATGAAGTACAAAGAGTTAAACAATAAATTGAGAAGGGCCACAAATAAAGCAAAAGAAGAATGGTGGAAAACGCAATGCGAGGATATGGAAAGTTTACAGAAGAAGGGTGAAATTGGTGCTCTATACAGCAAGGTTAAGTTATTATCGGCAAGTAAGAAGGCAAGATGTGTGCTAACAGTTAAAGATAAATGGGGTAAGATAATAGTTGAACCAGGAAAAATCCAAGAGAGATGGAAGGAATATATAGAAACACTATGGTAAAGAACTTAGGCCGACAAGGTTAGACATAGAAAAGGCACATGACGTAGAAGAAGATAGCTTAGGTCCAGGCATACTCGACGATGAAATAGAAAGGGCATTAAAGGAGATGAAAGCAAATAAGGCTGTGGGGGTGGACAATATTCCTGTAGAAATGTTGAAATGGTTAGGGAAAGGTGGGAAGAAGGCCATATATGGACTGATTCGTAGTATCTATGAGGAAGGAATCTGGCCGGAAGATTTTGTGAGATCGGTGTTAGTTCCTATTCCAAAAAAGGCAAAGGCTTCGTCATGTGAGGATTACAGAACAATAAGTTTGATATCCCACGCAGCTAAAGTTATTCTCAGGATCATCCACAAAAGGATAGAGAGTAAGGCAAATGATTACTTAGGGGATGATCAGTTTGGGTTCAGGAAAGGAAGAGGTACGCGTGATGCCATTGCAGTAATGAGATCACTAGTCGAGAGGAATATAGAATACAATCAGGACGTTTTTGCCTGTTTTGTAGATTTCGAAAAAGCGTTTGATAGAGTGAATTGGGAAAAATTAATGCGTGTATTGCAGAAAATAGGAATGGATTGGAGGGACAGGAGACTGATCCGCAACCTGTACATGTCTCAGACTGCTCAGGTGCGAGTGGGGAACGGAGAGTCCGGATGGGCAGTGTTAGGAAGAGGTGTAAGGCAGGGTTGCCCATTGTCACCGGTACTGTTCAACGTATATGTAGAGGAAATGATTAAAGAGGCATGGGAAGAACTGGAGGTAGGAATGAAAGTCGGAGGGGAATTCGTAAAATCGGTTAGGTTTGCTGATGACCAAGCATTAGTTGCTCAGTCAGCCAAGGGGTTGCAAGCATTGTTGAGTGAATTGGAGGTTCAGTGCGATAAATATGGGATGAGAATAAATATTAATAAAACAAAGGTTATGCGATTTTCCAGAAAGAAAAAGGTTAAGCTAAATATTAAAATAGGAGGGGAAAAAATAGAGCAGGTAGAACAGTTTACATATCTCGGAAGTGTTTTGGACCAACACGGTGAAAGTGGTAGGGACGTAAGGAGAAGAATTGCGCTAGGCAAGGAGGCTTTCTCAAGGAGGAGGGAGTTGATGACGGGGACGTTGAGTAGGGATGTTAAGACAAGACTCGTAAAAACTCTGATATGGAGCGTAGCTATGTACGGCGCGGAAACGTGGTCGCTGAAGCAGGAGGATAGACGTAGATTGGAGGCTTTTGAAATGTGGGTGTGGAGAAGAATGGAAAAGGTGAAATGGACCGAAAGGAAAACAAATGAGGAAGTACTAGAAATGGTGGGGGAGGAGAGGGGTTTGTTGAGAGAAATCCTATGGAGGCAGGAAAAATGGATGAAGGGCGTATTGAGCGGTAGTGGAATGTTGAAGAGGGTAATAGAGGGGAGAATGTTGGGCAAGCGAGGAAAGGGTAGGAACAGGATAGGGATGTTGGACGGGATGAAGGGAGGAAAGAAGTACACCGAGATGAAGAGGGACCTGATATAGATTAGTTTGCTAGGTGGGGAGTCACAAAATGTTTATTTGATAGTGGGGTCCATCCAAAAACCTACCTTAACCGGTAGATTACCTAAAAAAAAATTCCACCAAAGTCTGGATTTTGAATCTGATGTCTGGATTAATGTTCTCGCATTATTCCGCAACCTATTCGATCTCTTTCCAGTAAACGCGAAAGGTGTTAAGGTAGCCCAGAGGTGGTCCCTGGTGTTGGGAATATCTCTCCGTAACCCCCTTTGGGCTAACCAGTGTGACAGTGTGTTTTTTTAAGCTCCCGAATACGGCCCTTGGCAATAGGACAAATGTCTTTGTAAGCCAATTCGGGAAACTCCTTTGTACCTGTGAGCGTGTGAATGTCGTAAATTTTTTTGTCTCTGATCACTAGTGAGGGATTAACTTTCCCCATAAACCACCACGTCAAGCATAATATTCCCTCCGTTTTCCTTTTTCGGTGAAGTAAAAAACCGTTTACGCCTTAAAGAAAATTTATTTCATGAGTCAGTCTTAAATTGACCGTAAGATACATAATTTTTCCTTTCCATAGGCTTTTAACAAAAGGAGTAATGATTAATGTTCAAATTTGCTTCGTTGACCACATCCGAGTTTGTATAGCCTGGAGCATTCGAGGGAACTCTTTCTAACGACGAAATTGTATTACTTGGTACTTAATGAAACGTTGAACCGAGGAATTAATTTATATGAATATGTCTTTATTAGCAGATGTTCATCATACTTTTGAGCAGTACTAAACTGCTGAGGGTGATTAAACCGTCCTAAACTGGTGATATCCTTGGTGATTAAATTAAAAATGCTTTTAAAATGTTTTTAAATTGAAATTTTTATCTCAAGAAACTGCGGGAGATGCCGCAACAGTAACTATTAACGGAGTCATCCGCTATGTGTGTATTATAATGCAACAATTTCAGAGAGTAAAAATCCCGGGCAAGGCGAATGATTTTTACTCTCTGAAATTGTTGCATTATAAAATTTTTATCTACCAATGTCGATTAATTTAAGGTATGTAATAAACTGAATGATTTTATGAACTTTATCGCCCTAATAATTTCGTAACTTCATTTAAGTAAATCCTCTGGCTGGAATGTACTCAGTTATAAACAATCTATATCCTATTGTCTAACATATTCTCAACAATTTTCTGATTAAACGTTTGTCTAAGTTTTGAACATCTTACCAATTTAATCGCAAAAATGGTAAATTAACCTAAGTAAATCCCTGGTATATAATTCGATCATTGTTCATTTCCGATACATACTTTTACCCAAACTAAAATACAAATAAACCATTTATTTTTCGCCAATGTTTAGTCGTTTTAACTGTTGTGTTTACAAAATGCCATTGACAAAGAGATCACGCAAGTATAAATTATCCGAAAATTTTGAACATGTTTACCGTGTGTTGAGACTTAGGAGCGTTTTTTATTCTGCTGGCACTGCCTATATTGCATATCGAGAAAGGAAAAAGAGATGTCACGGATGAACTTATAGGAGAAAATGAAAACATGTGAAGGATACCCTTGGTAGAACAATCGCAGAGGAGTTTTCATTAGTATTCTCATTCGTAGTGCCATGTGGTTATGGGAATTCTATATACCTAGCGCCATAATTTAATTCTATTTAATGTATACATTCGTTATTTTGATCATTTTTAAAGACAACCTTCTCTATTGTTTATTTTTCAAATGTCGTACGCGGTCAGTCCCCTTCCACCAAGACTACTGCTGCATTTATTAAAATCCTATGTAGTAGAGAGAAATATGTAGGCTGACATATTCTATGAGGTATGCGTTATAACTATTCTATTTAAAAAATTGTGAAAAAATGTTTGTCATACTATACCATTGTTATTATAACAGCCATATTCTTGGATTGGAAAAGGACACAACTACCAACACGAAAGCAGTCACCGTTACTAATGTCTTTGTATTCGAAAGCATGGAATTTAAAGGCTTTTGACTTAAGGACCAAAAATGCAAAGGCCTTTTTTATGGAGTGGGTGGGAAATATCTTGAGGATATGCCGGTACATTAGTCATTTCTTGAAATGAATGCGAAATGTTGGATTTCAAAAAGAATGGATTAAGTAATATTGCGAAATGTGGGGCTCGGAAACACAAACATTCTCTCATCAATCAGCATCGTGAGAAATCGTAAAAATGTCTCAACCTCCTGGAAATCTTATCTCTCCATTCGCTTTTTGAATAGGATGATAACGCTGACTTTCGGAAAATGTATCGAAGGAGCCGTGCTGATTCATTCATAGTCACTCTTGCGAAAAAATCTCTCGATTGAAATTATTTCTCTTACTTTGGTAAAAATACGAGAATATTCGAGAAATGACCTTCGCTCATAACTTTAGCACCATACCCATTTAAATATGTCTCTAAAGTGTTAACTTTGATGTGGACCATAAGTCTAAATTTTACTGAGAATAAGATGTACATGTTCACAAAACTTCAAACACCCTGACACTTTTTTCATATTTTCGCATTACACGGTCGCTATGTTGACTTTGTGGGCCGCGGTGGTCCAGTGGGTAGAGCGTTGGATTACTGATCGGAGGGTCCCGATTTCGATTTCCTGGCAAGGCACTCTGGTTACCTGCAGCTCCACCCAAGCTAGTTGACTTTTCGGGTACCAGATCTTCCTGGGAAACCATAACCGGCTCAGGGAAAGGAACTGGCCCCCCTACCCTGATGTGTGAATATTCACACGGGCTTGGTACATGGGTAAGCTCTACCATCACGTACTAAACCGACCTTCGGGATGATTACTGTGTTTATGGTTTTTTTATGTTGACTTTATTTTCCAATGAAATACGCGTATATGCATTCGTGTATAAATGTATTTTATAATCCCTTACGATTTACGAATAGTTTATTGTTTCTGCGTGAACTTCGAGGTGGTCGCTTTTCCTCTTGATTTTGCCATTACTTCTCCCAGTACGACCAATTGTTGAAGAGATATTGGAATTTTGAAGCTAATAACTTCTCGCCATACTCTGTAAGCATCATATATTTGAGCAATAATTTCTCTTGAACGATGTGAGTTTGATCGTTGGGAACATCAACAAGTTCAATCTACGTTTGTAACACTATGTTATTAATTAACTTGTTGAAGTTCTAACATGCTACAGCTTCTGCCTTTGCAAATTGATATGCAAAATTCGACATTTAATGACTCCTTTTGGGAGAGCAATGATAATTATCAATTGTGATTTGATCTTCACCGAAAGATGACACAAATGATAGTATTGTCTGATGCTGTTACTAATGATATCGTTTTTCTACTGCCTAAAACGGTTTTATATTAATTAACACAAGATAAATTTAACCTGGAACTATTTGTTATGAGCGTATCATGTAATGTCATGGGACACCTTACTTTCAGCTTAGTAAATTGAAAATAGTCATATGTTGTTATTTATTTCCCTTTGGATAAAGTCACTCTTTTTTCATGTAATATTTTTTGGTAAGATATACGTGATAGTGAACCTGTAGTGACTCTGAATGCCAAAATTTGTGGTTTTGAAGCCTGCATCAAGGCTAATCGTTTTAAAACTGTAATATGGATTTTTTTAATTTCTTAGTTGTTCTCATTCTTATCATAGCGTTTGAAACCTGGGTCCAACTCTAACCCACATCTAACTCTATACTCATATGGCGTAGACATTTTCTTTTTCGTTGTATTATTTAGTAATTATGAATATGAAAAGTTATTACCCCAAGCTCTGTAATTTATTCATATCTTCCTTTTCAAAACTAATTTTATTAATCCAAGCCATTATTTTTCTAAGGTTTTGTGCGATATCATCAGCTCTATGGAAAAAAATGTTGCTTCCTCTTTGCACGATATTTCCAAACTTTGTGTAATAATTCATGCAGTGCAAAGTTTTGGACATAATCTTATCACTTTAAGATTAAACGGGTGATTATTTCAAAGGCACAGTGTCGCTGGCAGTAAGTACTACTCGGAAATGTAGCAACAACTCATCTTATAGCATCAGGTGATCTTTACTTTTATAAGGACCTTTTGTATATTTTTAGGCGCATGTACTGGAAAAAATGGCTGCATATTTGCTAAAAATCCGATGGAGTGTGGCAAATTCCAAAGAGACGAAACAAAAGCGTACTTTAGAAAATATTTATTTTGATGACGGTGACAAATGTTCGGTGTAATGGATATTATAGGAACATTGAATGGATAAATGATAATACTGAGGCGAAAACAGAATTAACATCGTGGGTTGATTTCTTTTAGTTAAGCGAGATTCTGTGAAGAGATCCGATATCTCGTTCCATCACTCGTCGTAGAAATCACCAATTGCTTCCGTGGTTACCATAACCACCGTGGGGACCGCCCCCGTGATTGTGATGGTTGAATGCTAGGTTGTTGCCGTTGGCGTGAGACGTTGCTCCATATCCTCCGAAGTGACCGCCATAACCTCCTCCGAGGTGGCTCCCGTAGGCATTAGGGCCGCCGTAAGCGCCAGCACCACCGCCGTAAGGATATTGGCCGCCGTAATGTCCGACAGAATGAAGGTTGCTGTTGGCGTAAGACGTGGCTCCACCAAGGTGTCCACCTCCTAGGTGTCCGCCTCCAATGTGTCCACCTCCAAGGTGGCCGCCTCCAAGGTGGCCTCCACCAATTTGACCGAAACCGAAGTTGGAATTTCCATACAGTCTAGCTCCGTGGTGTGGCCCGCCGTAGTGCCCGGCGTCGTTATTCACCGAAGCGTATGAGGAAGCACCACCAGGATGTCCAGGTCCGTAATGATCGCCGCCGTAGTATGCCGGGCTATGGGCGACGGCAGGGTGAGATGCCTTACCGAGCTTCTTGACCACGGCGTTGAATCCGTTGTGTCCGTCGGCAGTGTAGTCAACCTGTCGGACGGTGCCGTCCGGCTCGCTGAGGCGGTAGGAACCCTTCACCACATCTCCATTTCTCTCCTCCCATTGGTTCTTCACATCACCAGTATGCGGGGAGTCTACGTCGTAACCATAGTTGTACTTAGGGTATGCCTGTAAAGTCAAAGTAATTGCGATTTGTATAAGCTTAGGGTGATTTTTGAGATTATATAATGCGTATTTCATACCAAGAGTCATGCACTCGAATATCCAAAGTCAATGGATAACTCTCAGCTCTCATCTCCTTTAAAGTACAGGGACTCAATCGCACTAGGTTTTTTCTGCAAAAACATGTATTCTTGCTAAATATTTGAAATTGCAGATAGACATAGTCTCAGATTGAAAAAATATATACACCAGTAAAAATTTCATTAGTTCATTTTAAAAAGCTTTATCGACTCACCTCTTCCATTGTGAATTTTCCTTAACTCTGGCGTAGGAATAAAAAAATCACATTCATACAATTATGGGAGTTTGCTGTACGGTGACCTTTACTTACAGGAGGACCATCGAAATGTTGTCCTGCACCACCAGAAAAGTGATGTCCTGGTGCACCGGAGAAATGATCTCCGGGGATGGCGAGAGCACAGGAAGCCGCTGCTACGGCGAACAAGGTGATCTAAAGGTAGAGTAAACAAAATGAAGCTTTTAAATTCTTAAGCTTTTTTTCCATTAAAAACATTACAAATTTAGAATCCCAATAGCTGTCATTCAACGTTTGAAAATGAAAAATACTAAATTTGAAAAATATTGTTAGAAGATAGCGCAACCAAGGCACCAATGTGCATGGTGTGTGAGAATATGGTTTTCTTTGCATATTCTTGCGTAAAAACTGCAGAATGAATAAAGAATAGGCGACCACATATAGAATTTATTAAACGACCCGGGTTTCATCGCTGAGCGACATCATCACCTGATGATGTCGCTCAGCGATGAAACCCGGGTCGTTTAATAAATTCTATATGTGGAAGTCTACAGTGTTTCAATTTTTTACCATGAAGCAATTCCACAAAGTTACGCCTGAAACCATTACTTTTATCAATAGGCGAATAAAAAATATTTTAGGTAAAATACGAATTGCCCTACATGACACTCGAAATATGTAAATATTGATATTAAACAATGAGTAAAAATCAACTTATTGCAAATTCCAATTTCAGAGTGTAAAAATCTTGACCGGGATCCCCGTCAAGGCGAATGATTTTTACACTGCTCGCTGCAACTTATTGCAATTCATAATTGCAAATTCTACTGTCGTGGGAGTACAAACCGTAGGAGTAAAGACATTAAACAATTTACTGTTAGTTAATTCTTATATTGCTTCTAAAAAACGAATGTTTTACCGAAGATACTTCAACTACACAAAATTTGAATTGGGTCAGTTATGGCGTTTAGGAGGAGCAACGGTAATGGATGAAATATAATTCATTCCGTCACTTATGATTGTTTGAATGCAACGAATCACTTGCGAATGATGAAAATCCCTCTAAAGTATTATCTTCTTTCACAATCATTCAATCCGTACGACTTTGAAAATGTTCCCATGTCACATCCTTTATGTGTATAAAAATATAATATTTATATGTATACGATATATATCGTGTACATATAAATATTTTATTATATATATGAAGGATGCCACATGGGAAAATTTGTTTATATATAATGTATCGTAGTTTCTATCGACTTTTTCTGAATCATTTCTGTTGCTATTTTATCTCCATTATATAAATATATATATATATATATATATATATCCACTGAGTGATGAGTCTGACCTGAAGAAGGCCTCGGAGTAGGCCGAAAGCTTAAATCATCTACAGTGTGAGTGTCCTTTTACGTGTTATCTGTTTTATTCTGTGTTCTATTGTGCCGTCCAAAAGTTATACATACATATATATATATATATATATATATATATATATATATATATATATATATATATATATATATATATATATATGACCAGCTGGGATTAAATTTAATATTCACTACACTTTTCCTACTCCTGGTAACTTCCCCTCATTCACTTAGAAAAATCAGAAAAGCTTGACTAGTGAATCAAAACGTCTTCCTCGAATGCGGCGTTGCTGTTATAATTTCTATGAAAACGGACCTACAGGAGAACACTCGAAAAACAGACTCGCTAAGATCGTATAGAAACCAAAGATGATTACCGGTAAAAATTGCATGGTGCACCTCTCCGATGAGTTATTCACAAGGAGTCTGAAGCCACTCGAATGATGCTCTAAGCTTCTGACGGCTTCCTTTTATACGTCCTATGGTTATAATCATGTCGTGCCTTCGTCTGTTTGGTAACGAGAGAGGAATTTTTGAAGGTAAAGGTTTCCCGATTGATCCGTAACCATCAGGATTTGCCAACCTCATCGCTCTTTGAGGGCCCTCCAAGGGGCGAGTTAAGAAATTCCGTGAAATGTTCCTCGGTCATTTGGGAAAGCAGGCGGAGGAAACCAAGAGAGGGCAGTCTTGGTTTTGGAGGAACAAAAGAGTGATATCGTGCATCGAGAAAGGGTAATCCACTTGATAATTCCATGCTCCAATAACTAACGTGTTTCCTGTAACGAATTCTCAAGAATGATTTTTAAATCATTTCTTCCTGAGCTCTTCTGACGCGGTGGCGTAAGAATTTATACCTTTCTTGGGGAATCAATTATTGATCTAACGAGCCAAATAAATATTCAACTTTCCGGTTTTAATGGATAGAGGAAAACATAATATAATTAAAATACACAATTTTCCTTAACACAAAATTTAAAACTTCATGTGTTTGTGCGAACTTCCTCGAGTGTATCCCCTAAACGTTTTTGGAATATTAATGGATAAGTTAAGGCATGCTGGGATAGAAGGAAAATTCTTTTAAAATTATATTATCAAATGCACATACTAATCAGTAATTCTCAGGAAAAAATAACATTAAAAACATTGGCATTTCAAATATTTAAATAAACCTATCGATTAATATTACGCCTATTTTATGTACTCGTACAACGTTACCAAAGTTATAGACACGTAGTGGTGTAATGTGTAATAAGTGCTGTAGACACCTGTAGTGCTATTAATTTCCTGAATTTACACTTGATCCTTACACAAAATATTAATGTAGGTGCAAAAGCGCCACTGTTACTTGTGTCTAGATGATGTCATTGAATTGTTTTTGTCATGACGGCATTAAAAATGCAGGACACCTGAAATGATATTGCTTAGCACTAAAAAATACAAAAATTCAATTGAAATATAATTAAATTAATTTCCACTCTGTTATTTGTGTCTAGGTGACATCATTGTATTGTGTTTATCATGACGGCGTTAAAAATTCAGGACACCTGAAATGATATTGCTTAGAACTAAAAAATACAAGTTTTCATTTTTCATAATAGTAATTTGTGCTTTCATTCAGCGGGTCAATTTGTCTTTTCAAAATCATGATTGAGCCACAGTGAAATGGGTATTTAAAAATTAAAAAATCAGTTTAATCAACAACTACATTTGATTTAATGATTTGAGATAAGTCATCGCGTGACTGGTTAGGTAATTCAGTTTTTAGCTTCAGAGTAAATTTTTGCTGTATTTACTAGGAAATACATTGTGATTTTATATGAAGGAATCCTTTATTAAAATTGCAGATCAGAAAAGTGAATTTTATATCGAAATCGGTAATTTCATTAACTCTCGATTATTCATTAGGTTTAGTAACAATTTTTAGCTATCGTATATTTCCCAGGGAATTATATTATTTTACTTCCAATTCATACACTTTTTGAACCCTTGTTATTTTTTAATTATTAAATTAGTTTAGTAATGTATTATGGTTTATATTAATATTTAATTACAGTTACCCTATGATAATACGTGTTAATTTGCATGTAATTGCTAAATTGTTATTATTATTATCATACCACGCTATTTAATGCCATATAAAAATCCAATGAGAGTTCAAATCAATATTTGAATGCCACATAATTTTAGGTCCCTTGATTTAAGTTAAATGCTTGTTAAAATTTAAATTTTTCATCCCGGAAAAAAATATTCATCAATTATTTCTTTTCTTATAATTTAAATTAAAAATCGTTGATTATTAAACTTTGACAATGACATATGCGAGTTAAAATGTATTTTGCTGTTGGTAAACTGATTGTAAATACGAGTTGCGTCTTAGGATACATCTCAGGAATGTTTCCTTTCTTATTTTAGATTCACAATTGTGACATTCGTTGTGTAAAATCCATTAAATATATTCCCGTTATTATGTCACCAAAACATTTCGGAGAAAATAACTGTTTCTGTTTCGGAGGAATTTTATTGGCATATTGTGCCAATATATCACGGAGGCGGTTCATCACAGTCAAGTGGATAGGGCACTGGGCAATTTACTTGGGAGTCCGAGGTCGATTTCAGTTGATGCCTATGATCAACCTCACCCAGTCTATGTGCTTTTTGGTGTACCAGATCTTCCTGTGAATGTTCTGGATCCCCAATCCATATCTATGGATTTCACACACCGTTGGGCCTAGTATTAAGTGAGCTCTACCCTCATCTATTAAACCAACTTTCGGAATAATTACTGTTGTTAATACTTGGGTTTCATTTTGTGGTATATAATATCCACTCGACCGAAAGGAAACAAACGAGGAAGTGCTAGAGATGGTGGGTGAGGAGAAGGGTTTGTTGAGAGAAATCCTATGGAAGCAGGAAAAATGGATGAAAGGCGTATTGAGCGGTAGTGGAATGTTGAAGAAGGTAATGGAGGGGAGAATGTTAGGCAAACGAGGAAATGGCAGGAACAGGATAAGGATGTTGGACGGGATGAATTGAGGAAAGAAGTACACAGAGATGAAGAGGGACCTGGTGTAGAGTAGGTTGCTAGATTGGGTTTTGTTTGGAGTTACAGATAGTTATTTGATAGTTGGGTCCATCCAAAAACCTACCTTAACCGGTAGATTACCTAAGAATAATAATATCCACTCACATTCTGTAGCTAGATTAAGCGGTATGAACGTGAATTATTTTGAAGTAGCTGAATTTTTTCTTTAAGGGCATGGTACAGTTGCTTCTTGTTTTAAAAGATATGGGGGTCGATTTGGTTTCTTATTATTATTCCTAAGCACTATGACTTCCAGCTACATATTTTAAAATTGAGGTGAGCTATATAATATTGTTTTAAAAAAGTATTAATGCAGAAAGTCTTGAAAGAGCATATGCGAAAATAAGTTTTCGAACCTGAATTAATGGTCAAATATCTTTCATAAGAACAAATTGTTCAATGTGGAAACGAAAGTTTGTCCAATAATAACTGTTTTATTATCAATATTATCATTTGAGCATCTAATAATTTTGATAGTTAATTGTGATTGTGTCATCCTTGACCTTCTTACGAATACGCGATTACTAGTCTCTTCTGATAGGTATTTTACCAGTATTCCAGATTCATTTGAACTCTTTTATTCACTGAAATCATTATTGACTGTAGTCCTGCATCAAATTCTCTATCTCCAAATTATTAATGCAAAATAACTTATTTGGAGCAAACATTACTGCTTTTAGCTCCATAATTCCGAATTGTCATGTTCATATCCTTTTATTTAAATCTACGACCTACTTTTAGATGTGAGGATTATTCACAACCAACTTCGAAAACCTAGTTTTCTTGGTGAAAAATAATACGACTTAAAAGTAAAATTAAGGGTAAAAATGCAAGAACTTTGGAGTCATTCAGTTAGGTAATCGAACTTCTTCTCGGTTTGAGAGATTTAACCTTTGATTTAACCAATGATGAGGTAAAAGGTACAAAATCAATATTGATCATCTGTTTGCTGCATTTGTTAATTCATTTATTTACATTAGGAATACATCTTTGAACATAATACTTCGTTTGCACCTTTGCAGTTTTCCATTTCACCTACTTAAAAGTGATGTCCGCCGAAATGTCTCGGGGAAAAACTATTGCTGTTGGCATATGACGTAGCTCCTCCGAAATGTCCACCATAGCTTCCACCTCCGAGGTGATTGATCGCGTACCTATTCCCATGTCCTGCGTTTTTGCCAAGGCCGTACTCGCCAGCTGCGTATCTTGCCACTCCATACGTTCCAAATGACAGGTTGTTTCCGTTGGCATAAGAAGTGGCGCCACCAAAATCACCTCCGTGGTTGAGTCCAACTCCGAGTTGTCCGACATCCTTGCTCACGTAGGCATAGGATTCACCGCCACCCAGACCACCGTGAAGTCCAAAGCCGCCGACCGTGTGGGCTCCTCCTCCAAAGAGCCCTTCGTCGAAGTGAGACCCAGAGCTCCCATAGTTGTACTGGTGTTGGGAAACCCTTGGGGGGTGTACAGCGTGTCCGATCTTCTTGACCACCGCGTTGAATCCGTTGTGCTTGTCTGCTACGTAATCAACTTGTCTTATGGTTCCATCAGGGTCATTCAAGCTGTAAGAGCCTTTCACGAGGTCACCTTGACGCGATTCTTGGTGGTTCTTCACGTCCCCGGTGTGAGGAGAGTGGACGCCGTAATCAAAGCTGTAGGTCGGATACGCCTGTTGAGAAAATTTTGGTCGTAACGTGTTTATTATAATATCCCGAATCGGGATGAGGCCATAAAAAACACTGGTTAGTATCATGCTAGATAAATTAAGACTTTAGTCATATTAAGGGAATTCACCGGAGGGAGGAGATAACATTGGGATAGAATCACCGCATTCCGTTTGCAAGGACATTGACAACTCTGTTTGCAGTGGTAACAAAACTTATAGTTTAGCAATGAGGAGGGGTTTACCGCAAACACTTGAGTCTAAATATGTGCCTGAGAATTTAGGGTATAAAATACTGTTAAAATACATTTTTTTGAACATAATTACCGAACTAATTGACATTTTAAGATCTAATTTTTTTAATATTTAGATAGTCGAGAGGGATATAGAGAGGGATATTTTTACGGTGGTAATACGAGACAAAAAGTGTTTTCACCCATTGTTAATGGAGTCTTACGTATTGGCCGCCGTATCCATGTCCTGTGAGCCCCCAATAATTGCCTCCAGGGGAAGCCAGCGTCGCGGAAGATACAGCCACGATGGTGAAAGCAATCTGCAAAAGTTGAAAAAAAGCCATAAAATTATAGTCCTAGTCAATTAATTTCCAAGGGTGGTTCAAGGTACCTAAGCAATATTAATTCTGAAGCAGTATCTAGTCATAAAGAATCACAGTAGAAATGGTTCAATTTGAAGTGATAAATACTGGCCGAAATTCATTTGCTGCAAAGTGTTTCTCAGGTCCCATTCCCAGAGTATCTGAATTATTTTCCGTTTAAATAATTTTTGTTATTTCATAATAAACTTCAAAAGTTGAAAGTTCTTAAACTTTTTCATGGTACGATAAATGAAGAAAAACTAACACTTGTTCATCTATTGTTTCTGTTATTCGTACTACACTGAATAGGTGTGGTAGAAAACATAAAATGGTGGAACTTTTTAGACCTGCATGATTGTCTCTGGCCTAATAATGTCCGGTAGATTAATTGTATAATTAAGAATAGTTTTAATCCAACCCTGTTCGGAAATTATTCCAAATATTGCTATCCAAACTACCTGTAAGAGCTGCATTTCTCTACTTTTGTTCTTGAAACACTGCTCTAAAAAGAGGAATCTGAGGGACTGATGTGCTATTCGTCTTACGATCAGTTCTTATACATACGTTGGCATTTGGAACGCGGAAGCAATTGCGACAAAGGGTGGCCGTGAGACTTGGACTGATTGGAAATTTTTTTACACGCTAATGAATCGCTAGAATCCTAAAAGGCTGACTATACAAATTATTATAACGAAAGAGCATTGTGCTGCAAGGAAGGAACTATTTAAGTAAGTGGGGGAAACGAGGAAGTTTCGCATTCTCATTTTTCTTGCTCAATAGCGGTATGAGATTCTCATTTGGAGTCTTCTAATTAAATTTTTGGGTCCTCACCGTTACATTATACGCCAATCGTTAATGAGGAAACTGCTAAATCAGTCAAGTAATGGTAGATTCTACGCTATCAGGAGTGGATATGAGTAACACTTAGCAAAAATTAGACATTTTTTATTAGGTATGGCCCGTTTTGAACGTACTGCGATAAATATTTGTTCTGAAATCTGAATTCACCCTTGTGCGAATGCATTCATAATTTAAAATCTGTCTAATCTTTAATTTCCTACGCCATTGCACCTCCGGGAATGTATAATTCAATTTTATTGATTTCTAGCAGATGCCATATAAAAATGTGTCACGTGGTCAACTTACGTTTTCGAATGATTTGTTTATCTCCTTTTTCTCTCTTTAAATGCACTTGACGAGATGAATTGGACACGTCGTGAGACATTCTAAACATGATATAAAAATTTAAGGGCTACTTCCAAGGCTAAGGGACAGAGCCGTAGGTGTACTGAAGAAGGATGGTACACGAAAGCACTATCGTGTAGTAAGGGAGTTCGCATTCGGAAGGGTAGGCTGGAGGACTGCAGTCAATTAATATTCTGATTGAAATGCCGATGGCAATGCAATTATTTTTATTAGCATAGAGTTAATAAAATATGCCTTTATCTTAATTATTTCCTGTAGGAATACCACCAGAGAGTCGGTACACATTATGATTGAAATTGACTGATACTAATAGGACAAATCCTTCTTGCTAAAATAAATAAAAACAATAAAGTTTTTTAAGATTCCTTAATTTAGCTCGTGAATATTGCAAAATTTTAGGAATAAATAAATGATTTATAAGTAATTTAAATTTTAGAGGGATTACACTAATGATAATCAATGGGGGCAACGAATGGATACATTCCTGATCACGCGTTATTAACTCCCTCACCATTTGAATTGTCGGGATTTAAGTAAGAAATTGCCATTTTGAGTTATTACTGGTGACATGGATTTCTAAAATACATTGATAGCAACTTTGGTGATACTTACAGAGTAGTATGTCACTTTTCAAGAATTTTTCTCGGGTTTCCCACCGGGTCAGGTTGATGAAGTGCACCGACGTTTCGAAGGCTGACTCTGCCATCGTCTTCAGGGTGAAACCCGAGAAAAATTCTTGAATACCATACGCCGGAAAAACCTGAGATCCTTCATTAGTATGTTACTTGTTGGTTTTGAGTTTTTGTGTTTATATTTCGATTTTGAGTTATTTTTGGGATTGACCCAAGTAATGTCGGAAGTGCGTAAGTAAATCAACTAATGCGTTGATTCACAGTAATTTTATCTTTAACGGTGTAGGTAATATCAGCGTTTTACATTTTATAATCATTTGCAGAGTAATACATTAAAAGCACCTGCTATTTAAATACATTTTTGGCCAAATAAGAGAGTATAGCCAAACTTATACCTACAATACCTCGTACCTATGATTCATTAAATCAACCTGTGTTAGATTTTTGCGTTTCTTTACTAACCGAATCATCCATTAAAACGGAACATTAACGGCACTCTGCACACAATGGAAATTATTTGCATGTAACGTTGTATAAAAACTACTGATTACAAATGTCGTTGGAAATGGTGAAAGTAATTTATCCAGGCCTAATACTAGTATTCTTAATTTAGTATCTACGCATATATATTACCCTGAAATCTACTGCAAGTTTGTGTGAAGGGGTGTGAGTTTGTAATACAATGTAGTCAAAGTCATTCTAATACATAAATCTTAAAAAAGAATGGTTTGTGAAAGAACTAAGTATTTTCTTTTTCCGACATAAATCTTTAAATAGTATCAAAGAAAGTTGCAATTTTGTTAATGATGTGATGAAACTATTACTGAGATGACTCAATGAGTAACCATGTTATAGCAAATATGACATTTACATGTTATATTTGTTAATGGTAAATGTATAAATGCAATATGGGTTGTTTAAATACACTGCAAATAAATTTTTGAAATTAATAAAATAGCATGCTAGCGACATGAGGACATACGATATGTACTCTTTGATACTCAGATTAATCGGATTATCTCTCAAACCATACTTATGAGCATGCATCTAATTTACCCCTGCCAGTTATAATTGATTTATTTTACTCTTGCCTTAAATCAAATACTAGCATACAATAGTAAAAAAAGGCGATTCTAACCAGTTCCCACATTACTCGTATCCATTTTTGTGTAATATGGAAAACGACCTAATTTACAAATATCATTCCCTTGTGATCTAATTGATGAAAACATTTTATTTTTGCTACTGTATTATTATGCAGGATGTGGAAGTGTCCCTCCTCTCTCTCAATACGGTATTTCCAGGTCTGTCCCTTCCTATCTCAGAACAGAGGTCGCGGGTTCGATTCCCGCTTAGGTAGATTTTCCTCCACCTAGAGCTTGGCTGTATATAGTATAATTGTCTTCAATGTAATGTCAAAGGGTTAGGTGGAAGAAGGGAATATGAGTCTCAATCTCGCCCTAGTAAGCCGATAAATAAATAAATACATTTCAAGGCGTGCGGTGGGTGGGAATCTGTGTCTATTAATTATATATCCGTGTCCAATCAGCTCTTTAGTGTCTATAGTATATCAATTAAGATTTATTGCAAAGTATTCGGGCACCATGAGACACCGGCGTTAGTCTTGGAATTAAGTTTTGAAACAGAAAGTGATAGGGCTGCAAATCCCAATATAAGAGAGAAGTGCACATGCACGTCCTTCATCTTACGTAGTACAGCATCAAAATAAGGAGGTATTATTCCAATTAGTGCATAAGAGATTGAAATTTCATTTTCCCTTTTACACCTATTAATTAGTGTAGTGGTGAGACGGGAGCCTAATGTATGCACACTGCAATCCATTACACAGAATTGGTTAACAGAGTGGATAAGGAAGAGAGTGATCATTTTTGAAGCGCTTTTGGAAGTCCCGTTTTCCCCACAGCGGAAACCGAACGCACGCCTATGCTAATTGGGAGCCCCAAAACTTCACAGTGGGTGAATTGAAAAAATGGAGATGCTTCGCCAGGGAGACGACCGCCCTTTCCCTTTCAGGAGTGGTTGAAATGATTTACGTGTTACGTATTTCGCCTCCATAACTCCTGAAATTAGCCATGCATCGTGAGCGCAAAATCACCGCCTTGCCGTGTTCCCGAATCTAGGTTATCGGGACCTCAACTCTTGCCTCCTTTTCACAAATGCCCTGGAGGGGAGAATTTACGGAATAGACGAACGAAAACTCTTCCGGTGTTCGAGCGTTGTGATCACTGATCGGAAAATGGCACTTGATGGAATGGTTACCGCTGGCAAAGGGCAGTCACGTAATACCTTAATGCCGATTTATTCGAAAGATACCTTGTACCATTTCCACAAACTTAATTCGGGTAATTGAATGGATCTCCAGTCGAAAGTCAAAAAAAATATTGTGCACACTCAGCCGATGATTCGCTTTGACAGCTGTCATGAAATGAATGTCCCGAGAGCTTTTACCGAAGTTTGGCATATACCTGTGGTATAACGCCATAAGAAATATTGACAAATATTAACTCCATTTTTTTTAATTCACTGAATATGTTTAGAAATATTACGATGTTGTCTAATAAATACGCAAACTAAGGCCATAAAATCTTGAGTTCGCAAAATTAAGTTTATATTGATTTTGTCCCCTTTAAAGAACTCCCCATTCGTTGCTATGCACTTTTTCCATCATCTTTTTCACTTTTTAAACACCCCTGAAAGTCCTCGGCTGTAGGGCTTTTTAGTTTTGTCGTCGTTTCTTGCTTTATTGTGCCTACATCTTCCCAGTGATGTCCCCTCATTACATTTTTGCATTTTGGGGATAGGAAAAAGTCTCAGGGGGCGAAATCTGGCGAGTAAGGATGATGATCAAGGATGGTGATTGATTTTTTTGCCAGAAACTGGCGAACAATCGATGCTGAATGTGGATGACTTTTTCCACACATTTTTTAAACGTAAATGTTCGGTTAAAATAGTATACATTGTTGATTTTCCTAAATTTAGTTAATCAGCTATCATTTGGACAATTTTTAGACGATCGGTAAGGACAACGGACCGCACACGATCAATGTTGTTCTCAACACAGGTGGTTGAAGGTCGTCTCGGCCTTGCATCACCCTTGGCGTCTTGTCCGCCATCTTTAAAACACCTATTCCACTTGAAAACGGATGTTTTCTTCAGAGTATTATCACCCAAATAGCTGCCAACATTTCAGTAATTTATTGATAACTTTTGTTGCACTTTACAAAAAATTTGATGCTGATTCGTTGATCCGTGTTTTCGTCAAATTCCATCATCAACAAACAATAAAAAAAAGGAAAACAGCAGCTGACACAACTGGCACCATACGCACAGCTCGACGATCTGCCAAGTGCAGACGGCTCATTGGGTCTCAGACAACTAGCAGTCGCTAGTTGGTGGGGCTATTGTCGGCGTCATGGTGGCCAGATTGCTCCAGTTCACGTATTTATTGTACGACTACGCATGATGATATGCGTATAAAATTGAACTTTATAAAATATCGGATTTTTAACGTTAAGCCGTGCGTATCAATGAAAAAATTTCATAACATTAATTCACAAGATAAAACGATGAGGACAACACGAGAAAAACTGGAACTTAGTTTCAAAAAATTTAATTAATAAAATAATAGAAGTAGTGAGCATTGTTATTTGGCCTTTTTGGAAAGTTAAAGGATTTTATCAGGAGTCACTCAATTTGATGAGACCAAGAATACTGCTTAGATTAGAAATTGGAGGAAGTGGCAAATTCAGTAGCACCATTAGGGATAGTTGGGTCATTTGATAGATGCAGGACGCTCAGGTAACAAGAGGGAGAGAAACCCAGCGTTGGCATTAACCTACTCTTAACAAAATGCGCCATAGGGTTCATAGTTTAAAATTGCAACTGACGGAGAGTGTGAATGAAATACTCTCCGCGTATTACCTCAATTGAAGATCGGGATGCTGTGATAAACTATGCTACAGCCGAGATTCCAACCCGGGCCCTCTAGTGCACTAGCTGCCGCACCTGCGCGAGTTCCAGGAAGGCTACTGTAATAGACTACAAGAAAATTAATGCAAGATCTACATAATGCCTTGTAAGCCACCGCAGCATAGAAATATTCAATGTCACGTACCGTGCATGACGCACAAACAAAGAAATTAATTCAGATAAACAAATGGAATTCTAACCAACGGGAACTAATCGGACTCCAGAGGATTTCATATGGTACCACCACCATTTCTAGTAAAATCTTGCACCGTTAGTCGTATGTTTATTATTAAATGTAACTCCAGCTGCTATAAATATATGCTCTCAGAGGTTCATTGAATAAAATATTATTGTTGCACTTATAGTTGTTTACGTGCACATACATGATGATAACACCTACCAAACACGATAATTCCTTTAAATTTCCTCGTGTATTCAATATAATGTTTTGCAGATTAAATGGCTTTGCAATATACCCGAGTATTGTCCTATACGAAATACAAGAACAAATACCTGGCCATTGTCTTTGCTGCTTATCAGATTTTTCGGGTAAACTTTAATTCTTTACCCAAATTAACGCAAAAAATCCTGAGAGGTTACTAAGATTTGTTACAAATGGAATTTATAAGCATAGATAATCGTGAAGAACAATAAAGTTATCTAAATTTGTCCAGCGTAAACACCACTACAAACGCTGGTTGTACTGAATATGTTTTACGACTACATTTATAGAGAGCGTAGGTTTCCCACAGTTTTATTGAAATTCTTCATAATAGGTTCCAGATAAAGGCAAGAATGCAAACTATTTTCTATTCTTCGGGTGTTTTCCGAAATAATAGGTGGACATCTCATTCGCTTATTGTCATACATCAAAATGATGACTTCCGCATTGTGATCTATGGAGAGCCTTTGGTAATGGCGCCTTCATCGTGAAGCCGTGTATCACACTTAAATCTGTGCAATACGAGGATTTCCGCTGAAAGTCACTGTTTACAGTTTGCTTTCACGTCTAACTGATGATGTAACCTTGCAACTAAAGGTCACTCGCCCGGTAATACACATTCGAAGTTCTCGAGTCCATCGAACAAAAATACTTGCAGTTGCTTTTTCAAACACCGGATGGAAAGTTCGGAGTCAACTGCTAAACTTCTTGGCATTTGTAAGTGTTGTGTGTAAGGATTGTACTAAAAGTAACCTTTAGACGAGCTGTGATTAAATGCGTTTTTATGTGAGCGCGGCCTTTACCGCCTTCCCCATTAGCACAGAGTCATGATGATGGGAAAATATACAAAAAAACACACACACACATATATATATATATATATATCGTGTATACGTATGTATATACATTTCTATATACTTGCATACATATATATATATATTATTTCACACATAAAAATGAATATAAGGAAAGGGGATAGGGAAACACACAAAAGACGAACACATAAAAGGTGGGGAAGGCGGATTTGAGCAGATCACAAATGTAAAAATATTTCCTTATCCGGGATTTTCCACTTGCCGGGCGGATGCTCTAGAGCAATATTTGTTCGCCGTATGGCGGGATTTCGTGTTTGAATGAATATATATATATATATGTATATATAAAAGAATTTGAAAATTCCAGCAACATAAATAAATACCCATATGTACAGCATTAATTTTAAAAAAGATTAAAAAATAAAAAAAGTAATAGTCCTATTCCTATGTTGTAATGTTATAAAATGTAATACTTTGTAATCATTTGACCGGTAAAAGTTTTTAAAGATAGCCAATAAGTATATTTCTATCCGAAAATGGCAGGGAAACTCATTTAAATGAAGTATATATACGGAAGCATATTAAATGTTAGCTATATACTTCCTTAAATTTGCCATTCATAATCAGAAAAATGGATCACTAAAATACCTTAAACTATCCAAAGAAAACATGTCACTCATAGTTTTTTTTTCCTTGTGGGAGTGGCGCTTGTGATAATTCCATTGAAATTAAAAGAAAAAGGTTTTCATTGTCATGGCTATTTGGTTGCGACATAGTTCAAACTTATTGCGGATGTTTCTGCGCGTGGACGTCGTCTGAAGTATAGGAATATATGGATTTTATTATGTTAATGTGACAGGTATAATATACAAGAACAGCGTCATGAATCACGTTTTCCGAGATTGGATTCATATTCGAATCTTTATTTAGTACAGTAGATGATGCCGGCAACGTTGCCTGGATGCCGTGATAAGCCATCAATTATATATACAATTCTTAATGCCAAACATAAACCTACTTCCCGAGATTCTAAAAGCTCGGGAATAGCTGTATGCAGAAATTTTGCTCATAATAATGGAACCTAGGGATCGGTACCTAGAATTCTTGCTTTAATTTTCTGTTACCTATCTCACATTTTAGATAAGTTAGTATTAAAAATGTACTGATTAATTCGTGTATTTCGTTTGTAGTAAGTTGTTCGTAAGTCTTTTTTTTCTGTAAACTTCACATTCTCTAAACGAATTTTTCAAAATCCTACAATCAACCTGAATATCAAATATAATCCTGTTTCAATTAGCACGTTTCCGCGCTATACATAATTACGCTCAGTATCAAAGTTTTAAAGAGTCTTTATTTACATCACCAATAAACGTATCAGACATCGAACTTCCTCAAAAACTCTCTAAAGGAAATCTACCAGGTTTTCTTCGACCAAAAAACAAGGTTCAAGTGCAAGTAATTAGAAATGGGTGGTTTTTGAGAGCATGCCAGTTTAAATGTACTTGTCTGTATCGCCGCTCAACATACGTAAGCTATTCTATCACCTGTTGAACAAAGAACCTATTCTTCGGATAGTAATGAAACCTAAAACATAAAACCTATTCTTTAGGTAAGTGATGAAAACAGTTATTAATCGTTTTAGAAGTTTACTTTATTTTCTTTATACGAATTGTTATCAATGATGGGCAATAGCGAGGCTTGCGCCGCTGACGTGAGACACGCCTCCGAAGTGACCCACAGAGTGGGCGAAGGCTCCGTGATGGGCCGCCTCTCCCCCGTGGTGGTGGATGATTTGAGGGTGGACGGCGTGTCCGACTCTCTTGACGACGGCGTTGAATCCGTTGTGGTCATCGGCGACGTAGTCCACCTGTCGGATGGTGCCGTCTGGTTCGTTCAGGCTGTAGGATCCCTTAACCACGTCCCCGTCGCGTATCTCCCACTGGTTCTTGACGTCACCGGTATGCCCGTCGGCGACTCCATAGTTGTACTGGTACTTCGGGTAAGCCTGTAGAAGTGCAAAGACGTTTTTATATATTTAGTACCATATTTTATTATTGTCTTCATAATTTGTATACATTTACCAAATGCAACGCAGGCTTTTAGATTTCTCTTAATGAAAACCACAGATGTTTCTACCACCAATGTTAATTAAATTACGTGGATCTAATTTCTGCACTGAATTTAGAATTTCGGACTACAATTAAACTCAGAAGTTATTACGCATCAATGAACAAGATATTGTGATACCATGATGATTCCTGTGATAGTCGTATTCCAAATAAGTTTAATTTTGTTAATCATCTCTTAATTTTATTATAAAAATGCAGTAATCAACCCGACGGTCGGTTTAGTGGTTTTTTGGTATAGTTCACCTAATACTAAGCCCTATAAGGCGGTGGGAAATTCACACAAAAAGGGAAGTAGGATAGTTCCTTTCCCTGTGCTGGCTATTATTTCCCTGGTTTCCGAAAATTTTATTTTTAGTTCAGTTTTATTCTATATTTTTTACTAAACAACTTATGAAGCCAAGAATTTTTTTGCTCTGCGTGATTACAGTCATCAAACGACGGAGCTCTATTCAGGTTATAGAAATTTTATGAGCTTCAGAGAATGTGTAGGAAATTTCAATTCTATCAATTTGTTTTCTTCAATTGTTAAAAATGAAATGAAATATATACATAACTTGAAAGTGAGAAATACAGTTAAGAATATTGGACATGTAAACGTCACTTAAGCTATCATGCATATTCACAGCGTCATTCCAATTAGTTTCTACTTACATAATAGTCAACACCATGGTGTCCTCCCGAAGGTATGCCGGCGTAAGGGAGCCCAGGGAACGCCAAAGCCGAAGCAGAAAGAACTGCGAGGCAAGCAAATACCTGCAAATAAATATAATATCTTTCTTTATGATTTTCTCAACAGAAATATCGTTTTCACGGACTAAAAAAATGCGTAACTTCGAAGTGATTAGGAATTTCAGTTTCAGGGTAACAAATGTTTTAAATGTATCTCTAGTCTTTGTAAAGTTAATAAGTGAAAGGTGTTCGTGTTTGCTTGAAATAAAATTTTTGCTTCTGCAAAAAATAGAATTCCAATTATAGAGGTAACCGTGAACGTGTAACTTCGCTATGGTTTATCTTATACTTATGAATGAGTATTCAGATTGAATACTAAACTATTGATAATGAGCTTCAAATAACATTTAGGAAGTTAGGCAGTCCCAAAGAATTAGACTCAACATATCGGGGAACATTCTGAGAAATAGTATACAGAAATATATAGCAAACCTGATAAATCATTTTGATATCTTCAAAATTGTGAATGTATTCTGCGATGGTTGGTTTGAGACTGATGCTCTGGATGGAAATTCGCACTCTATTTATATCAGAGGCTGTAATTCGGAGTTATTTTGAAACATTGAAAGTAAGAAGATTTTTAAATGACTGAACAACCGAAATCTGGAAAGTGAAGAGTTAACTAACCGGATACGACGAAAAAATTTTAATTAGAACCATTCGATGATGAAACGAAGCGGAATTGTTAAAATTACGAAATCTATTACCGTCAGCCTATAACCGTGAAATCAGTCCTTTTTCAGGCAGGCATTTGCATTTAACGTATAGAAGTGAAATACACAATGCGAGTGTGAACAAGGTAAACTTTAGAAGAATGTTATAAAAGATGTGGTTTATATAATTTATCAGTTGCGTTTCAGCTTGAGATGAATGTTATATATGTATATATATTGCGTGTAAGTTTAATATGAATAGTTACATATACTTATATATTACATAAACGTGGGTCGCGGTAGTCCAGGGGGTAGAGCGTTGGACCCCCTACCTTGATGTGTGAATATTCACACATCAAGGTAGGGGGTCGAGCTTAGTACATGGGTGAGCTCTACCATCACCTACTAAACCGACCTTCGGGTTGATTACTGTGTTTATGGTTGAATTACATAATTAATAATAAAAGAATTTTGAATCACGCCATAAATAGTTTATAGCTTCCTATATTGCATAAAAATGTTTCAGCTATGACGTAGGTTAATCGTAAGAAGGATTCACGCTTAATTTTCCTCCTTTCTAAAATAAAAATGTTGAAACTAATTTGCGTCAATTTTGCCTTGGCGATATTCTACCTGGAAATAGGAGTGTGTATCACTGCGGCTAGAACATACGAGGGTCATCCGGAAAGTAGTACCCGTTCGTGCCGCATGAAGTGCTGACGACGCGAGTAGCCGCTGGACGAGGTCAGATAGCTTCAGTGGCTTGTCTGCCTTCTCTGAGCCAAGTTGCGTGACGCTAGCATTGCCTGTGTTGTGTCTGTGATTGTTTACAATGTTTAAAAAAATTGAGAACGCCGCCAGTTGTGAAGTGAGGGCAGTGATTAAATTCCTCAATGCAAGAAACGTTCGCCCATGTGATATTCATCGCCAATTAAAGGAGGTGTATGGAGACAATGTAATGGACGAGTCGTCTGTTCGGCGGTGGTGTCGCAACTTCAACATGGGGAGGGGGAACACACACGACGATGAGCGTTCGGGGAGACCGTCTGCCATTACAGACCAACTGGTGAGCTCAGTTGACGAATTCGTGAGGAACGATCGGCGCGTCACAATTGATGACATCTGTGAGCATTTTCCCAATGTTTCTCGAACAATTGTTCATGAAATTGTTAAACACCATCTGCATTATGCAAAAATTTGTGCAAGATGGGTCCCTCGCATGCTTACAGATGAGCACAAAACCAAGCGTATGGCTGCAGCACTGACGTTTTTGGGACGTTATTCTGATGAAGGAGACTCTTTCTTGACTCGCATAATTACTGGTGACGAAACATGGGTTTGTTATGCATCACCTGAGAGTAAACGACAGTCAATGGAGTGGCATAAAGACTTTTTGGCAGGAAAAAGATTTGACAGCGATGAAGAACTTAAAGAAGGAGTGACCCTGTATCTCAATGAGCTGGCGGCGAAGGACTATGCAGCAGGAATACAGAAACTTGTCACACGTTATGACAATTGCCTTAATTTGCTTGGAGATTATGTTGAGAAGTAGTTTAAAGTATCCTCTTTCAAATAAAATTTTTTATGTTTGTTAATATTTACTTTTGTGTCTTAATTTCACGAACGGGTACTACTTTCCGGATGACCATCGTATATGAAATTCTACAAAATATGGTTTAAATTTTTTAAAAGGTTAAAACCTAGAATATACCTGGATGTTAAAAATTTACGTTGGCCAAATGGCTTTACACGGTATAAGACGAATGACCTATGGCAACACCGTTTACAAGACGAAACGTTGGTCAACCATTGGCTAAAGATTTTAAATCTAATAACGTGAGGTCATATTCCAAAATTAGTTATGATACTTCCAAGTAGAGCAGCATGAGTAAACAATCATTGCAGGAGTTGTGCTTTTAGTTGCTTTTTTCTCTGTTTTTATAATTATTTCTTGTTAATGTGCTACTTTTCATCATTTTCTTACCGATTTTTAACCTTGATATCTATATCACAGTCTTTTCAATGATAATGGAATTCATTTAACGGAGTAAGATAAAATCTCTTTTCCTGATTAAATTTTGTTGTCTCAGGCGTAACTTTATGGAATTTGCATGACATAATGAAATGAAATGCTTAACATTGTAATTCCACACAATTCATTTAAAAAACACGACCCAGGTTTCGACGTTATTTAATTTCATTATGTCTTCCCCTGATATGTAATTCAATGTAATTTTAGATTCAGGCCAGTCAGCATTATTTTAGAAAATAACATTTTATAATGCCGTCATGGATAAAATGAAGAGAATACTAAAGATTAACGGAAAATAACATTAGGATACTAGGGCTTTGCAGAAACATAACATGGTATCAAATTGCTTTCAATAAATGAGATTATTAATCCAAATCATTATAAGCTTGATAAGATACTGATAAAAGGAAATGTGTGTTCTTATATAATTTATTGCATCTATATACATTTCGGTTACAGGAAAAATTCTTAGAGCCAAAACGTTAATTGGACTATATATGTTCGTGATATTGTGAAAATGGTTGATATTTGTTAACGGGTAGAGTACAATGGCGTCATTCTGGGTTGTCCGCTCGAGAGTAGGGATTTAGCTGCTCTCCAAGTATACCTGTAACTTGTAAATCTTTTTTATATATCTGAACATCCTTTTTGAACATTCCATTGGAATTACATTCTCTTTATTTTTCCTTGGCCTTCATCCGTAATCCTTCTCCTTCTTTACTTCGATTATCATTTCCGTGAACGCCCGTTAACCAAAATTTTCATTTCCGTGATGTAATTTTTCTTCACTAGTTCCTTCCACTCTTCGAAGAGCTTTTCAATTTGTCGCTATCTCCATCCATTCCATTTCCTACTTTCTGAGCACCAAATTACCCTAATTGCCTATTAATTCTCCGCTGCTATTATTGGCTAGTTCCTAAAGTCGTAGAAAGTACACTCCTTAAATAAGTTTTATGGATAGCTTTTTTATGGTTATGATGGTACAATTAACCCTACAGGAGTCCGATAGAAAGACTTATAATCTTCATATTCTGCTTTACCTGATCTGCTTTGTGTTCCTGTAACCCAGTAAGTAAGCTAATTTATTTGTTTCTTTGAGTTGTATTGTTCCTTAAGTTGTATTTTTTTGCATTTAATGAGCTGTATTTTTTCATTTTCTCCTCACCACTGGTTAAAACCCTGGAGGATTCTTATGGCTTATCTTCCATTGCATCTATTCTCTGTGTGCTTATACGCTCCAATTTTATCGTTGTTCAATTACGTAGCCCGACGCCTTCTAAATATGACTGCACATTACAAATAAAAGTGAAGGTAATGAGTAACCTCTTACTTGTTTCTTTGATGCTTATAACGTATCTTCCTATTTACACTTTAACTATGCATGAAGGCAGTTTCAATTTTATTTTGCTGTTGTTCATCCACGTTTCAATAAAGGTAATTAGCATACTAATATCAATCATTCTATTTAAAGCTTCTCTAGATTTAAGGATGCGAAATAATTCGGTTTTTATCAGCTCTCTTTAAAGAATTCGAGATGTAGAATATCTTCTTCTACTTCCATACTCTTTTCCTCCATATCATTCTACATTCTTCCAGAGATAACTCTTGTTATCAACTGGGTCGTGAAAATAATGGTTCCTAAATCAAAGTTTATTAGACAAATAATGTTATCTCTATTATTCGATAGATGCTCACATTGATTTACTCTTCACTGGGTTGATGACCAATAATAATATACTTTATCTTTACTCTTAACTATGTGTACCTGTCTGTGATACATCAGTATTCCTCGAGCTGTATAAATAATACGAATCATTGGATATCGAACTTTGATGAAATATCATCTTTTGTTAAACTTCATATTTAGTTAATCCCGTGCGTATTTCGTAGATACCTGTTGGTGTCTAAAGCCATAAATCATTCAGTGCAATGTCTAATTGACATACTTGGTGGGAATGCAGTGTCTTTGCTCACCATTAGAATCCTCTTCTCATGTTTTAAATAACATTATGCCCTTTCCATGTGTTAATTTATTTGATTGAAATCGATTTATTCAATTGAAATTAATTAACTAGATTAATCTACATCTTCAATTTTAATTTTTTCATTGATATCCCTCATGGTATTAATACTTTCTGTTTCGTAAGCCACTGATGCATTCTGACTACGGCCTTTCCATTAATTGTATAATATGGTTCTGTGGGCGACTTCAGCTTGCCATTAAGTAAATTCCAGCTGCATGTATTTGCTCTGGGCTTCCATCTAATATTGTTGGACTCTTCTAAGTTTTCCACTTTTGAAATATCTAGCTTTTTGGAGCATTTTTTATTAACCTTGTGAAACTCATTCCTTGAATGATTATTGTTTCTTGTGTATATCTGTTGGATGCACTACTCCGTTTGTGATATTTGGTTTCTTTTGAACAGGTTTCGTTTGGCATATGATTTTGCTGCTTTCATATTCCAATGATCTTCAATTAAATCAAATTCAACATTCATATATTTTTCAATTTAATTCTCTTTGCCTTTCCAAAAACCGTCTCTTTCGTTCATTCCAATTGTCATAGAGATACTAAGTCTTCATTTTTTTCTTTAGATTTTAGAATTTATGATGGTAATTATAGAGAAAAAATGTCGTCAATGCCAAAATCTGTCCCCGACAGCTTAAGCAGTCCTATACAATTTCTAAACGTCTGTATTATATGGACGTACTCATTTTGTATCTTCGTATATTTATCGTCCTCGTTGCATTATATTACTTATACTTCGCTTGGGTTTGAAAGAATGTGTTTCTCATAACTTCTGTTTATAGCTGGTACACTAACAAGAGACATTTCACTGTTGAATTTCATTTACATGATTCATATCTTTGAAATGATTTTCCTTCTTGCAATAACCCTGAGATTGTATTATATTTTCTAAGGAAATTATCTTTTCTTATTCTTGTTCTATGTGAAAATTTAAAAAAAATCGTGGTTGGCATAAGATATTGGCTTCACCCGTTGTAAGTCTATGATTAAGAGAATTTTTCTCCCGAAATGTTTAAAAAATAAAAAAATATGCAATCGCCGATCATTATTCGAGTAGAAACGGTCATTAACGTAGCATTAAAATGTCGTTAAAAGGAATGATTTATTGAAAATCGTCGATATGAGCCCACCGAAAAAGAAAGCTGTAGTAAATATTTTCTACAGGAATACATAATCCCTAGCAAATATTATAGAGGCAAAAATTAAATTAAAAATAAATCTTATTATGGTAAGACGTTGAATATTGGGAAAAATAGCATTGAAATTGATGCAAAATTTAAGGTTGAATGTAATCAATTAATTAATTACCACAATAAAAGTCTGCAACAATTATTGATATTAGTGGTAACGCTAGCAGTTAATTCTTTGGAATATTAAGCATTTACCATAAGAATCGTAAATACTGATTCATTTTAGAACTTATTATCAAAGACCAAATTTTTAAACTTACGGCATAGGGAATGAAATATTCAAGATCAAATGCAGGGCTCTCCGCCTGCGAAATAGGTAAAAAATCTCCGCTTTTCAGTTGTAGGATTTCAGGCTAAAATGCATGAAAACTTGAAATAAGGAAAATCCGTTTTAATCACTTACCAATAAAGAAATAATTGAAAAACTAATGTAATTCCATTTTATCATTTTTAATCACAGTTACTGCACCATAAATAAAGAACTTCAACTGGGACAAAAATAATAATATACATGAAAAACTTGGATGATAGATGTTTTTAACAGAAGGAAAAACAGTAAGAATTGGGAGAAAGATAAACAATTTCCTATTTAATAGTGTCCTCCGTGATGAGCAAAAGCATAGTTGTTTCCATTAGCATGGGATGTAGCACCTCCGTGGTGTCCTCCATAACCACCAGCGAAACCACCATATCCTCCGTGGTGTGGGGCAGCTGCGTAATGTTGTGGGTGCACCGCCTTGCCCTGTCGCTTGACGACGGCATTGAATCCGTTGTGCTTGTCGGCAGTGTACTCGACAACTCGGATGGTGCCGTCGGCTTCATGAAGGCTATAAGATCCCTTGACCACGTCACCGTCTCTGGTTTCCCACTGGTTCTTATTGTCCCCAGTTTTGTGGTCGCTCACTCCGTAGTCAAAATTGTACTTGGGGTGAGCCTTAAATAGAAAAGACGTAAACGTTAACTCACATAATATCATTAGGTTCTCAATTCATCTTTGCTGATTTTATTTTAAGTAAAAATGAAGATGAGATGAAGAAAAAAGTATTTAGTAAATATTAAACAATTTATTTTGAAACATACTGCTGGGCCTAAAACGTACATGGAGGTTATTTAGTCCGCACAATTATTCAAAATTAACCATAATCCATTTAGATTTGATTTTCCAGGATTTCCAGGATAGATGGTTAATTTTTTTACGGTTAAAAGTTTTAAATCTGTTAATCGTTGCAATAATCAACATAAAAAACTTCCAAATCAGTTCAAGTAATCTCATGTTTCTGGAGCTCCGTTATCATTCTTTTGAACTATGCTTGTCCAGTTTGACGATATTATTAAATGACATCACATATTTTTTAGGCATTAGGTAGGACCACGAAAGAGATAGGACCTCCGTGTACGGAGAAAGTATGGAAACCTCCTGATCGGAAATGTCTATGACAACGAAGTCCATCGATTTCACGTTATCTTAGTCTAGTGACCGCCGAAAATTATCTTTATTTGAAGCATGTGCAATTTAATTGCTATTATATTCTTCTATAATTTGAACCAATAGATTTAACATGATAGTTTAGGTCGAGGACAATTAGGGAATCGTCTTTTTCGGGAAGTGAAGGATGGTGAGGAAACTTTACTTAAAACCACTGTAATAACTTTAAACTTGACGTGGAAAAGTTTGTTGGGAATTGTGGAACCACAATTGAATGAATATATAAATTCATAAAAAACCTAAAAAGAGTGATTCGACGAGGTACCAAACTCATCTTAAAACCGCAGTACTGGCAACTGTTCAATTTTTTGTCTCAAAAAATACTTTTGCGCAGAAATGATTCCTATCTACCATGATAATTTTTCACTTTATAATTAATAAACTTACGTAATAATCGACATGGTGACCCTCTCCTCCATGGTGTCCTGGGACGGCCATGGAACTTGCAACAACGGCAAAAATAACTGCAACCTTAAATAAATATAAAGATAATTATGATCTAAAATTAATTAATTGTCTTTAAATTACAAATTCTTCAAATATTATTCGTCAAGGTCGAGTATCGCCCATATTGCAGAATGTGTAACAGTTAATGGGGGGTATGAGATGTATTGAAGTGTGGGAACTAAGGGATGGCAGAGGCTATAAATGCATGGTGAACTGTCGATATCCTGATGAATTGGTCACCGTAGAAGAAGAGGAAATGTTCTGAATCCCGATTGATAGAAATACTTCAAACGTTATTCAATGACTATCTTTAAAATGACATAGCTACTTAATGAACTTTGTACCTACTCAGTATCTTATTATATGGTTATAGTGTTTAAATTTAACATGAGATATAGCGCTGCAGGGATCAGAAAAGAAATAGTGTGTATTTTGGAGGCCTTTTGAGTGCTAAAGGAGAAAAATATAAGTAGCCCTGAGAAAATAACCAACGAATTACCAGTGAATATAGTTGTGAATTGATTTCATTATAATGGAAATTCTGGGAGGTTATAGTCTGAGGTTGAAGAATTTGGCACGGTGTGATAAATGGGTTTTGGCAATATGGAGAATAGGAATACGCCTTTTGGTGGCAAGAAGGGGATAGAAACGATTATTTGAGAAATCTGGCTTGTTATCAAGGAAAATGTGTATACTTTATGGAAATACTTACAAATGTATTTGGATAATCTAAGCAATATAGAACGACAATTCAGGTACATATTACAACATGTCAAATTTATTTAGCAGGAAATGCCAACATAAGGGAAGTAATGTAGGGGAGGTAATACTTAAGATTCTGACGATTGGAAAATCGATGGAGAAGTAACAAGAAAATATATAGACGAATATCGAACGAATGTTATATTTTCCGCCAAATTTTTTCTTCTCTCAGTGATAATAGTCAAAAATATTTTCAATTTTAAAGGCACGTCAACCCTTTAATGGATGCCACTTTTTGAACAGAAATGAATCATCCATTTATTATATTGCAGAGAGAAAATCTAAAAGTGAATTCTGACAATTTGCAATTGAGTAAATCATGAAAACGTGGGAATGATCTTTGTTGTATCATTACACTTATCACTTGAACCTAAGAATCAAATTGAATCAGAGGAGCTGTATAATAATGCACTTCGTTAGTTAATTTCATGATTCCACAAAAATTACTACTTTTACTTTAACTGTCTCAAGTGCATAAAACTAATGTGTCGTGTTTAAATATGTATGAACCGCCCAGAGTTTGCGATCACGTGAGCGAAAGCTGTGTAATGGAACTTCGTAATTGCTTGAATCACCCTCGGGGTTTTCGTCTTTCACATGAAAAATGAACATTTATCTGAATGCATGTGAAATACCATCATATTATCTTACTATTTGGAATCTATTAGTGACAATTTAAACATGTATGGTTATAAATAGAAGAAGTTTGAAAGAGTTGTGACTTTGCAAAACAAATGCAGTTAATTTTAGTGCAAAAGTACCCATAGCATAAAATATTGTTGAAACAACTGACTCAAGTCCTTAAAATGTAATCACAAGTTATTCCCTAAAACCTACCTGGGCGATCTGCATTTTCTTGAGTTGTGGATGCTATTCTGAGAAACTTGAGAAGTGTGATCTTACTTACTGGCCGACCCTCATATATATATCATTCGTCGATATACGTCAGCAATTTATTTGCGGTGGTGTGAGTTTAATGGAAATCCTTGCGTGGAGGTGGAGGGAAGGCTTGAGTGGGCATAGACACGTTGGGACATGTGAGGTTCGGTGACTGGCACGCGCCCATCATTCTCAATTGTAGGCATTTTTTTCGCTTGGCCGGTGGGGGAACTGGAAATTTCGTTTGGGTGCGCGAAAGAAAGAGACATTCGCAAGCTTTAATCTCCAAATTGGAAAAAAGATATCCCTCGAGAATAGCGTTATGCAATCTGGAGAAAATACTATGAACACGGCTGCTTTGAATTTTTTTTTCCATCAAAGGTGAATAATCACAAAAATATTTTGCCGCGAAGAAAGTCTATGCTGAATATTAAACCATATGTGTGTAAATATATATGTATGTATATATATATATATAATGACGATGATAATGCTAAATTATCACAGTTCTGCCAGTGCAAATTGTTTTTTCATAAAATGCAAATCATCCACATTTAGGTCACTGGATTAAGTCAAATTTATAGGCTATTCCGTCTAATCGCAAATCCCTGAGAAAGATTGAGAAATGTACCAATGGAATTTTTGTAATGTTTTCATTAAAATACCTAATATGTAACTCTTCATTTAGTTTTTCGCTTATGCTTCCGCCACTGGTCTTCTATAATTCACGCTTAATATCCAATTATATTCAAGAGTTTTTTAAAGATTTTAGAAATGTATCGGCTGCAGATTTGTGACTTGTAAAAATTTCATCCATCCGTTTCAAAGGCGCTAATTGCAAATTCAATTTTGATGATATCTTTCAGCATTTTTGTTTCGATTGTCTAATAAAATATCGAATTTACACTATGTATTTAAGCGATATATAGAGTAGGTTCACCTTAATCCGTTACTCTGATTAAGGAATCTTATGCGATGACAGGTATTGGACAATTAAATCATATGTATGGGATCTACAGGTATGTATGAGATCTACAAGCCTGTATGTTGAAAATACTCCCATTTAAAGGAACTGTCAAATTTGTTTTTTTAAGGCCTTTGGATTACGTTGCTTTTGTAATAATGAAGCGCTGGTTTCTATAAACGCCATAACTACTCTGTATAAAGAGAATGATTCCCATCATTTACGAGAATGCTGAGAAATTTTCTGATATTATCATTTCAGGGGTTTTATACAAACCGATCAGTGAGTTAAATTAAAATTTATCAGAAACATGATTAGTAAAACCCTGTTTTTATAAAATATGCATAAATATTGCCAAGAGCGTGGGTCTATTGCAAGATAGGAACTGTTATTTGAAAGTGGAATATTTTCGTGTTTAAGCTTTTGCTTGAGACAAAGGAATTAAATAAATGTAAGAGTTTTTCGAAAATTAAAAGGGCCATTTTCTTATATTGCAAAATAAGCAGGTCAGCACAAAGTTTAACGCATGAGGCGTCATCCATTGAGTGTTTCCGAAGTCACTGAAGTTATTCATTTGATTCAGTAGTTGTTTTTCGGTCGGTGAATGCAAATAACAAGGTCTGCGAAAGTCGTTGCTCCCATCAGTTCAAAATGGTCACACATAAGTATATGATGAAGAACGGAGCGGAGTGAAAGGCCTAGTATCTAGACCGATAAATTCGTTCAACAAGTGGAACATGTACTTCCATATGGTGATAGACGATTACTGTTCTGGCTAGAAATATCGCAACTGATGGACGTTTTTCTGTGTGGTGTATTGTTATAATCTGTCTATAGTACGAATATCTGTTAGAATTTTCTCATCAAACCACTTCTCAAGTCACAATCTGTATTTATGTATACTAATGAACTCGTATCTTCTTTTTCCCTAATATCTGAATTTGAATAGCTTTTTGGAATAAAGGGTACGCTTGCAAAATTTGGTATAAATTGTACGTATTAACAGCAACGTGAGGGCCACTGGAACAGAATTATCCTGCATAACGTACCTCACGTAGAATTTCAACCGGGAAATGATGTGTCATCATCATTTGATTCAATCTCTTCCCTGTTGATAATTTAACGCTTCAGAATATCATTGATTTAATTGGCGAATGAACTCTGCGTCTTGCCATTATCTGAACAACTCCATTGCAACTATTCATTAACATTCAAGTCAGTATTGTATATGAAATCCTGGTGGGGATCGATGTATTTCAGTCCGTTATAACCATTCAAACTATAATTGGCAAGAAAAAGTGTGACTACAATGTAATCACTGAAGAATCATCAAGATAAAATACCAAGAATAAATTTAAACATTCTGGATGAACGATTTTTCTGCTTTCAAATCCCACGTATCATTTACGCGATGAGAATCAGTGCCTGGGTCAGAAGCAAAAGCTTGCATACGAAACTAACCATGTACATTGTTATCATTCTCACGACCAGCATTCTAATAGAAAACCCTGTTTTTCCAAGGATATGATTGATAGCAGTAATAGACGATTTAACGTTTAGGATTCGTGAACGGTAATTAACGGACTCAATACAGAGTTTTTCGCTGGATACCATGCGCTCAGTTATTTCATATTGAAATAATAATTTTTTATCCATTATTTTTTCAGAGTGTTGCCTAATATTTTTTTTGAACTGCAAGGAAGAACTGTTGACTTTCCTCAAAAATCAATTTATTTGATTTTTAATTGAAATAATTAAGTTTTACATTTAGGTACTACTGTTTCTAATGATATGTAGCATATATAAAGCTTTACGTAAGACTGGCAGGCAGAGTTTAAGAGGACGCCTCGATAGCTTAACTCGCTAAGGAACTCGGCAGGACATCGAGGGATCCGGGTTCGAATCTCGGTCAAGGCGAACGATTTTTACACTCCGAAGTTTTTGCAATGAAATACATATTAGCGGATGACTTTGTTGAAAGATACTGTCGCAGCATCTCCCGCAGTGTCTTGGAATTTGCCCTTAAGGCGGGATTTTGATGTGTGACGAGTCGTAACAAGAGTATCAGTGAAAACGCAAACAACTTTTCGTCATGCCAGACGAGTATTCCCAGCGTATGTATCTGGCAAATGCTTCTAATAAATTATACAATATCCTATTCATAGTATTATTATACGGACAAGAAAAGAACATGGCTGAGAAGATTAAAATTATTTCCATACCCAGCGAAAAAGAGAGGAATAACTGGAGTCTAAGACAGTCTTAAAATCATGGAATCGGGGGATAGTTAATCAACATAAACAGAGGAACAAGAATTTTAAATAATGCACATGTAAATAACCCAACTTCGGATAAATTGATTCAAATAAAGAGTTGATACTTCGATATATGCTCCCTTGACCTTTTGAAAATATACATTAACTTTAGTATGAATAAAATGCTTTGTATTATTCAAACTTACTCTGTCATATTACGATATACATACAGGATTGTATATGGGCGTAGAAAATGTTATCGTTACGCTTCGTTAAAACTGAGCATGTTGTGTTTAATTGCGTATCCCTTTGGCGTTATTTGATCATTGCTGTCATAGTAACATAAGAAAACTGTACATTTCCAATACTACCATCATCTTATGGGAAGTAGAGTTTCGTACCAAATTAAATGTGGATCCTTCCAAATTACCATTATTAGCTTTTTGAAGTAAGAGATCGATGAATGCTACTCAATTAAATCATAAAATTATTCTTATATTATACCAACTCTCCCATGGACTACAACCTTGTTGTGGTGGAAGGGCTTGTGTGTTCCGATGACCCCTAGAGCTGTGCTGGCGGGAGTAATAGCAATTGCTGCTGGTAGGGTCACAAATGCTAGATAGGTCGAAGGTTAGGAGCCAGACGAAAGGTAGTCCACGCAGCGTCTGTTCCTCAGTGAGACGGCTGCAAAGGATTCTGACCCCAGTGGGGCGGCCATTAAGTGATGGTGTCACGTTAAAAACACTATTGAGTAAGGCAACGGGTAACCACCTCAATTATTATTCCCAAGAATTTTATGATGGACAGTATAGAACAGAGATGAAGAGAGACCTGTTGTACAGTAGGTTGCTGGATTGGGTTTTATTTGTAGTTTATTAATATTTATTTTTCGTTGTGTATCCATCCAAAAGCCTACATTAACCGGTGGATTACCTAATAATAATACCAACTCTGGAACAACTATAATTCAAGACGAAATTATGGGTGAGAGAATCTTTTTTCAGTCCATTCAACATAAAAAAAATTCTAAACATGATACCTAATATTTACTCAGAGAGAATCAAAATTGTCGATTCTACTAAGAGAGTACATTTAAATGATATCAAATATGCATGTTCCACTAGAAATATTGTCGTGAGTTAGAGTCGGTATACTATAAATCGAAAAGAAATGAATAAGAAACATAATTGTCAGTGGTCTCAATTTAATTCTCACTGAAATTAGTGACCGTGTTAGTTACAATTCAATTCATTATTTGAATAAATAACTCTGCGGGTTTAAATTCAGAGACATTGAGATCAAATTATTATTACGTAATCTACCGTTAAGGTAGGTTTTTGGATGGACACAACTATCAAATAAACATTTTGTGACTCCCCACCTAGCAAACTAATCTACTATATATCAGGTCCCTCTTCACCTCGGTGTACTTCTTTCCTCCCTTCACCCATCCAACATCCCTATCCTGTTCCTACCCTAACCTCGCTTGCCCAACATTCTCCCCTCTATTACCCTCTTCAACATTCCACTACCGCTCAATACGCCTTTCATCCATTTTTCCTGCCTCCATAGGATTTCTCTCAACAAACCCCTCTCCTCCCCCACCATTTCTAGTACTTCCTCATTTGTTTTCCTTTCGGTCCATTTAACCTTCTCCATTCTTCTCCACACCCACATTTCAAAAGCCTCCAATCTACGTCTATCCTCCTGCTTCAGCGACCACGTTTCCGCGCCGTACATAGCTACGCTCCATATCAGAGTTTTTACTAGTCTTGTCTTAATATCCCTACTCAACGTCCCCGTCATCAACTCCCTCCTCCTTGAGAAAGCCTCCTTGCCTAGGGCAATTCTTCTCCTTACGTCCCTACCACTTTGACCGTATTGGTCCAAAACACTTCCGAGATATGTAAACTGTTCTACCTGCTCTATTTTTTCCCTGCCTATTTTAATATTTAGCTTGAGATCAAATTAGTAGTGTAATATTACCGAATAACTACAACCCCTTATTAAGGTTGAGGGCTATAATTATGGCACTTGAAAAGCATGTGCCGGGTTTAAACTCCAAACATTTTGGAAAAATTGGAAAAAATAAATGTATTTAGGCTAGCTAAACATGTATTTTAAAGGTCAAAAATTAATTCCTTGAAATTTTACCTTTCCTTTTAAATAATGTATATTTCTTTTAGAGCTTTTAAGATTTTTGTTAAAAGACATGGAATTCCAGCTGTTATTCCTAAATTTTGGTTTTCGGAAAACGAATATTATAGTCTTTAGTGAGACCCTACTCTTATTATAAAAATATAATATAAATACAATTTTAAATAGTGAACACGAGTGTATCCAAAGTTTTTATTAAGTTTACACCGTTTTTTTTAAATATCATTGAAAGTGTAGTATTAAGTTGTTGCTCCCATAATTAATACCGTGTTAGATCCTCATTTGAATCCAGGTTTCGGTAGGCGCTATGGACATACGAGTCCTCGTAGTTGGCGACATTAAAGCGTTTAAATCACTTACTTATTTTTCCCTTAGTCGCCATGACACTTCATCCAGGTCATTAGCGGCAGTTATTCACAGAACTGCTTAAAAGCTTCCGACGTACTTAAATCAGTATGAAAAATATAAACTCTTTTCGAACACATCCATTTATCATCAGCGTAGAAGTCAAATTCATATCTATTTATTAGTAGACTACTTATTGGTAAACGCTCTTCTTAAATGAAATCATTAAAAGGCGGTATTGTTTTCAGACTTTTCATTTATTATCAAAAGAGAAATGATCATCAATGGTGGGCAAAGGCAAGGCTGGCGCCACTGACGTGGGACTCGCCTCCGAAGTGGCCACCCTCGTGGGCGAAAGCGCCTTGATGGGCCGCCGCTCCTCCGTGGTGGTGGATGATTTGAGGGTGGACGGCGTGTCCGACTCTCTTGACGACGGCGTTGAATCCGTTGTGGTCATCGGCGACGTAGTCCACCTGTCGGATGGTGCCGTCTGCTTCGTTCAGGCTGTAGGATCCCTTAACCACGTCTCCGTCGCGCGTCTCCCATTGGTTCTTGACGTCACCGGTGTGTTTGTCGGCGACTCCATAGTTGTATTGGTACTTCGGATAAGCCTAGATGCCAACAAATACAACATCCATGATTGTCATTCGTAGGGAAATTGTTTCAGTTTACCATATTTAGAGGCCCTCTCTGCAGTTCAAGAGTTGCATAGGATGATTTAGGCGAAAAAATAGGATTTAAATTCCAAGAAACTGCGGGAGATGCCGCAACAGTAACTATTAACGGAGTCATCCGCTATGTGTGTATTATAATGCAACAATTTCAGAGAGTAAAAATCTTTCGCCTTGACCATTGTCATTGTTGCATAGGATTTTAATTGTTTTGTAAAAGTGATAATACTAAGGAAAACTATTGAGTTATGTCCTTCAGCATGGCAATCTCCTAAAGAGTATGATTCTATGTTATAAAATTTGTAAATATGAAGTGTCGTCAGATGAAACTCAGTTATGATTGAATTGACATCACTTACTGAAGTTTATTTTTGAAGTTGAGAAGCAATTTATTAGGGTGAATTTTTTATTGAAATCCACCATCGACTATAGGTATGACAAGTCAAAAAACTAAAATTCTAACTTTGTGTTAATCCAAATAATAAGCAAGCGAGGGAATTCAAGGAAGATATTCATTTTCGGAGGAGTTGACAAGGGAGAAATTGAATTTTGACCTAAACCGACCGTCAATCGAAACTTACGAAGTAATCATAATCATGGTCACCCCCTAATGCCAATCCGCCTTGAGAGTTACCAGGAAATGCCAACGTTTTGGTTGCAAGTGCTGCTAGGCAAACGAGTATCTGGAAAAAGAATAGTTAATAATTCCTGGAGTAGTTAAAATGAAATTCGTAAAATATGCTTAAAATGTAATATTATAAACACATAAATGTACTAGTAAATTATAATTTGATCATAAACTAAAATTTGACACTGCTGTGATTGAAAAAGGAATGATTTCAGTTAAAAATTAAAGCATCTGGATAGAAGTTCTTACCTTTTGCTGTGCTTATTTAAAACATGCACATTTTACTATTGAAACGATTAAAGCAATGGAAAAAAGATACAGAGCAAAAATGATGTTTGTATTCCTTCTTTAATTAATATGTATATATGTTTGGGTCGCGGTGGTCTAGTGGGTAGAGCGTTAGACTACTGACCGGAGGGTCCCGGGTTCAATTCCCGGGCAAGGCACTCTGGGCACCTGCAGCTCCACCCAAGCTAGTTGATTTTTCGTGTACCAGATATTTCTGGGAAACCATAACCGGCACAGGGAAAGGAACTGGCCCCCCTACCCTGATGTGTGAATATTCACACGCCGTCGGGCTTGGCACACGGGTGAGCTCTACCATCACCTACTAAACCGACCTTCGGGTTGATTACTGTGTTTATGGTTAATATATATATATATATATATATATATATATATATATATATATATATATATATATATATATATATATATACTACCTTGATCAAAAAGTTCCCGGAATTTATTCAGAAAATTAAAAATACAAGTTTATTCAACTAAATCTCCCAACTCACCACCAGACTTCTCCCAACACTCCCCTCTACTCCTCCAACATTTCCTCGTATCATTTCTTTTTCGTCCTTTCCAATTTTTCCATCCTTCTCCACGATCACTTGTCAAAAGCCCCTAGTCCATCCCTATCATCCATGCTCTAATGACCACGTTGTCGTGCCGTACAAAAGTACGCTTCTTATCAAAGTTTTGACTAGTCTTTCGTTAACATCCTTACCAAACGTCTCTGTCTACAATTCCTTCTTCCTTGTGAAAGGCTCCTTGCCTAGATCAATTCCTCTTCATCTTACGACCAACTACATACTATATATAACTTTTGGACGGCACAATAGAACACAGAATAAAACAGATAACACGTAAAAGGACACTCACACTGTAGATGATTTAAGCTTTCGGCCTGCTCCGAGGCCTTCTTCAGGTCAGGCCGAAAGCTTAAATCATCTACAGTGTGAGTGTCCTTTTACGTGTTATCTGTTTTATTCTGTGTTCTATTGTGCCGTCCAAAAGTTATATTGCTCTCGTGAGTACTTCCGCATCATCGATATATATATATATATATATATATATATATATATATATATATATATATATATATATATATATATATATATAAGCTATATATATAAGCTATATATATATATATAAGCTATATATATAAGCTATATATTTTATACGTAGCTAAGTAAATTTACGCTAAATGTCGTGTCTCTTATTAGGGCTAAAAATTACCTGAGATATCATTTCGATAGAGCTTAATTGTGAATACGCTTTGTGTGAAGACTGGTGTGTCTCTGATACCTTGACTGCAAACTGCTGCTGTATTTATATAAAAGTTGAAGCAGACCGCAGCTGACATGTATGCCACGTAAATCAAGGAACGTAATAAAGAATTTTGAATGGCTGTGAAAAGTCAAATTTCGAAAAGTGACCTGTTAATTCATCTACAAAGATGGAACATTTTAATTGGTGAAACGCTATAATGACCACGAAGTAGAATTAATGAGTAATCCTGAATGCATTGCTATCGCATTTCACCGAAATGTTTTAATGGAATCTATAATTCTTGAATAGATTTGGGATTATATTTTCAGTGATTTACGTAGTTGTCTTTTAACGTGGATGGAGAATAATGAACCGCGTCTCAATGTTCCATTTTTTATGGTATCACCAGAACCAAGAGTTACCACGTTAACCAAGAGTTATCTATTGATAATCCTGATGTCAAAAAGAATATAAGCAATTCAAAATGGACAAAGAAAATAATATTGCAAAAAATTTTGTTCTCTAATAGAGGCATGATTCGCCCAATATACGACTAAGGGACCATTTTTGAATTATCCAATAAATATACCCCTGCAAAACAAAATATTCCATAACCAACTATTTGGCCACTGCGACTACTATTAAGAAGGTTCATCGCTTGCCCTTCCACAACGGGTATGGGTACGGCTGCCTTTTTCAGACTAAAATTGCCGTGTACAAACTATATCCTTCATAAGATAATTCTCTTAAAACTATACATATACCCACTTCTTTGTTGTTGGCTATTGACAACCTGGAATTATTTTTCCTTCACCCTAATGTGTGCACTTATCAGTTATTACGAAAACAAAATACTCCCATATTAGGTCCTAGAAGTTTACATGCATATTACCAAATAAAATATTTAAAGTTATTTTCTTCTTTGATCAGGAAATTATTATGAGTAGCTGTCATATTTGAATCTTTTTAGAATTTCGATTTTACAAGAATTAAGATTCCCAAGTTCCCCACACAATTCAAATTTATCCCATAAGGATGTCAATTTAGCTTTAATTGAAACACATATTAATCACATTCAGAACTGCAGTTGCGTGGTAACCCTTAGTTGCTTCCTAATAGTTGGATAGAGTCGAGCCTCTGCTTTTTAGGCTACAATTAGACTGGTATACATCCTTCGATCTATCATTCATGGATTGCCATGCCAGAAGCATTTGTTATACTTCCCTTCTCTTGCATAGCTACGATTTACCAAAGAGAGTCTCTTCACCTACAGTATGATAATAGTCAATTGGGATGGGCTATTAAATTATGGAATCCTGACTTTGGCAAAAAATCATTAGGATTAACATCTGTTTAATGAAAACATTACTCTAATTTTAGGTAGTTATCAAAATCATAAATCGATTCTATAAATGTTCGCTTCTTTTATTTCATGTGGCATTAAATTCTCCTCCCATGTCCTTTTCATCATACACTTTCACAGAGATTGATGTTTCTTGAATTCCAAATAATTTACCAGCTCAATGACCTTCAGTAATTCGTCTGTCGTGCGTGTGTCAATATAAAATGAATAGTTTTGTGGCCGATCCTCAGACTCGTATACCAGTTCGGATAAGACTATGTCATGACTTTGAGAATGATACGTCCAATTCCTTGGTGCTTGGGAATGCAAAAGATTGTAATTAATAATTTCGAATCATCTTTTCAAGTTAATACTTATCATAATATTTACTTGAACTATTTATATGCATTCTTTTTTCCCACCTAATAATTTGCCCTTTGCTGTAAATGAATAGTCACTCAGGATAGCCTTTTTTAATTCTTAATTTTCTGCTATATCCAGAGTGGAATTGAGTCATATGCATTTATAATTTCAAATTGGCAAGACAATACGTCAATGTGAAACTCGGATTTAATCAGGTAGACCTTTTCTAATTGGCATACACTTAGATCTGTTGAGAGTATGGCCTATGACATCAAATAGTTAACTCTGATCCGTATCTTACTATTTGCTGAATCCAATTTTAATTCTTTCCCTTATGCTAGTCTTTAACTCTGATATTTTTTGTTTCTTGTAACGTTATCAGCTGGTCTACCTCAATTTTATCTTTTCACATCGTGATCTTTTAAATATTACATTCGAAGTTATTTTCATTGAATTTTGCGGTGGTAGAGTTTTTTTACTTATACTTACGGTATAACGGCTTGGTCGGAAAAGGAAAACAAATAAAGGCGTGCTGTGTATAGAGGAGGAGAGGGAATTGTTGGGAGAAATCATGAGGCAGGAAAATGGATGAAATGCATTTTGATCGGCAATGGGATGTTGAAGACTGTAATGTAGGGGAGAATGTTAGGTAAACGAGGAAACGGCAGGAATAGGGTAGGGATATGTTGGACGGGATGAAGGAAGTACACAGAGATGAAAAGGGACCTGTTGTGGAGTAGGATGCTGTATTGTGTTTTTTCAGGAGATAGTTATTTGGTAGGTGTGTCCATCCAAAAACTACGTTAACTGGTAGATGATCTAAAAAAAATCCCTTGGTATCTAAGTATCAACTTCAGAAGAATATAATAATATCTAATGCTAATCTAATAATATGCTAATCTAATCTAATAATAAAGATGATAATCCATAAAATATAATGATCTCTCTGTATTTTCGATGTGATTCTTCATCGACGATGATTTCCAAAAATATTGCTTGTATCTGAGACCATATACGTGTAAACTTCTGAGGACTTCTTCTCTCTCTCTCATCATGCTTAACGGGTTTGACATTCTCGCTATTAGCCACAAAATGGAATAGTCCAGGTAAACTTTTTTTTCCACAAGAAATTTGTATATCATTTCCTATATTCCTTTGCATGGATCTATTACCTTATCTTTCTGGAGAAGGCTTACGCGGCGTTCAGATTGATTACGCCGATTTACGACTTTCCTCCGGGTTGGTATTATGTTGTTAGCAACATACTAGTAATGCCATCGTGGAGAAACTCAGAAGGCTGCTTGATTCATCTCTTAAATTCCACTTCAAAATATCCAATGCTGTATATGCTGTATGCATATCTGCTGTTTTACGACTAAACCTCTTGTGACATAATTTCGAATTTTGATACTAGTAACGTAAATATGTTTACGTTTACGTTACGTTAACGTATATGCTTACTTTATGACAAGCGTAAAAGTGATGAATTTACCCTCCTGTTTAAAATAGAGTTGCGGTACAGCTTGATTTTCAAATTGCAGCTCGTAGTCCAGACGTAATAGAAGCTTTAATCGATTCTGCAGGAATGCGAAAATTTTTATATCCTGCTCCGTGTTCTCAGTCTTTCCTGATAATCTCTCCATCTGGGGTTTTGTGGCGGACACGGAGAGAGACCCCTTTTCAAGATTGAAAATTTATTTAGATAATCTAATCTATAAATAAACTACAATAAAAACAGCTTTCCTTGTTCAGTTATCCATGAATATTTATTCATCGTGATTTTACTCTAAAATAGAAGGAAAGTATTTTTTATGGGTAGCAGTAGCAATAAAAATAGTCATTAGTTGCTTTTAGAGTTTTAATTTATTGTAAAAAATTCGAATGATCATCAATGGTGGGCAAAGGCAAGGCTGGCGCCGCTGACGTGGGTGTCGCTTCCGAAGAGGCCCCTCAAGTGGGCGCCGTGATGGGTAGCCGCCCCCCCGTGGTGGTGAATGACTTCAGGGTGGACGGCGTGGCCGACTCTCTTGACGACGGCGTTGAATCCGTTGTGGTCATCGGCGACGTAGTCCACCTGTCGGATGGTGCCGTCTGGTTCGTTTAGACTGTAGGATCCTTTGACTACGTCTCCGTCGCGCGTCTCCCATTGGTTCTTGACGTCACCGGTGTGCCCGTCGGCTACTCCATAGTTGTACTGATACTTCGGATAGGCCTGATTGTGTAAAAAATGTGTTTAAATAACCATTATTATTTACACTTAAAGGTTTTATATTAAAGTTTAGAAAACATGCGGATTTTATGTTTTTATTATGAAAAGGGTTTGGGTTTTCAAAAATTTTAACTGAATCTTATGAATAAAATACTATCATAAGATTTTGAAAAATATTAGTGCATTTGAGCTAAGAAGTAATTAAATTTTGTGTTAAATATTACTTTGGGCTCTTTCTTGACATTTTAAAGTAAGAAAAGATCACTTCCTTTGTAACCAATGTCTTATGCTCAAAACAAATATATGGGTAGTAACACTCCGAACGTCGACAGTTAATACTAACTTACGTAATAATCAACGTCGTGGTGACCTCCTGATCCTAAGTCGCCATTTGAGATACTAGGAAATGCCAAAGTGGTCGTTGAAATTGCTGCTATGCAAACCAATACCTAGTAAACAATTAAAGAGGAGATTTTGTAATTTTTCATGATAAAATTATTACCTTAAAACATGACTATTATTAGCGCTGAAAGAGATTTTATATTAATCCAAGTAGAAGCATATATCACTTGATTTTTAATAAGAGTAGCTCGTTTTAAATGTATTTTGATGATATGCATTTAATTTTGCGTCTCATGTAATTTTCATAGAGCATACGGCTGTCCTATGTTTGTCTGAATAAATGGGAATTGTAGCGTTTTGAACGATAATGGCGATTCATTTTCCGTATTCAAAATAATAACACCATTGTGCACCAAGTCTGTGCACACATAATAGCAACAGCAAAAACTTACTTGAGAAATCATCTCGGCAATACGTAATTGTGGATATGCTTCGGGTGAAGGCTGGTGCGTCCCTATTATAGTGCCTGAGTACTCCCATTATATTTATGCCAAAGCCGAAAGGAAGCTTCGGCGAACATAGGTACCATTTGAATCATGGAAAGCAATGGAGAATTTTAAATGACTGAGAACAGCTAATTTTGGAATGTGACCTGTTAATTAAGAGAAAACGATGGATTTTAATTGGTGAAATTATGCGAATTTTTTCGGGGTGGATTTTAATAAGTTACACAATTATATGCAGGGCTTCAAGCCTTAGCACAGCGCTCTCTTATAATTTCCATCGATACTTAATTGAGGTCACGCCTGCCAATAAAATTAGGGGCTAAAATTATTTCTTCTCTTTCACCGTTAAACTCAGCTATTATGTATTTATCTAATGTTTTCTTATGAATATTAGCTTTGCACGCCAAGATAGCAATGACCCAGCATTTTAAATAATTGCCCGCCGCTTTCTGTTCGTATACGAATCTGTTTTCTTATTTAGGATTTTTCACGTAAATAGGAGCTTTTCTATGTGTCTTTCTGTTTTCCTATTTCTGGTATTCCTCCATTTGTTAGTGATATGGAAAGTTAAATAGAGGTGTGATTGGCTGATCTCTCACCTCTCTGGCTTATGAAATTTACGCGGAGGATATAGCCAGTGAGGTATGTATAATGTGTAAAAATAAATAAAAGGAGGCATTCACTAATTCACAGAAGACTCGTTTGCAAAGGGGAAGTACCATTTTTATTCATTTTTGTAGCATGTAGTCAGCCGAATCGGGAACCATGAAGACAGATTAATCTCAGCGAACAGATTTAAATGTGGGATTATTATGGCATAGTCTAGGTAATATATTTACCTGACATTTTTTCCTCAATAGAAAAATTTAAGTCTTTTAGATAATTTATTTCTTCAAATTCATTTTCGGCAATGCTTACTAAGAGCTTTCTATTATTTTTAAGTTACCTTATCTAGGTCAACATTTCTCTATTGACAATTAATTTTTCATCCGTGTGTTTCGCATAGAGGAATTAGTTAAAATATTACAAAACTAAACGTATTATATTTGGTGAAATTGAAATATTTTTAACTACTTCGATATTTGCCTAGTATAGCATATCCGCCAGCACCTGTTCGGGCAACGACGTTGTTAAGATGGAGCTCTTATCTATCTTTTCATCCAGCGTATACCTTCATTGATGTCATTACTGCTCGAACTGTTGGTCAAGGTGTCAAATGAATATATTTTTATCTTTAAAATCGCAGAACTAAAAGTTATATTTTTGTATTATATTCACCTATTGACGATTCCAAACTGTCTACAATGTGTAAGACATTTTATATTTTTGATAGCAGATTTTCCGAAGCTGACTGTTCTTTTCTCTTTTTTTTCAATTCCGAAATCATATTTTTGGTTTTCTATTTCATTGGGTACCAATTTACTTTACAGCAATTTTCTGGATATCATGGTATCCAGAAAAGGCCCTTGTTCAAGTTATCTTTTCACCTATATTTTCCAGCCAATTGTTTCTCAATCGCTTCATACTGTCCGTATACAAGTATGTGTGCTTTGAAAGACCACCTTCGTAGTTCAATCCGATGTTTTGGGGGCACCTATGTTTTACGCGCGGTAAGCAAAATCCTCTAAGTGATAACTGTTCGTTCTAAAATAGTTTCACAGTTTTTATATTTAATCTTGGGTTTATTAGGTGCTCAGTGTATGAAAATTTTATACACTGATTTAATATATTCTTTATAAGGGAGACATGACATCACTCTAAATGACAGTATTACAATAAATTTCAAAATTTGCCTTTTGTTTAAGATCTTTTTTGTTATTTGTGTGTATGTATGATATGTATATACTTTTTATATTATATATATATATATCTATTTCTATGTTTGAATGAATATTTGTGCACCGTATGGCGGGACTTCGTATTTGAATGTGTATATATATATATATATATATATATATATAAACAAAAAAAATGCTCACAAACAGTCAGGAGTACAGGTTTCACTCAGTTTACGATTTCAATTCATTAACTTTAATTAGGAGGGACAATTAAAGTGTCGCCTTGTTTCTCTATCTACTTCATCGTTTACAAACCTGTATTATGATTTATGCCGACAGCTGAGCCAACGCTTCTTATATTGTAAGAAGCAGCTGAAAAATTATAGTTCCCCATTATTTATCATAAAAGTTAAGTTTATTTGTGGTTTAGTGTTTTGCTGGATTTCAGTGATGTCTCAAATTAGTTCTTTAAGAGTTAACTTTTAATGGTCATCCGTTTTTGCATACGAATTCAGTATTCACTATGCCTGGTAAAATAAAATCGTAATCTCCCACATTACACTTCAATGAGAGACATCAGACATTACTTGCTACTGATATTTGAACTATCTCTTACAAAGCTTTGGTCAAAATGTAAAAGTAAGACCCGAAGTTCTTGTTCTTTCATTTATTGCGGTATTTACTTATTATAGTATGTTTTTATCAACTTGATATGTTGTCACCGGAAAGCTGTCATGAAAGCTATAAGGACCACAGTCATCCATTTTTTCTTGACTTTTTTATACCTGTACAATGTACACTGCAATATAAGCCCCAGATTCACCTACTTTTGAAAAGCCAGACTATATGCTATAATGTTAATTAAAGCTGTCAATAAATGTGGTTGAATTTGCATACCTATAGTGATGTTTTCTAGATTCTAGTAGCCAAGGGTGTCGTTGAGATCGATAAGTAACAGAGAAGCCTTATTTCCAGTTTTTACTCACTTCTTAAGGTTTAATGACGTTACTGATGTCCCCTTTTATTTGGCACTTCCGTAATGCTCATTCCAGTTTTGTGTTCCATTTGTAAAAAAAGAGATTTTCGTGTTTTAATGTATTGAAGTTGATTATGCACTTTCGCCATTATTGCATGATATCATCTACAAACTCTTAATAAAGTTTACGTGCGGTTGAATGTATTAAAGTTCGTCGTTCAGCGGTAGTTAATTGGTTACTAATTCATTCGCAAATCGGAAAATGAGATTTTTTCGGTGGCTATTAGCTACCTGCATCTATAGAATACCGATTACATAATTATTAGCTCCATTAAAGAAATTTCGTATGTGGTATTTGCTTTTCGGTATTTTCAGAAATTGAACGGGGTTGTCGGTGGCAAGTTGTGTGTTACCTCGCAGGGCTTGAGCTTATTATCTTTTGATACCAGAATAAGATATTAATGCAAAGTACTGGGAATTGGACGCCTGAATCATTAGTATTACTGCTTTGAGGATCCTTGTCGGGACTACTCTAAAGTTTGAAATGTGTACAAGGGGTAAATATTTTTTAAAGCACTCGGAGAATCTTAGTAGATTTGCTTGTAATTTGCTTTATTTTTGCGGTGCGGTTATTTTCTACTGCTTTGCCTTAAATACTGTCTAATTTTCAAGAGCTTTGCCAAGTTCAACGTCTGTCCCAAAAGTAGTAGGATTGAGCCAATTAAAAAAAATGTAATGCTGAAATGAAGCATTCATTTAAAAATCTTTGAAGTAGTACCCTTGTGCGCCAAACACCGCTGCTTCGTACGCCATCTGAAAGAACGCGCACTGAATCCTGTTAGGCTCCCGTGCCATGACCTATTGTAACGCTTCCACCTAGCCGTGGTGACTTCCTTTCAGCGCAAATTTTAGGCGGGGCAAGAGGAAGCAGTCTGGTGGTGCTGAAAAAAGATTGGATCCTCTTTCGCATGGTCAAGCAGCTCTTGGCAGATCTGCGTTCGAGCTTCCTTTTGCTCATCCGAGAATACTTGCGGCACCAACTCCACACACACATTTCTCATATCCATGTTTTCAGTCTCAGGTCGATGTAGGGATGCCAAGTTCATCAAAAACCATGCGAACACTTAATATGCAATATCTGTCCAACAAAGTTCTCACATTGGCAAGTTTTTTGTCACTCTGTAAGGTCGAAAGGTGTCCCGAACGTTGGGTGTTTTCAACATTTTCTCTACCATTCCGAAACAACTTGTGTCACTCAAAAACACCCGATCTATCCATGACGTGATTACCTTAAGATGCCTTGAGCATGTTCTGAGTCTCTTTCCTGTTTTGACCATTTTCACAATAAATATGATAACATAGCGGTGTCCCAATGACTGGTTCAGGGCATAGCGTAAAGAGGTCACGTTATATAAGTTTCGCAGACGAAATAACCGCACTCCGCAAAGGAGTCAACTGCCACCGGCCTCCAGCCTTTTTTGAGTCTGTAACTCAGCAAGAGAAACTGTCAGCCGTCGGTCAGTCTATCCGAGAAAAAAAGTCAAGACTACTTTCGGGACAGACCTTGTACTCGTATATAGGGATACTCGAGTTTTTCTCTGGACATAGGTATCTATTTTGTAATGCACGCCAACTATTCGGTTGATCCCTGAAGTAAACTTCAAGCCGTTATTTCATAATGTAGATCTTACATGCGTACTTACGTGTGTGTATACATTCTATTTCTAGAGAACAAATATTTTTTGGCGCGACTGCTAAAGCTTCTGCTCTATGAGTTTGTGGTTGTGTGAGATGTAACTACAGTTTGCATTTTCGTTAGCTGTTTCCCTCCGAAGAATCTTTAATTGCTCAAATAAAAGAGCGAGATAATAAATAATTATTAGTAAGCATGTCAACAGTTTCCGAAACTTTATTCCGTGTTTTATTTAAAGAAATTAAGGAATTGTCGAGCATGCGTAATTTAGCCACCTCCCCCGTCATAAAATGTTTAACTACGGGAATTACTGATGTTAGCAATCTGCCAAAGAAGAACTGCGGGATGGTTTTTTTAGAAATACTAGTGTTTCGTTGTTGCTTTAGAAGTCAATTACTCTCCTACAATAGAATTTCTGCGTTTTAATTTCCACATTTAGCTATACGTTCAATTATTTTATGTAGAGATACTATAAAATTACTATATTTCTGACGTTATAAAATACAATGGTGATTTAAGATAACATTTTTCCAAATTTTTTAGTAGATTTGACAACTATTATATGGTTAATTTAGCCCGTGTTTATAGTTTCGCCTTAAACAAACTTGATCGCCATGGAAGGTACAGGCTGGGTATATGACCACAAATGGAATTTTTGAATACCTACCTTTTAGTATACGGCTTACATTTCTATTCAAGTACCAAGAGTGTATTCTTGCAGTTAATAAATTAATATGCACTTATACTTGGTTTCAAGGTTGTTCGATTCTTAAAAATGATAAAAGACACATGGCTGCAAAGAATTTGAAGGGCATGGGGTTGCTTAAATTTAATGGATTCACCAAATTGCCACATCGCAAAAGTAAAAGATAATTTATCGCTTAAAAGAAACCTTTTTATTACTATAATAAATACAGGTTTTCAACTTAGTGACAAAAAAGATTTAACAATCGAAATTAGGTATTATGTAATTATGGTATTGATGGAAATTTCCTATTTAATAGTGTCCTCCGTGATGAGCAAAAGCATAGTTGTTTCCATTAGCATGGGATGTGGCACCTCCGTGGTGTCCTCCATAACCACCAGCGAAACCACCATATCCTCCGTGGTGTGGGGCAGCTGCGTAATGTTGTGGGTGCACCGCCTTTCCTTGACGCTTGACGACGGCATTGAATCCGTTATGCTTGTCGGCAGTGTACTCGACAACGCGGATGGTGCCGTCGGCTTCATGAAGGCTATAAGATCCCTTGACCACGTCACCGTCTCTGGTTTCCCACTGGTTCTTATTGTCCCCGGTCTTGTGGTCGCTCACTCCGTAGTCGAAATTGTACTTGGGATGGGCCTTAAATGTAAAATCACAATAAGTTCATCTTCCAAACTGGTTATTTTACTGGGTCATAGAATGAAAATGTTATTTAGGATGTCTTGGATCGAGATATTTATCCACACTATAAAAAAAATTGCGCAAAGAAAGTGTAGTTAAAGATTAGGATTGATATTGGGTTTGATTTTCATTTTTAGATTACTGTATGGTATATTGAATCTTGTTTATAGCTTAAATAATGTTTTATGTAACAGAATATTTCACGTTCTGGCTTGTATTTCGTTATTAATAAACTCGGGTACAAGTCTATGATCACTTGAATGCAGATTCTTAGCGAAGGGAAGCTATTAAACGCTTGAAAATGGACCACATGCTTAAGTATTTAATGCTATAGCGACAAGTGAAAATTGACTCAACATTATATAAAGCAAAAGTATTTACAATCAATATTCCTCTTTTCAACTGTATACCAGTTCTAACGATATGTATTTACAAACAAACATATTTTTACAAATTTAATCAAACTGATTGAAAAATGAGCTTGAGTTTAGTGTATTATAAGCGCTTATATTATCTGAATATAATCACATGTCGAGAAACTATATAAAAAACGATAAAACTATAAACCATATAAACCATTTAACCTTGGTGCGGATTCAATTGTGGATGAGTCATTATTCTGTTTCAATTGAATTTCAATCACGTATTAAGAATTTTTTGATCAATTCATCCAGAGTGTTCAATTTATTAACTTTTACACAAATGAAACTTACATAATAATCGACGTGTTTTTCACCACCATAGTGACCAGGAACAGCTGTGGAGCTGGCCACAAGGGTAAAAATAACTGCAACCTGGAATTAATATGGTCAAAATTATAATTTCCAATATTATGATTTATGTTTTCATTCCGCAAGTTTCAATTACATTTTACCGAAATATTTCACTCTTTTCAATGGCTAATTCACATATATCCTCTGAATTAGGTAATCTTTATAATAGTTTTAAGGTTATTTGAAACAATTCCTTTAGTTTTTAAACTTTGATTTATTTCTAAGAAATAAAACTACTAAAAAATCGAAATAATTATTGGACAGAAATTACTTTGTTGGTAATTTTCATATAAATATTCGGAGATTTTCACCATTAATTATTGTTAGTCTCAACGTATGCTTTGACAATTTAGTGCGATAATGAACTAGTATGGTTAACCGACTACCTCAAATATTACGCTCATTTATTTTTCTTTGATCGTTCGAGATCTTTTACGTTTCCTTTAAAATTGGATTAAATCTAAGAATTTTCCGATAATAAGGTTGATACTAAAGAATACCTTCAACTGCTATTCTGAACTTATCTAAAGAGATCTGTAAATTAAGTAATGAGACTGGCAACTTAGCGTGCGTTCTGCCAACACTGGAGGCGCTTGGCTTGGAGGGGAGACGGCAGGGGAACATGTGATCCGCCTTCAGTACGGGTTTGAATTTGCTCTAGCGATTTTTTTGTGAAACAGTTTTTTCTATTGTTTTCTGAAAATGGATGGCATCATTTTCGAGCAATCAGGTACGCTATCAGGTTTTTCTTGAGACTTGGGCACAGTGCAACGGAAACACGTGCTAAACTTCAGCAGGCCTGCGGACATAGTGTTTTGTCAAGAGCTCAGGTTTTTCGGTAGTTTAAGGCATTTTCAGAAAGAAGAAAGTTGATTGAAGATGAACTACGAAGCGAAAGGCCCTCATCTTCAGGATCGATGAAAAAGACGACAGAAACCGAGATATTGTGCGATCAGAATGATCGAGGAAGAGTTGAATTTGACCCACATCACCGTTATTCAGATTTTGATCAATGAATTGGGGATGAGAAAAATCTCCGCACAAATGGTTCCAAAAAACTTTTCGCAAGATCAAAAGGACATCAAGAGGGAAAGGAATCTTGAATATTTGAATAAGATTGAAAATGACCCCATTTTCTGTAACGTATTAATGCTGATGACGAGTCTGGGGTGTTTGAGTACGACCCAGAAACCAAGCGCCAGGGCATGGAGTGGCACACTTCAACGTGTCCAAGGCCCAAATAAGCAATGATGAGGAAGTTGAAGATCAAACTCATGCTTATTTGTTTTTTTGATATCCATGGAATCTTCAACAAAGACTTTCTACCCCTAGGCCAAACGGTCAATCAACAATTTTACCGGAAGATTCTTGGAAAACTTTGAAAAAGGGTCATTAGCGTGAGACCAAACATTAAGTCCAACTGGGTGTTGCATCTCGATAAATGCTCCTTGTCACACGGCAATTGCAATAAACGAGCCAGTAAAAACATGCCTGTGAGTCCTCAGCCTCCTTATTCACCTGACTTGAGTGCTTGTGACTTTTTTCTCTTCCCGAAGTTGAAAAATCACCGCAAGAGAACTCATTTTGAGACAGTCGAAAATATTCAAACGGCTGTAACTGACCAGCTGAAGGCTATTTCAGTATCGGAGTTCCAGCACTGCTATGAGGAGTGAAAGAACCGTCTCCTGCGCTGTGTGGCTTCAGAAGGACGTTATTTTGAGGGTGACAATATAAAATTGTAATTCTAATCGAATGAAAAGAATGTATCATTAATTAAGTTACTGACTTTATATGTTTATGTGTGTGTGTACACACAAGGTCACATATATACTATGGCCTTAACATCTGACTTTTAGCAATTGTATAACAATCACAAGCATCCGCAAATAACACCAGTTCTTAGACGGAGAAAATTCCACCTATGTGGGAATCGTACCCACCATTTTCTGATTTTTACGGCAAGGTCGTTACCCCGTTGCCACTGTGAACAGTACTATGATTATAGATCTCATTCAGTATTAATAACCATTTTCAATTCAAAAGTGAACTTACGTGAGCGATCTGCATTTTGCAATTGGCGAGGTTGTTCAGGAGAGATTGAAATGATTTGTGATATGACTGTTGGCAGACCGTCATATTTATATCATGCTTCGAATGACTACGCCAGCAGTTTCGGTGATTTTGTTGCGTGAAAGCGGCAAAAGAAAGGCCGTGTCGGAGATGAAGTGGGGGATTGGAATGCTGTGACATATGTAATTCGGTGAACGGTAATCAACCGACCATGGAGTTGGCTGGTGCTGCCCCTTTATAATTTTTTCGTTAGGAAGAGAATTTCCTCATTGCTATCTTCCTGACGTGAATATCAAAAAGAAAGTCTATGATCAACAGCTAAGAAATACTTGAAATTAAGCTTTCTCCAGCAGTTTGATAATCCGATACATCTTCACTCAAGGCTACAATAATTTGTTTAATACCCATTTTTATAATATTATGGCAATTATAGCGTGGCTTATCCATCCACTGCTTTGTTCTATACAGTTATCATTTCATAATTGCTATTCATCGAGGTCGTTTATTTTATGTAACGGAAGGAATGCTCAAAAAAATACCATTACGCCTTTTTTTCATTTTTTGCTGTTTTAATTCAATAGATTCCTTCTTTTGAAACATATTCAGCACCGTGCTCCAATCTTTCACTTTCTTTGTTTAGCAATTTTCATACCAGCTTCCTGTCGTGCACCACCTAAGAAGAATTTTCTTGTTTGGCCTCCGTTTCTAACTATTTTTTCAATGAATAATATAATTTTTGCTATAATAGAAATGAATATTATCATATTTCCAGTTATGTAAAGAGTTCAATTCTCTTTAAACGTTATTGTTGAATTGGGACCAATAATTATATTTTTTTCCAGATAGTTATTTTCATACTTACTTTTCAGCTTCATAAAATCCTAACCTGCTGTAATCGAGCGGAAAAAATTTCAAATTTTTCGTAAGGTTTTCGTAAGATTTTCGTAAGGCTATATCATCCTCTATATATTGTTTCTAGATTTATTTTAGATAATTCAAAATCTAATATTTGAGGAATGCCGGTTTGAGATCCAAATGAAGAAATATGCGATTCAGGATCTGACTATGCTCACTCAAAAATTATTATGCATTCCAAAACATGGAACAATAATTGCTGGAGCTTTGTTTTGAATAGTTTTTGTCGTCCGTTTAAATTCTTAATAATCACCGTAGTACCATTGTAACCCTGCAAAATCCTTGAAATCTTGTTACAATAATCAATTAATTTATTTACGTATATGAATATAAAATATATTTCAGGAGACCTGTCTGAATTTACATTATGAGAGCAGAAAGCCTGCTTCTCTCAATGCTAACTCGAGTAATAGCAGAAACTATTAGAGTTGTTGCATTCGTAGCTTGTTAGTGGAATTTCATTTACAAGTAAATCAATTATAAAATGCAAGACATTACACCTAAATCTAATTTCGTATATTTTCGGACACTATTTTGTTTTTAACTCTGTAATTTACGTCCCAAGTGATAAATGATTGGCCTACATTAGATCTAGTAGAGCAGTTCACGTTATCTTGGATTAGGAATGAGCAGAGATATTCACATTAGTAAGAAAATAAGAAAAAATGCTTTGGGCAAAGAAGCTTTTACAAGAGGGAGAGAATTGATTACAGGGATGATAAGAAAGGAGATCCATGAAAGGATAGTGGCCATTTAGGTGTAAAAAGTGTTCTAGCACGACACTTACTGGTTTATGCAAGAGCATAAGCGTAGTGAGGAGGTTTGTGAAATGAGAGATAGATAAGGATGAACTGATACGAAAGTCAAGCGATAAAATAGTAGGAATTGTGGCAGAGGTGAGAGGATTGTTTTTAGGAGGATTGATTGAGGATTGTAATCTGGGCTGAAATAATTGAATATGAGCATTTTTACTGGCGATGAAATGCTGTAGATTGATATTCACTGGAGTGTTAGAAAATGGAGATGGGAAGGAAAGAGGTTTAGGACGGATTGAAGCGAGAGAAAATGTCTAGAGAATTCAAGAATAGTTTATTGAAATCAGGGTTGTAAGACCTTGTTTTGTTAGACGAGGGTAGGATTAGTGTGTAACTATGTATTCACCCAAACGGTGTCTTGATCAGAATAATATTATATAATAATATACATGATCGGCAATTGAAAAATGGGACAATAAATGGTACTTAAAATTAGTTTTTTGCAGATCACTTGAGATGCCATCTGTATTTGTTGTATAGAAGTTCATGTTTAAGGAATCACACCGAAAGAAATACCGCGGTTCTAATTCTGGTCAAGACACTAGTGTTTTCCTTTGAAATCGACTTTAATTGGTCTTTCTCACCTCCATCCATTGTTCAGCTATATTGTTCTTCTTAATTATATTATCGTTTCCATCAAAGTGTTATAGAGATAATTTCAATAGTTTAATTTTCCTTGGTCAACAATTTGTATTTGTTCATTTTACAGCATAAAAGAGTGCAAGTCACTCGTATACTTTCACAAATTGAAATGGATGAACAAAATTGCGAATATTAAAAGCATCAACGAAATGGTTATGTTCTGAATCATACCTCTCGGTTTTTTGGAAGATTCCTTTTGCTTTTGGTTTGATGCATATCTTATGCATATTAAATGAAGTTCTTGCAGATTTTATGCATGACTTAGCCTCGTGAAAGCAAACTTACTTGATGGCCACAGAGATGATAAGGTAGAATGATGAAATATGGTCCAATTAACAAATCCGGTAAAAGATCATCATTCGATACCGATCGATATGCTTCTATATTGTCTTAAACTTCCGTACATATACCATACGTTATATAATTATTGGTGTCAAATATCATATGAGAGACCATTGAATTCCTTCCTATGTTCGTGTGTTTTAAGTCATAGTGGAAATGATGTTACTATTTGAATATATGTAACTCGAGATGTTGTAGAAAGAGAGAGAAACTCGAGAATATTGAAAAAAAGAAAAATGTTAGTCGTTGTGCTACACAATATTTTAATGCGAGGCATCCTCATAAAGTAAGACCCGTTTGATTAAGGAAAAAATATACTCATATGAAATACATTTTATTGGCAGATTTTGGGCTACAAACCTACTTCAATTTTCTACGTAATTGCCGTTCACTTCTAAGTATTTTTCGTACCGCTGCAGCAGCTTCTTTAACCCCTCTGCATAGAAGATCGCCGCCTGAGAGTTGAACCAATTGACAACGCCGTTCTTTAGTTCCTCTTCGGTTTCGAAACGTGGTCCTCTAGATCACTGTTTCAAGTGCATAAAGAGGATGTATTTGATAGGTGCAAGGTCAGGACTGTACGGTGGGTTGTCAAAGATTTCCCAACGACCGAAAAACTCTCGTCCACTGGACATTCTTTGCTCTTTGTGGTGGTCGGTGAGCATTTTCGGTACCCACCTTGCACGCAATGTGTGGTATCCGAGGTTTCCTGTGACCATATTGTAAACAGTAGTGCGTCCAAGTTGAGGAAATTGTTCAGCCAGGCCATTAATTGTCAATCGACGATCACATGGCAGTTTTTGTTCCACTTGCTAAACAATTTCATCGGTCAGAATACTGGCCTGCCACTTCACTCTTCGGCATGGACATTTGACCATCCATTTTTAAAACACGGCCTTTCCTTCACTCATAACTGTAGGTCCATAAACTAGGCATAACTCCCGTTGAATTTCCGCTGCCGGCAATCCTTTTGCATACAAGGATCGTATGACAGAACGCACTTCACAGCTGGCTGGATCAACGATTGTCGCTGAAATTGTTGTTTGCATGCACGGACAAGCAAACGAATTCTGAAACAAATGCTGCTATAGCTTCTCAATGAATCGTTAGATGGCGCTGCAGGAGTAAAACTGTGATCTGAAGCACCAATGTTTAAATAAAAGCAAACGGCCTTTACTTTATGCATATGCCTCTTAGTAATAACTCCACACACATTTATACCTGGACTGTAATGATCGATCGATGAAATATTCTCTGCAAAATCCGCCTGCAAATCAAACGTCTTTCATGAAGTGTAGTAAGTAGATGCGATGTAGAAGAATGTTTCCCATCACACAACAAGAACATTTGAATCTATTCTGTAGTATGTTTGGGGGGTCACTTCTGTGGCTGATGGTAGCGACGCCGTTTGATGAAACTAATCACACCGTTCCATTCCTTGATTGAAAAGGGAAATATATGCCTAAAAATTATTTAAAGAAATTGATACCTTGCTACTAATTCATTAAGCGGTCTCCCGAAAAGACATACCTCCGAATAGCTCTTTTGCTGTTTACACCAAATAATATAACCTGTATTTGATGTACTTCCGTCATTTTTGCCTACAGGTATGCCTGTATTCAAGTTTAGCTTTTTTTAAGAATGCACGAAGAAAATAGTGCTACATTCTTCACTGTCTTGCAGTTTGTCCATTTTTAAATTCACCTGCTTAGGGGTAATCTTCCTTGCTACTCATTTTTTACATCATCTGTTTTAGTTTTACGGAATATATTTTTTCCGCACAGAAAAACCCCACGTTGAACTATTGTTTTTCGAGTGCTCTCAATATTTCATCGCAATAAAACTGTAATGCTAAAAGAACCACCTTTTTCATTTTATGCAACTTAATAGCTAGTTATTTATTTTAACACAAACAAGCCTATGAGTATTTACTATTTTGATTCAATTTGGTCATGAACTTTTTAAGAGTAATTTCTTCAGTAATAACTCAACGGTGCATATTTCCTAGTACTATTGTCCTTCATCTGGACCACACTAATTGAAAACTTGTCTCTATTTTCCCCGGGATTTATTCTTCATATCTACAGTTAAGTCAACCATAGGTTGAAACAGGCTACAATTATAACTCTTTGAATGTCCGTTATTTCATAAAATAGTAAGCTGTTGTAATCCACGTGACCCTAACTCGCATTTCTGTACATACCTGTTAAATATTCCAGAGACTTGGTATAAGGTCCTTAAAGGAGAACATTTAATAATGTCTGTAGGCAATGATTTGGATGTCGCCTCTTTAGAGAAATGCGAAGAACTTAATATTTCCGTTAGCGGAGACCTATCATAATTTATAATGATGTGTCGGAATAAACAATGCGAGAAGAATGAGAAATACGCAAATAGTACATTACATAAGGAATATTCATTAGACTATTTTTATATTGATTGCCTTTTTTCCGAAACATATGCTATTGATAAGTGGGTCGCGATAGTCCATGGGGTAGAGCGTTGGAATAGTCTGACCGGAGGATCCCGGGTTCGATTTCGGGGCAAGGCATTCTGGGAATCTACAGCTGCACCCAAGCTATGTGATTTTTCGGGTCCCAGATCATCCTGGGAAACCATAATCGACTCAGGGAAAGGAACTGGCCCCCCTACCCCGATATGTGCATATTCACAACTCTTCCATCACCTACCAAACCTACCTTTGGGTTAATAGTTCCTTATATTTAGGTATTTTAGAAATTGGCATTGATAGTGCTCACTTCAAGCTGCAAATAACAGTTCCATTTGATACACAAAATATTTGACTATATGTGGCAGTCGGAGTTTCGACTATAATACATTACTAAATTCTCAAAAATATAAGTACAATATTAAGCGATGATGACTGGATACATCACACCGCGTGATACGGGCGTAAATGGGATAACAGGCTAACATTTTTAGTCTATTTACGAAATTTGGCTCTTACTAGGGAACATTTCATTTGGTTTATTCACAGTGAATTCATTGGCAGGCGCCAAGTAATTTCCCCATTAAATCGATAAATATATTTTAAAGGGATAAAATGCATAAACGCCTATGTCCATCGAATACATTATAAAGCATCCATGCCGTGCATATATTTTTGGTACTTATTAATGGCAAATTAATTTTAATAAAAATGATAGTAGCAAATATAAGATATTTTAAACTTTTCATTTATTGTCAAAAATTCGAATGATCAATGGTGGGCAAAGGCAAGGCTTGCGCCGCTGACGTGGGACGCGCCTCCGAAGTGGCCACCCTCGTGGGCGAAAGCACCTTGATGGGCCGCCGCTCCTCCGTGGTGGTGGATAATTTGAGGGTGGACGGCGTGTCCGACTCTCTTGACGACGGCGTTGAATCCGTTGTGGTCATCGGCGACGTAGTCCACCTGTCGGATGGTGCCGTCTGCTTCGTTCAGGCTGTAGGATCCCTTGACCACGTCCCCGTCGCGTGTCTCCCACTGGTTCTTGACGTCACCGGTGTGTCCGTCGGCGACTCCATAATTGTACTGATACTTAGGGTAAGCCTGTAGGGAAATTAAAGTAATATTCGTCATTTCAGAGGTATGGGTGCCTGTAAAAATGTAGAGACAGTGTCCGTGAAAGGCGTATATTGTAAAATTGAAACGTGTGTATTATCCATCATAAACAAGTTGCATTGTTTCATAAATGCGTTGACATTTGGTAGTTTTTTATGAAAGAAATATTTCCGAAAAGCCCATTGGAATTTGCCTAAATGCTATTTTAAAAGCAGAATTATAGGCTTATTTTTCTTAGTACATTGAAAGCATAATTTTGAGAACGTAGCGTAATTGAATATTGAATAAGAAGTGATTAGCCGTATAGATTTGTTATGTGACGTCAGTTCTAGTGCATAATATGGCAGAATTGTTTTTTAAAGGTAATGATGGACAATTAACACTTACGTAGTAATCAACATTATGGTGTCCTCCCAATGTTAATCCGCCTTTAGAGAAATCAGGAAATGCCAGAGTGGAAGCTGCAATTGCTGCTAGGCAGACGAATACCTGGAAATATTTATAGTCGAGGGTTTGGTGATATCGGAAGATGAAGTTTTTACCATGTATTTCATTTAAACGATAAAGTATTTTGGAGTTTAAATTTAAACTTTAAATACTAGTGATACACTAAATTGAATCGCATATAATATATCTCATGTAGATATAACGTAACATTACGTCACGTAACATTCACAGCGAAAATGCTGAGTAGTGGCAATGAACTTACAGGTGCATAGATGAAAACAGTTTTGAGTTTTCTATGAAAAGATTATTTTCCTATTATGCCTCAAATATAGCGATAAAATCAAATAAAATACTTACCTGATTGATCATTTTTGGAGTTCTTAATTTGGCAATATGCTTTGAGCTACTGATGGCGGGTCTCTTATGCACTGACTGGATATACCCGGTCTATTTATATCGATAGTGGAGACGGGCTACTTTTCCCATGGAAAGTGATGAGGAAATATAAATGACAACGAACCGCTAAATTTTGGAAAGGAACTGATGATTGGGTTTAAAGAATGGAACGTTTTAATTAGTACAATCCTATAACCAACCCCAGGCGCAGAGTTTATCATTATATAAGGCAGGCAGTTGTTTGAAGCTAAAGTATTTAACATGTGATTTGAATGGATCCAGTAAATATCTGTTAGTGTTAATGTAAAAATGTTACCTGATTTTAATTATAATTTTGCTATTGATAGGGAAATTTCAATTTTAGCGTCTGAGGTTGAATGGTTACATTCCTTCACCAAATGAAATCTTCATTGCCAGGTAGTGTTTAGTTATTTAAATGCGCTATGTTGATTTCGGTAAGACTATCAGAAATTTTAAAAAGATGATACTATATTATTCCATTTTTAGTAGGTACACGATTTATAAAAGGGATAGGAAGCTCAATTAAATGGGTAACATAGACAAATATTAATAATAAAAAATTAAAAATAATACTCTATTTCCGGGCGAGATTAAGACGATAGAGTCGCTTCTGCTACCTAAGACGGGAGATCGTTTTCGAGTGTTTTCACGACAGTTTTGCACTTAAACGCTGTGAAATCAGAAAAACCTTACAAAAGTCGAATAAACTGATGTTATAACGACAATAGCTCCGTAGGTATTTCATCTGATTTGGTTAGGTGATTATATCTATTTGATAACCCAGAACGTTCATAAAATATGTACCTTTGTGGAATAATTTTTATTTTATCTGTTCCATAAAAATGAAAGTCCTTCGAATGTGAAAAATATTATTCTTTGCCTTAGCTTTTTTTGAAACTATGTTAAATGACACATACCGTATTGTGTAACACATTGTTACAACATTTTTAAATTATAATTTTGAATGAATGTTTTCCATGAAATTCAGTATTTGACTGGCTATGTTATAGACCCTATGATTCTCTGGCAGCAGAACTCTTTAAACATGAACTTGTATCCTTAATAATAATATTTCTCTGGATGGATACAAATGTAGTTTACACCATTCTACTTTGTCATATTTTTCAAAGGTTATGCGCTAAGTGTAATCCATGTTATTTGAGTAAACCAGTACTTTTTACCTAAATTGATACTAATTTTTGATATATTAGATGAATGCCATTCTAATTTTTTTCCAGTTTTATTGCAATGAAATAATTTTGAATCAAACTTAATTTTAATGAATTTGGACATTATTGGTGTATAACTTTAGCTAAAAGAATCATTGTGAAAATTTCGTTTGCTTTAAAATTGTCGATAATCGATTTCGACATTAATTAATTAGCTAGAAAAAATCAGCCCTATCCTATTTTGTGTAGGAATTTGGACCCTTTTTTGCATGTCCTTCTTAAATGTATATTTATTCAATCATTTCTGTGGCTTGCCTTTGTTGATATTTTTATTAATTCTTTTGCTAGTATCTTAATACCAGACCAATTCGCCATTCTTAATATCGTTTTTTATCCCTTTTTTCCTAATCATTTTCAATACGTAGGATCCCGTGTATGTTTTCTTGAAATTATATTTAATTGAGATTTCTGTCATGAGCAATTGTTTTAATTGTAATGATTGATTTGCGAATGAAATTTGGCGAATAATGAGAGATTATTATTAGGTAATCTACCGGTTAAGGTAGGTTTTTGGATGGACACAACTATCAAGTAAACATTTTGTGACTCCCCACCTAGCAAACTAATCTATATCAGGTCCCTCTTCATCTCGGTGTACTTCCTTCCTCCCTTCATCCCGTCCAACATCCCTATCCTGTTCCTACCCTTACCTATACGAGATATATTAAAATTGGCTGTTTGACTAAACTTAACCTTAATTTCTTTTATATTCTCTTGTTTGTAAAAGTATATAATATCATGTGACCACCAGGCACTTGAACTACCCAACTGGTCTCAGATTAAAATATTTACTTATTTAAATATTTTACTTACATCTATTTGTTTTTACCTAAAACTTGGGAATATTGGTAAATTAGAGCACTTATTCGGAGAATATTTTGTTACATACCCCTCTAGAGATATATAAATTAGCCAGATTATTTTCCATAAATATAGTTGTCAATGATGATGAGTGGCTGTGGTAGAAACTCCTTCCTATTCGGTTCCAAAGAGAGTGGAGAAAACTTGATTTAATGGATATTTTCACAGAAAATAAATGCATTAAGGGAATTTTATTTTGTAAATTGAGACATTAGTTTCCATAAATAAATTTTTTTGCGATAACTTCTGAATCTATTCCATTTTTAATCTGATTATTGCTTGAATACTTGAGTTTTACTCAAGGCTAATTCTTTGCAATGGTAAATGCCACGAGTAGTTTTGAAAATGGGTAATTCTATGTAGATTCTGACGGAAAAATAGTATTTGGGACTGAATTTAAGAATACTTCTATTCTGTTATACATGAGGAGGTGTAGATATGTTGGTATATTCTTACGAAAACCAAAATAATTATTTTTTTCAAAGACTAAAACTTTCGTTTTTAGATGAAGATGATTAAAAACTGTAGAAACCCTTACTCTTAATAATATAGACTACGTAAGATTGTCTTACAATATGATCGGCTGAATTGAGCTGAACACGGAGATTGTTACAAATAGTCAAATTAATATTTGAACCGACGTCGGTGATGGTGGTTACGTCGTCGTCTGCCATTCCAGGGGTCGCGGGTTCGATTCCCGCCTGGGTGGGTTTTACGCCATCTAGGGCGTTTGTAAATGTGACCACAGTTAATCGTTGTTAATAGACCGATGTAAATGCATAAGTGTGCTGTTTTCGTAGAAATGCTAAATAAATAAAATAAATATTGCACAGGTATAGGTTTTTTTTATAAATATTTACCTATGTGTCTATTTAGCTATCACTGGCTGATACATTCATGACTTTATGGGACGACAATTATCGTTGAGGTTTTTTCCATTAAATTATTAAATATTCTGTTTTCCCCAAAAATAAAAATGGAAATTTGAGTCATTTTATGACAATTACTTGGTGATTTTTTAAACATTTTTTGGCGGCGATAGATGAGAATTTTTTTAATTAATTGCTTAAGTTGCCAATGGACTGGATATGTTTTTTCCTGGAATAATTATTTTAAAGTAGAAAGTGCACGAAAAAATTTCAAATTTGATGATCCATTACACAACTTAAATAAACCTTTTTTGTATGATTAGATTTCTATACCCAATATCCAACTGGTATTAAAATACTCAAGCGTATTTCCCAAAATTACCATTCTTTTTATCAAATGTTTTATCTCTAAGATAAATCCATTAATTAGATGTAGATTGGCCTAATATAGACTGGAAGGTAGTTGTGAATTAAATTCGATGGTTTAGAGCCCTACTTTTTGAAAATTCATGATCACTGAATCAATGAACTCACACAAATTGTTCTGAATTTTCCGAAGATGGAGGTATTTGAATCGTGGTATATGGAGAACTTACGTTTCACTTGTTAAGGTTTTCATATCTTATATTTAAAATATTAGCGTTTAGATTTTTCCAACAAAAGTTTCCCAAAGTGAAACGTTGTTGTGTTCATCAACGAATACGTTTATGAAAACAGTGAACGTTTTCTGAAATGTATATTGATTGAAAGTAGTCTGATTATACAAGTAGACATCGTATTAGGAAACAAAAATTAGTATGCGAAATCCGTCTCCAGAATGGCTTTCTTACACAGAATTTGTAGATTTTGTAAAATTGTGCTAACAACTAAAGGACTGTAGACATTTTAATATTTCAATGAAGCTTTATTATTTCTATAATAAATATTGAATACAAAATAGTTGAAAATATTGTCGAAGTATGGATGAATAGAACATGATTTATAATAGATTCAGTGATTGAAACTGGACGAGAATAAGCGTAGTTTATCCTGTTGGCAAGTGGAAGGTATCTTCTTAGTGTCCACCATAACCACCCGCGAAACCACCGTATCCTCCGTGGTGCGGGGCCGTTGCGTAATGTTGTGGGTGCACCGCCTTGCCCTGTCGCTTGACGACGGCGTTGAACCCGTTGTGCTTGTCTGCGGTGTATTCGACAACGCGGATGGTGCCGTCGGCTTCGTGGAGGCTGTAAGATCCCTTGACCACGTCACCATCCCTTGTCTCCCACTGGTTCTTATTGTCCCCGGTCTTGTGGTCACTCACTCCGTAGTCGAAATTGTACTTGGGATGGGCCTTAAATGTAAATTCACACTGACATCTTAAAAATAGGCTATTTTAATAAGACATTGAGTGAAAATGTTATGTATGACAGGTCGGTTTTATATATGTATTCGTGTTATAAAAATATGAATAAATAAAATTTAGTTAAACAAAAGGATTGATTTTGATCTCTTTAGCTTACTATAATATGTATTAGGTCTTCTTTTTGGATTAATACAATTAGTTTTCTTGCAAAGCATATACGTATGCATTTGTTCATTACCAATTCGTACTTTTTTATTTGATATTCGAGATAGCATACTTAATTGATCCAATCAAATAGGACAGGTGATGAGTGAACCAGCACTAGATATTTTTTAAACTATATGTCAGTTCTAACAATATATTCTCTGAAACAAAGTTATCATGTCTACAAATTGTCTTTAACTGATTAAAAAATTAGCATGCATACAATTTGCCATTGACACATTAGACTCTTACCACATGAAAGGTTGGGTAACAACGATGGATGCTGTACGCCCATTAGGTTGTAAAAATTATTATCCAGGATACCAAATAATTTTGATTTTTGTATCCAAAAGAATAATTCAATTAATTGTTTATTTAGGAATTCTCATATGTATGATATAACTTACATAATAATCGATATGTTGTTGACCACCATAATGACCAGGAAAAGCAGTGGAACTAGCCACTATGGCAAAAATCACAGCAAACTGAAAATAAGATGGACATAATTATATTGTGCCATTGAATGTTACTTCAAGCGTCTTATCGACTCTTTTCTAACCCTTTCAATAACATAGTTGTTTCTTTTCTTTTGAATTGGAAAATAAATATTTAATTAGGACTTTTTTGCATTTGTTTTAATTTTGATGAAATTAACCATAAATGTAGCTTTTTATTGCTATTTTGAACTTATCGTTACGATATGCTTTGGCACGATTTTCAACTAGATATGGTGAACCTGAAACCTCAAATATTTTTACGGCAATATTTGACTTTTAGTGCTTCAGAGAGAGTACGTTTGCTTTGAAAATGGTTAAAATCTATGAATAATGCCAATCACCATACCAGTTAAAATTAATCCCTTAATCTACTATTCCGAACTTATCCTTAAATGAAAATATGATTATGGATCTTATTCAGTAACAATATAACCCTTTTCAATTTTCTCACTTCGAGGGAACTTACCTGGGCGATGTGCATTTTGCAATTGACGAAGTTGTTCACTAGAGGCTGAAATAATTTGTGATATGACCGCTGGCAGACCGTCATATTTATATCATGCTTCGAATGACTGCGTCAGTGGTTCCGCCGATCGTGTGGCGTGAAAGCTACAAAAGAAAGTGGGGATAGGGAAAAGAATGGGGGGGTTGGCATATTATGAAAATTGAAATTCGGAGACTGGTAGTAACCCACACACGGAAAATACTGATGCTGGCCCTAATAGTTGCTATGATAGCAGGGAAATGTTCTGATTTATGCACTCCTTAGGAGAGTATAAATAAGAAAATCTATGAACAGCGGATGGAAATATCATTGAAATTAAATCATTCGCCAACAATTGAATAATCAGGTACACAACCTTCATTCAATTCTTCAAAAATTCATTGTATTCTCATTAAAATCATGTTATAATAGTATAGCATGGTTTACCTATTAATTGCTTTGCTCGGAATAATTATCATTCAATATCTACAATTGCAATTCATTTTATTCACTAATTCCATCTGAAGTGGAAAATGTTATAAAGAGATCCGATTTTCCACGTTCCCTCAAGAAGTGACACGAAGTTACAGTTTAAAAAAATATGAACACTTATTACCTTGTTTTGTGCGGTGTTTCAGTTCTGTAATTTTTGGCATTTTCTACCAAATTCCCTTTCTCTTCCACTCTCTCTTACATACCTAGCTTTCCCCATTTTATAATAGTCTGAAATACCACTCGCCTATCCTGTGCATAAAAGTGCCTACCCTGGCACATTTATGCCCTATAATTTTTCTACTTCCTGTGTTGGACCACCTGGACCAATATTTATTTCTTGATCTCCGTTGTTGACTAGGTTTTTTTCAACGAATACAAACTTAGCCTATATTAATTGTGTTTCTATCTGTTATATGGGTGAATACATTTGATATACTATTGAAGCTTAAAGATAATGCTGTTTGTTCAGGAAATATCCAAACATTAAATATCTAAATTGCTACCATAGGGAGAGATATTGATTGCTTATTGCAAACTATATCCTCCCTGTTATGATATTTTTTTTGGATACGTCAAACTCCTTTAAGAGGCTTAGAACTCCGATTTGAATGACAGATTTTAGGTCCAAAATAAGTTAAACTTGCAAATAATGAATATAGCAGGCTTTTAAATTGGCTGGTATTTATTCTACAAGAAGGAACTATATTCTCCTGAGCTATGCTCTCACTGTTTTCTGTAGAACGAAATGTTTTAAATGTGTTAAAATTTCTCATTAAGGCCATAGTATCAGTATAATATTGACAGTATCATCTTTTATTCTAAAGTTCAAAGTATCACCAAAAAGTTTGTATTTTATGATCATTTTAACATTTTATTTAATCATCAAACTAAATAATAATTGAGCATGGAAGCGGCCTTGATAATAATAGATGTTATATGCTCATGATTTGTTACAGCTTCTTGTATACTTTCTGTAATTATGATTTTGGTCGGTAGTTCATGGATAAAAAGTCATGTAGAAAATCATGTAGAAAAAGTAGGTCATATTCTAGGCATTATAAATTTTTGGGTTTGAAATTGACTTACTCACCTTTGTCTGTAGTTTAGTTATGTTACGTTCCTTCGGAACGCCATGGTTGTCATCAATGAATTTAGTCATACTTTTAATATACTTAATTGAATTTGGTCTCCAGCTTCAATATCTTCATTTTCCAACATTAAGAATTGACAGTCATTCGTATACGTTCTCAAAACCAAGTAAAGAAAAAATATGAATATTAACAGTATAGAAGGAGTGGTTACGTTCTGGATATATCCATAAGATATTCGAAACATTCATTTTGCTTTTAGTGTAATTCATATCCTATGAATATTAAAGAATATCCTTGAAGCTTTCATGAATGAATTGGGATCGTGAAAGGAACATTACGTCACCGGCAACTAAGGAAAAGTAAGATGATGAAAAATCATCCAAATAACAATGTTAGTCAATGATCATGATTCGATACCGATCGACATGCTTCAACAATTTGTTACATTTCAATGATTTTGAAATATTTAGCGTCTAATATTATGTAAAATAACGGTACATTTTTTCCTATGCCTGTAGATGTATAAGCATTGCATTGGATAGGCATTTTAAAAGGAATAAGCGACCACAGGGTCATGTATGCTTAGTTTTTCTTACATAGGGTTGGCAATGAGAAGCCTAAAAGACAAATTAACCTGTTTGAAGAATAGGACTATAATGACCTAAAATTCGTGAAACAGAGTCAATTTGCAAATTTTAAGAAAGAGAGTATTCACTGGAATACTGAGGATACGTGGGGAAGAACTCCTTGAGTTCACACACTCAGCAGTCAACAAGTTAGTTCCGCGTAAATTTATAAAAGTTAACATGGGACCTAGATGATACGACGCGGATATAAGAAAAGCCTTACGACGTCAAAGGCTATCTTACGCACAGATGAAAAATATTAGTGACGATAACTGTAGCGACAAAAAGAGTGCGATCATTTATGAGTACAAGATTTCTAGGATGAATGCCGACAAGGAATTTCAGTGAGCGTTAAGCGAACTCAAAAGGAAAGATAAGCGGAAAATTTGAAAGAAAATCCGGAAGCATTTTGGTTGTACACCAGCGAGAATCAACGAAATAAGTAAACATTTAATTCACTCAATAATGATAAAGGCGATAGAGTAACCAGAACTTTGGAAAAGGCAACCTTTTTCCATTCTTTCCACCGGTTAAGATGGGTGGAGGTGTTGGATGGATACAACTACCAAATAAATATTTTGTTACTCCTAACAAAACCTACTCTACATCAAGTCCCTCTTCATATCTGTGTACTTCCTCCCTTCGTCCCGTCCAACATCCCTATACTGTCCCTGCCCTTTCCTCGGTTCCCCAAATGTTTGCCCTCTATTACAATGTTCAACATCCCACTGCCGATCAATACGCCTTCATCCATTTTTCTACCTCCTTACTATTTCTCCCAACAAACCCTTCCCATCGCCCACTATATCTAGTAATTCCTCATTTGTTTTTATTTCGGTCCATTTTACCTTCTTCATTCTTTTCTACACCCACAATTCAAAAGCATCCAATCAACTTGTACATCTATTGTCCTGTTTCAATGACCACATTTCCGCGCCATACATAACTACACTCCATATCAAACTTTTCTTAACCTCCCTATTCAACGTCCCCGTCATCAACTCCCTCCTTCTTGTGAAAGCCTCTTTGCCTAATGCAATTCTTCTCCTTACGTCCCTGCTACTTTGTCCATGCTGGCCCAAAACACTTCCGAGCACGTAAATTGTTTTACCTGCTATACTTTCTACGCTCCTATTTTAGTGTTGACTTTAGCCTTTCTTTTCCTGGAAAATTGCATAATATTTATTTTATTTACATTTATTCGCATTCTATACCTATTTAAATTCACTCAATTAAAATGCATTCAGCAATACTTGCAACCCCTTGGCTGATTGACAAACTAGAGCTTGGTCATCAGCAAACCTGATTTTAAGAACTCCCACCTGACGTTCATTTCTTTTCCAGTATTATTAATAATATGTAATATTAAACCTAATAAATCCTCCGGCCCGTTAAAAAACCTGCTTGTATAATTAAGGATACAGAGTTGGGAATTGCGCCGTATTTAGAATTCATATTTAAGAAGTCGAAGTTCCCCAGAGATTGGAAAACGCCTGACGTAACATCAATATTTGAAAAACGGAGACGAGGGGGAACCGAGAAATTTCAGCGCTATTTCCCGCACATCCATATCGAGCAAGATTATAGAACATGTAGTTCCATAGTTTCATATAGCTAGCTTGATCGTGTGACACCTCGATAGTCAGCAGTTATTACTGAGAAACCAGTACGGTTTTCGAAGGGGTAGATCCTGCGAGACAGAGCTGGCGGTTTTTGTTCATGATATTTTTATTTTGGGAGGGAGCAAAGTTCAGTGCACGCGGTTTTTCCAAATTAAAAAAAATTCTTTAAAGTACATCATAGTAAACCACAAAAATCTGATTGAAAATGTTAGCAATTATTTGTGTTATTTGAAATAAAACATTTATTTTTCGAAATATCGGTCTCTCAGACTGATCATATCGGTATCTCATCTTTCCCTGGAAATTTTCAAGAAGTTGGAGATATGAAAAAGATAATGATATGAACCAAGATATGCATAACCACGCTATTTATCTCTCCTGGCAATTCGAGGGAGAGAAATGTTCCTGTGGACGCGATTTGTCCAGATTTTAAGAAAGCCTTCGACAAAGTACCCCATGTGAACTACTCGTAAGCTAGAACCATATGGCATAGATAAAGATATACCGGGTTGGATTAAAGAATGAGTGGTCGGATGCAAGGAGTAGTCATAGATGGAGTTAGCTCAAATCCAGTAGAAGTTACTTCTGGTGTTCCCCAGGGAAATGTTATCGGACCTCTTTTATTCCTACTTTACGTTAACGAAATTGGCTCCGTAGCCAATAGTACGATATGTTTCTTTGCCAATGATGCAGTGGTTTACTGTAATATCCGTAATCCTGAGGACAGAGCAGCTTTATCAGATGACCTAAATGCGATAGAACGCTGGTGTGACGCTTGAAAATTAGAATTTAACTTAAAAGTGCGTAGTGATGAATTTTTGGAAAAAAGAGGAATTCCCACCAGAATGACTCCTGCCTCGGAAACACCGAAATGGCATGATTCGATAAAATGCCAAGGTTAATCTTAAGGCTTTAGATTAAATACGCACACGCAAATACACACGATCTCTTCTGAGTAAAACACATACGGGGAATATGTGGACAGGATAATAAAACATTAGGATTTATTAGAAGGGTACTGTGTAAATGTGATGAAAAGGTAAAAGAGAAATGTTATCTTTCGCTTATTAGGCCTCATTTAGAATATGCTGCAAATGTATGGGATCCTCACGAAGTTGGATTAATTGCAAATATGTATCGCATGTAGCGTAGAGGAACTAGATTTGTAAAACGTTGTTATGATAAACTTTGTAGCGTATCCATAATATTAAAGAAGCTAGGCTTGGAATAATGCACAAAGCGAAGGAAATTACAGAAATCTCTTGCATCAATTAGGACGTCTCTTTCGCAGTGATGTTGAAAATATATTCTTACCACTATCTTGCTACGGTTGGAGAGATGTTGTCAATAAAAATAGACATATATATATATATATATATATATATATATATATATTTAGTAGAACAGAGAGAATTAAGATGTCATTTTTTCCACGAACGATGATGATGAAAATAACATTGTCCGACCGCGGTTGGGGTAAAAATATTCGGATGTGCATTCACCCCCTGCCACACATCCTAGCGGTTACTTGCAGGGTACCAAAAGATAGCTGTACAACAACCTGTAATTCTAAAATGAAATATTTTTATATTGTTTGAACAACTGTTATCAACTTAAGTGGCACTTAATCCATTTAAATTCCAGTCTTTAATCCAGTAATGAAATCACTGCAAATATTAGTGTCAACGTCATATGTTGAGTTTCTTAACTGGCATGAAATTGATTCAGAGAGCGATTAAGATTACCATACAAACAGATCTCATCTTGGAAAATGTGGCATTCCACTTTTTAACTTTTGATTCAATGCATGTTTCAAGCCTTTTGCGAATTCTTTTAAACCGTTTTTCTAGATTCTGTTGATGTACATTTCCGTTCTATCCCTATATAGTAATTGGCCTTTTACATTAACTCATTTGTGTATGGCTGAGTGTTTACGGTATAGAATATTTGTTAAGAGGCATGTACGCATTTCTTTTATATACTCATAATAACTGCTTGCAAAGCACATTCTGACTGACACATAACATTTTCTACTGACACTTACGCAGAATTGTTTTCTTGTTTTCTCAATGTTCATTGCAGTCAAGATCAAATTTGAATGCTGATAATACATGTTTCAGTGTTTTCTTATAGTATTATCAAATACGAAAGCATCGACTCCACCATATACTGGGAAGTCAGTTGTGTTTCAGTTTTCCCTGTACAAGTATCAATTGTTACGTTTTATTAGTTATTAATTTGTTCAATGATGTAAAGTAGGATGCTGGATTGGGTTTTACCTGCAATACTATATATTTATTTGATAGTTGTGTCCATCCAAAAACTTACCTTAACCGGTAAATTACCTAAAATAAATATATATTCAATGACATAATAGGGCGTTAATTTGTTCAAAATTCAGCAGTCTTACGTACTTCAGTCAGCACCTAATACATAGTTCCCGATTTTGAGCAAAGCTGAAATATCCGTATTATATTTCTCTAACACAATTTAATTTGTCTACATTTATGTTTCTAATAATTTCCACATATCATTTCGTAGAAAATTCTCATATTTTCTACATACATACGATCCTTCCTTCTACATAATAAAATAATATATTTGATTTCCTCCAGAAAGACATGATTAAAATTTTTAAATGGTGTTAGGCCAATTAGATAATTCAATTTAATATATAGGTAGTTATTCACGACATATTATATGACATAACCCATTGTGAACTCCTGAACGATTATTATCCTCTGTCAGGATCCGACTTTTTTCGTATCAATGAACTTGGCTATACCTAATCTATTTTCAGAAATGACGTATGCCTCCTCATTACGTTTATTGAATTGATTATAACTGACAGCTCAAGGTAGTGTCGCCTATTTGCTTTGCTCAGTCATTTTACTTTTGAAGAGGATAATACTTATAATAATTTTTCCGATGATAAGTAAATAATAAAATTGGTGTTTTTAGACTTTTCGTTTATTGTCAAAAATTCAAATGATCATCAATGGTGGGCAAAGGCAAGGCTTGCGCCGCTGACGTGGGACACGCCTCCGAAGTGGCCCCCCGAGTGGGCGAAGGCGTCGTGATGGGCCGACGCTCCTCCGTGGTGGTGGATGACTTGAGGGTGGACGGCGTGTCCGACTCTCTTGACGACGGCGTTGAATCCGTTGTGGTCATCGGCGACATAGTCCACCTGTCGGATGGTGCCGTCTGCTTCGTTCAGGCTATAGGATCCCTTAACTACGTCCCCATCGCGCGTCTCCCGCTGGTTCTTGACGTCACCGGTGTGCCCGTCGGCGACTCCATAGTTGTACTGGTACTTCGGATAGGCCTGGAGGAAAAAAGAGATATCCTTTGTAATAGCGAACGCGTATATTGAAATCTTTGTCCTTCACTATTTAGGGAGATACAAGATACTTGTGTATCGCAAAATACGAAATTTTCGAATGAATATTATGTGTGAGAAAACGCAATATTAAACATTCTAACAAACCCATCTGTCGGAGTAAACTAATTATTAGAATTGCATTTTTCAAACATCCTATGTTATAGAACGGAAGACATATTTTTTATTTCACATACCTACATGTATGAGTTATAATTTGAAGCTCTGAATTATTCAATCCATGGTTCGTTCAACTTTATTTTTCAATTACCATTTTCAATTGATTTTCAGATAACTATTTGTTATGATTAAGATAATTGGCGTAGACATGGATGAAATGTTATAAAAATGCATAAAAATATAATAAATTTTATGTTTTACAATAGTTATCCTTTAGCTAGCATTTGATCAGACGTAATTCCTAATGATAGTAATACACCATTATTACAATAATTCATTATATTGATTGCATCTGACTAAGAGAGGAAGAATTGAAATTTTAAGCTTGTACTAAATTAAGTAGCGACTACTTTATTTTGATGAAATATAAGATTGATAAAATGCCTTAAATTATTATTCGTACGAAGAATTTCTCAAACGCTTTTTAGTTTCATCTGTTTAAATATCCTCATTACTTTTTAGATTCGGAATACCTCACCAACTCTAAGATTAACTTTTTCTATTTTTTATGTTTATACATATATACATACATTATATTATATTTATTATATATATATGTGTAATATATATATATAATATATATATATATATATTATACATATATATATATAATTATATATATTATATATGTATAATATATATTATATATATATATATATATATATTACATATATTTCTTATATATATACATAGAAATAAAATAAAAATATAAACCATAAACACAGTAATCAACCCGAAAGTCGGTTTAGTAGGTGATGGTAGAGCTCACCAATGTACCAAGCCCGACGGCGTGTGAATATTCACACATCAGGGTAGGGGGGCCAGTTCCTTTCCCTCTGCCGGTTATGGTTTCCCAGGCAGATCTGGTACCCGAAAAATCAACTAGCTTGGGTGGAGCTGCAGGTGCCCAAAGTGCCTTGCCCGGGAATCGAACCCGGAACCCTCCGGTCAGTAGTCCAACACTCTACCCACTAGACCACCGTATATATATATATATATATATATACTATATATATATATGTTTTTTCTATTTTTTTATTAAATATATATATGTAAAAATACATACATATGTATGCACAACACCCTGTATACGTGAGCTTGGAACAAAAGTTTAGTTATATATCCAATAGAACATGAAATTAAAGCATAATAGGGGTCATTTTCTTCCCCTGTGATACCTGATCTGATGTTTCCTATTTGAGTTTCATTACCCCAAATACAAGTATCGCAGATTAAGTAAAAGTGTGTTCAGGGACTATCGGTAAACTGAAGCATTCAAAGTTTATTTCGAATTTTAAGAAACCAAATGTAATTTTAATTATAATGCGCTTAATTCTGGAACTAAAATAAAATAGACAAATATCAGTACTATTGTGCTACAACGAAATATGAAGAAAACTCACGTAATAATCAACATCATGATGTCCTCCTATTGCCGAACCTCCATGAGAGAGACCAGGAAATGCCGTCGACACTGAAATTACAGCTAGGCAGACTAATACCTGGAAAAATATTTAGGGATACATTTTGTCATGCAAAAAATCGATATTGTAATGAACAACTGCAATGAAGAAATGACGCCATGGGAAAGTTAAATTAATGAAATTATAACAATAAGTACTGACTCTAAAATGACACGGGTACAATACGATGTATAAAATCCCGTATTTAAATTGGTATATTTCTTAGTAATTTTATCAAAAAAATACTGCATAGACGCGAATTACAAGGGTCAAAAATGCACATATGCCTTGCAAGTTTGATCTTTCACATGTCAATGGGTCCATTATTCTTCCGAGAACCCAAGTATATATCCGATATTGCTTTAAGGTTTCCTTTAGTTACAAACACTTACAGTTAAATATTATCCGAATACAACAAGATCTATCCTTAAAACGTACCTGAGAAATCATTTCGGCGTTTTTCAATTGTAATTTGTTTCGTGAAATGGCTGGTGTGTCTCTGATGCACTGACTGAATATTCTGGCTGTATTTATATCCATGCCAGTGACAGGGCACTTTTCGCATACTTTCGTCCGAAATAAAAGAAAGTGATGAAGAAATAGAAATGACAACGAATTCCCAATTCTAGTAAGGGACCTGCTAATTAATCGAAAGTGGTGGAACAATTTAATTGATGTAACTCAATGAAGAATTTCAGGCAGCTCAACTACATTTCTTAAAATTTGAGCTCAGGTCACGTTTCTTGATATTTAAATTATTAATAAGGTATTTATTGCCTTCACTATAAAAATATCCATGGTTTTAAGTTTGGTCTTTTTCCGTCTTCTTGGGTTTTACACCGGGTCAGGATTTCAACTACCGACGTTTCGATGACTAAATTCGACATCATCCTCAGGGTCTTAAGGTTCCATTTCTCTGCTTATGTTTAAATTTAATAACACATTTTTAAACCAAATAGAGTTTCAGGCCTGTGTTTTAACCATAACGCTTCACCCAACGCATTCTGACGTATATTCTAGTTTTTTAGATTCTCTTTACGAATTTTGAAAACGGTTATTTATATTCATCTACATCTACTCAATACCCCGCAAGCCGTTGCAAGGGCGTGTGGCGGGGGGTGTTAGGGCACCACCCGTAAATTAGGGAAAGAAAATGCATGCAGAAGCCACAAATTTATGGCCCACAAACCAAACATGGTAAACATTCATGCACGAACCCTTTCACACACATGCAAACCCACAAACTACCAACAAACATACACATGCACAATCTATGAATTTTTAATTTTGTTACGACTTGTAACTTAAATGTTTTTAATATATCTAGATGGATTTCGGATTCTTACTTTTATGATTTCTGATTGTTCTGGGGAAGAATGAGTATTTGAAACTATCTGTATTGGAATCTATCTCCCTTATTTTATCTTTGTGGTCTGATCTACCTAAGTAGTGTGGGGCCATTATTATTCCTTTTGTGTCATCCTTAAACTCGCTAGTTCTGAATTTTTCTAAAAGTTTGTCTCGCTTGCTCTCTTCGTATGTCAAGGGGCTCCCAGCCTAAATCCCCTAAGAGACCTGTTACACTTGTGTTCTTGTCATATATATTTTTCACGAATCTGGCGGATTTTTTCTGTACTTTATCTAGTTCTTTTTGCTAGATTTTCTCTCAAGAATCCCAAATACTTGCGGCATATTCCAAATGTGGTCTAACTAGAGCAAAATAACACCTCTCTTTAACTTTCTCATTATATTTCCCCACAACCCGTTTAATGAAGCCCAGTTTCTTTAAAGCGGATCCGCATCTTGTCCTGATATGTACTCCCCATGAAAGGCGTGGTGTTAGAACTACCCCCAAATATTTTACTTGTTTGGCTGTAGTTAGTACTGAACCCTCAATTTCGTAGTTTATGTACTGTTCGCCACTTCCTTTGTTCCAAAATTTCAAAACTGCGCATTTGTCTATATTAAGTATAAATCCCCATTTTATGCACCAATCCGAGATTGTGTCTAAGTCTCTAAAGAGTACCTCGCGATCTATGTGGCTCCTTATTTCCCTGTATACCACCGTGTCATCAGCAAATAATCTGGGATTACTACTAACGTATGCGCTCAAGTCATTAATGTATATTAAGAATAGAAGAGGTCCTATTACACTTCCCTGGGGGACGTCCGATGTGACATCTCTTTCCTTAGAGCACAACCCATCGATGACTACTATTTGTTTGCGGTTTGACAAGAAATCTCTTATCCAATCAATAATTTTCCCATTGATTCCATAGCATCTAAGTTTGTGTAACAATTTATTGTGTGGGACTTAATCGAAGGTTGTTTTGAAATCTAGGAATACTGCGTCGACTTATGTGTTTTTTTCTCCCGATCTAAGTATATCGTGAATGAAAAGGCGTAATTGTGTTTCGCAAGATATACTCTTCCTAAATCCGTGGTGGTTGTGGTTTAGTATTTTCCAGCTATCAAAAACCTCATTATGTTACTGACAATAATGTGTTCTAATATTTTACAAGAGATCGATGTCAATGAAATGGGTCGGTAATTGGTTGGTTTATCCCTATCCCCGCCTTTATAAATGGGAGTTATATGGGCTAGCTTCCAGTCACGAGGAACTGAGCCATCTTCTATCGATTTTAGGAAAACAATTTCTAAAAACGGGGCAATGTCTTCGGCTTATTCCTTTAAGGAAGGTTATAAAATATACTTGGCATGAGTATCAATATAAACAAACTTTAGGATGAGTATTTGCGTCACAGTAATGTTGATGCTAAAACAAGATGATGGGCGTAGAGTTTAGGCTTATGAAATTTGGGTGTGGAGAAGATACGTTGAAGGAATGAAATCAAAAGAAAGGAAAACAAACAATATTTACTAGATTTGGTGGGGAAAGGAAAAGTTGGGACCAAGGAGGGAGTGATAAATGTAGATCATTTTGATTGGTGATGTTATTTTGGGGTATGTGATAATGAAGAGAGGTTTACACGAATAAGGTATAAAAGGAATAGGATAGACTAAATTGAATGAAATTGAGGTAGGACGGAAGTATGACAAGTATAAGGAGGGTATTCGTAGTTTCGTGTGCCACCTTGTCTTTTGTAAGAAGGGGCAAATAGCTGTATCATTGTTTAGGTAGTACCTATTCAAGGATAAACTTTTCCCCATGAACCACAGAATTCCAAAGCAATACAAGTGGATATTTAGTAGAGTATACTTGTAGACAGGAGAATATAGTAGGTGCTATGTTCGATAAGTTCAAGTGTGTTATGAATTTTACTTTTTATGTTATATGATTGACAGATAAGTAGTTAGGAAGGGGATAGTATTGCGGGTATAAAACGATGATTGTACGTTATCATCACAGTTTTTTAATTATACCCATATGTATTCTCGAGGTGAAAATAATTACAGAGAATTAATAAAAATTTCAACTCACTGTAATGATTATCGATTTTATCCATTTTTTTAAAGTAAATTCATTTTCTTATTTTATATTAACACTTTCATTTCAACCATCTTTGAGCGGCGTACCTATCAACTCATAATTCCTTTTCCAATATACAGAAATTCCTTCATTCTTTGGGTTTCTCTTTTTATTATGTTGAGAAGTGCCTTTGTGTTCTCATTTCTTTCTCTTCGGAATGATCGTTCTCCACGATTTCCTTTCTGAACACTATGCTGTTTACAATTTCCTTCCCCCTAATCTTACGTTCTTAATGCTCCAAACATTTTTCGAGATGAAACTAAAATACTGAGCTTTTCAATGATTATCAATTGCCTCAACGAGTCTTTTCTATGTAAAAGTAGCTTAATGTATTAGAATCCACAGTGCGTTTGGAACTTCCAATGAGTTTGTTAGACCAAAGGATTAACCGCCTTATTCATCATTTCTCATACTTACCAAAATCTAGTAAATCAACCTGAAGACTACTTTACTATGTGAAGGTACAACTCATAACACTGAACTTGTCACCGCGGTGTTTGAAAGTTTCACGGAGTAGGTGGACCAGTTCTATTCCTATTTTACCTTTGGTCTGAAGGAAAATCTAGTACAGGAAATAACAAATTCTCGGCTAAACTGAGGGTATCATGAGGGGACACCAGGATTTGAAACCGGTTCCATCCGTTCAACTCTGGTCAGTAGCCGTTTACCCACGGGACTATCTTGGTCTCTTGTCCATGATATGGCATTGGAATTCTGTACTCTTTATTAAAAATATAATCGTTTAAGATTACTTTTGAAAATTTCTCTTTGGCCACAATCTCTAAATCATGTCCGGACATTTCGGCAGTTCTAGAAAATGCATGCATGGTCCATGGAAAATGCAAACCATGGTCATGATCAAAGGAAACACTTGCAATGCAAAATCGACTGCAGGAGCAAAGTAGACATTGTATTGACCATAATTTTTCGTAATTATATTTTATTATCAGTATAATCGTACGATATATTCCTTTGCCAATCCTAACACACAGCGTTCCATCCCTCATCTTCTTGTAATGCCTTAAGTTGAAATTGGATTAAGAATGAGGTTCCGATTGCCACGGAAGGTAATGCAAAATTCATCACCGGATAAGGTGCACTCCGAATGAATTTTATGTTTTTTTACAACGCTTCAACGTTTTCTTTCAGTTTGTTTAAATTTGTTCGCAATTATTGAAGATTTGATATTCCTTATTTCTGTAGGTATTTCTGACACATTGTTGTCATTCTCGAAGAGCAGTTTATGAATTCTAGTGGGTTATCAAAATGCAGGCAAAAATACAAGTACAGTGCAAGCTGCATGACAGAAAATATCGCTCAAACTTCGGAATTATTTTCATAGTCTGCAAGAACATTCATTTTGTGTATCTGTTGAAGCCACTTGCCAAAGTACGACTCATATATTAAAACTTATAAATTTATTTGCCACTTAGAACAGTGATGCGTTATTTAGTGGTTTGTATTCTTGTCTGTACATACTATGCTCATCATGTCATTATTTATATCGCAATACGGATAATAGGAATGATGCAAGATTCATAGATGAGAAGATTTTAAAGATACCAGGAATTACCTCATTGTTATCTTCATTTCATTCTTATAACGCCATTTAATCTTCGTTAATGTTTTGAATGATTTACGCTATCTTTTGGGAGTCTCTCTAATTCTTAGAGTCAGCATGAGCCAAACCTAATCTACGACGAATACCTGGAAGATATTTATAGAACGATGGAGGTATAGAGTACGATTGTATTACCCAAACTTACTATACTTCACTTATATATTTAGTTTGAACTCATTAGTTCTGGTTATTAACGAATATTTTGATTCCGGAAAACGGTCGTAGGTCAATTCTTAGTGTACTCTGCGTCACAAACATTTTTGCGAGTATGCCACTCAATATAAAAACTCATATATCAATATAGTCCGGTAATTACCCGTACGCCCTCCTTCACCAAAATGACAGGTTATGCGTGAAATTGAAGGTATAGATAATGTAGCATACGTAGGCATGTATAGCTCAATAGCTGAATTTAGCACATCTATAGGTTATGTACAGGTATGTACATGTAGTAATTTAGAATTTTTTCCGGTGGCGTCAAGAATAAATCGGTATTTTATCGAGTAAACTTGTTAACATTCCGTGACTTCCAAATATTCCCAAGTACCTTCGTTTGTTAGTTTAAAAATAATCATGACTTATGTGGTGAAATGGACCGAAAAGAAAACAAATGAGGAAGTACTAGAAATGGTGGGGGAGGAGAGGGGTTTGTTGAGAGAAAGCCTATGGAGGCAGGAAAAATGGATGAAAGGCGTATTGAGCGGTAGTGGAATGTTGAAGACGGTAATAGAGGGGAGAATGTTGGGCAAGCGAGGTAAGGTTAGGAACAGGATAGGGATGTTGGACGGGATGAAGGGAGGAAAGAAGTACACCGAGATGAAGAAGGACCTGATATAGATTAGTTTGCTAGGTGGGGAGTCACAAAATGTTTATTTGATAGTTGTGTTCATCCAAAAACCTACCTTAACCGGTAGATTACCTAATAAAAAATAACTGACTTATGTTCTTATTTTTATTTACGTTTATTGCACCATCCGTTAAAATTTTCATTTATTATCAAAAGTTCAAATGGTTATCAGTGGTGGGCAATGGCGAGGCTGGCACCGCTGACGTGGGACTCGCCTCCGAAGGCGCCACCCGCGTGGGCGAAGGCTCCGTGATGGGCCGCCTCTCCCCCGTGGTGGTGGATGACTTGAGGGTGGACGGCGTGTCCGACTCTCTTGACGACGGCGTTGAATCCGTTGTGGTCATCGGCGACGTAGTCCACCTGTCGGATGGTGCCGTCTGGTTCGTTCAGGCTGTAGGATCCCTTAACCACGTCTCCATCGCGCGTCTCCCACTGGTTCTTGACGTCACCGGTATGCCCGTCGGCGACTCCATAGTTGTACTGGTACTTCGGATAGGCCTAGAGGCGAACAAATACATCAAGATTAATTATGGCTCGCGCATATTAAAATCTATGCAGATAACTATTCCAGGAGCTACTTGTTTAGAGTCAAGATTTGAATGGAATTGTTATTTAAGAGGAAACTCGATTTGAAACTTTTCTCAGAAAAACCACAACAGCAGGACACTAGTTATTAAAATGCTATGTTACCAGCACTACAATTACTGTCTCAAAACTGAAGAATTTTCGAAAATTACATATTCATGTGTACATTAAAAGTTGAGCCCCTGCCTTCGGATTGTACTAAATATTCTGTGCCGAGGTACGTTTACCTATTTTTTTTCGTAGGTTGGGAATTCACTTTTGGGAGATCACCGGAATTAATGAAAAATTGGCGTAATGAGATAAAATGCGTATAATGTGGAATTAACAGTTCATTCAATGGTAATTCAAATAATGTTGCTAAGAGACAGATTGCTAATTAATCCAATGTTTCATCGATATAATGCTAGTTGTCAGTGAGCATAATTATGGTTGATTTAATGGGACAAAGCCGTAGCAATTTTATTTAATTGATAGCGTAAGGTGTAACACATTGAAATTTTATTTAATATAGCAGCAGAAATTTTTTAGCTATATTTTTTTATGATTATAAATCTTTTTCTAGTTCTGTCTCGAAATCATACTTATTTTTTTTGGAAATTGAAAGAATAACTGCTCCTTCTCTAAAACAAACTTCATGGATTTTCGAAAGATAAAGTTTGGAGAGATCTGATAGAACTTGCAATTCTCGCATTACGGTGGGCCCATTTTTGCCCTGGGCTGCGTGAGGTTTCCCAAGAAAATGTCCTTTTTGAAATATTATAGCCTCAGCTATAATATTTCAAAAAGTTTGTTTCAAAGATTGTTAAAAACTGTTGACGTTTACTCACGTGAAATTTATTTCATATTTTTAGTTAATCATATGCAGTTAGACATGTTTATAATTGAAATGCACTTAATGCTGGTACTAAAGATATGATAATTATATAAGAAAGCATTGTAAATTGGAGATCAATAAAATATATTTCGGAAGAAAACTTACGTGGTAATCAATGTCATGACGTCCTCCCGAGGGACCTCCGTGAGAGAGACCAGGAAATGCCAACGTGGACGTTGAAAATGCAGCTAGGCAGACAAATACCTAGAAAAATATTAAGGAAGAGATTTTGGTGAAAATGAAAACCCATAGTTTTCTCACCTAATGTGATGAAATAATAACGTCATTGCGAAGATTTTTAGATATTTTAATAAAACATTTGATTTATAAGTTTCACCTATAAATTTAATTGCATAAATATATCAAATTAAGGGATTTTTATTTTGCCCTTTATACGTAAGTATTCAAAGGGAAAAATACTGCAAAGTAAACCAGTATTAAAGCATTTGAGTTAGAGTTGAACTGATATATTTCCAATTTTTAATTATAATTACTTAGCCGTGCACCTAGTACAATGATGCCTTTGATCTCTAAAACTTACCAGTGAAATCATTGTGACTTTTTTGGAAATGAGTATTCGCTTCGTTTGAAAGCTCTTGTACGTCTGATGTATTGACTGCTTTTACCGGCTTTATATATACGAGCTTCGTATATCGATGTCGGTGGTAGGCTACTATACACTTACTTTCCTCTGAAATAAAGGAAAGTGAGGCAGAAATGGAAGCGACAATGAACTCCCAAATTCCAGAAAGAACCGTTAAATAATCGAGAAAGTTGGAATATTTTAATTGGTATAATTCTATGAAGAATTTCATGGGAGATTGATTGGTTATGCAAGGCTGCTCGACTACTTTATTGCTTATCCTTATTCATTGCTGAAAACCCAGAGTTCAGTTCACATTTTCGCTGATATTTTAATGGGCTATATCACATGTAATATCTTTTACATAAAAAATTCCCGTATGTGTTAATAATTACGTTTATGCTTGATAAGGTGTATTTTTATACCAAAATGAGCTTCATTCTCGTTAGATTTTCGTTTCTTTATCTAATATAACATTTTTTGCCACAAAGAGTTTCGTTATTTTACGTTTTAGAGTTTTAAAATAAGTTTTAGTTTATTTTCTTTGTGAGTCTTGAGAAAAGCATCAGTTGGATATGTTAGCATGTTATTAAATACACAAGTGAAAATAGCACATGATCGGAGCACATGCGCTTTCCTGTGTTTTTATTTTAATTTCCCTAATTAATTGTTCTAAGCTACGAGTATGGTAGATGGATGCGTATTTCGGAATTTGAATTGTATGTCGATAGATAAAGTGAACAGATTTTTCATATTACCGAGGCTTTTAACTTAAGATAGTGGAAAATTGGAAGAATCCAAAGTTATGACAATAATAGGTGCAAGGATAATTGCATTTGATATGATATTTAGAGTTTCGCTTGAATTGAAATTATAATAAAACATTATAATGAGTTTCTCAAAACAATAGAATAAGGCACACACGTTGATGCTTAAGGCCGAAACAAAAGTAATGCACATTTAATTAAGACCTATTTTGAACATTACCCAATGTATTTCCGGATTTCCGTTTTCATTAATTTTGGTACAGTTTGTCTACAAATAAGCGCCAATATGTTTTATTATCGAATTTTCATTTTTATTAAATACATTAAAATATAATTTCTAAAATTGCCCTTTCTCCATTTTTTCGTTAACTATGAAACTCTCATCTGCAGTTTGAAACATGTAGAGGCATGTATGTAAGGACGACCCTAATTTTACGTGTTTGTGTTTTTCTTCAGGAAATCATATATCATTTATAATTTTTAAGGGTTATCAACCGTTTAAGGTAGGTTGAGGATAGACACAGATACCATGGAGATAGATATCTTGTCTCTCGTAACAACACAGGACCCAAAATCCTACTCTACAGCATGCCTCTCTTCATCTCCGTTTCTTACGTACTTCTTTCCTTTATTTCATCCGATATTCCTATCTTATTTATGCCCCTTCCTCCTTTTCCAAACACTCTCTTCTCTATCACAACTTGTCAACATCCCATTGCCATTCAATGTGCTTGGCATCCATTTATTCCATTTGCTTCTGTAGAATTTCTCCCAGCAATTTCTCTCCTCTTCCTCAATCGTATTTAGCACCAACTCATGTGTTTTCTTTTCGGCACACTTAATCTCTTCCATCCGTCTCCACACCCAAATTTCAAAAGCCTTCAATTTACGCCTTTCATTCTGCATCAATGGCTATATTTTAGCGCCGTACATAATTAAAATTAGTGTCAAAGTTTTAACCAGTACTTTCTTAAAATCCATACCAAACTTCCTTGTCATCAATTCCGTACTCCCTGTGAAAACGTTTTTGCCTAGCGCAATTCTTCTCCTTATGTCATCACTACTTTGACAATTTTTGGCCAAAACACTTCCGAAATACGTAAACTCTTGCTGTAGTGTTTGCACTCCCATTGTAATGTTTATCTTAACCTTTTCCTTTCTGGAAAATCGCATAACATTTGTTTTATCATTAGTGATTCTCATACCATGTCTGTTTCACTGAATTTCCAATTCACTCAGCATTCATCGCAACCCCTTGGCTGACTGAAAAACTAAAGCTTGGTCATCAGCAAACCTAAGTAATTTTACGAATTCCCCTCCGACTTTCATTCCTACCTCCACTTCTACCCATGCCTATTTAATCAATTTCTCCACACATACGTTTTAATTAAATTTTTGAAATACGTTTTTTTAATTAATAATATATTATAAAAAGTGGGTCGCGGTGGTCCAGGGGGTAGAGGGTTGGACGACTGACCGGAACGTTCCGGGTTCGTTTCCGGCAAGGCACTTTGGGCACCTGCAGCTCCATTCTCAGCTATGTGATTTTTCTGGGAGGAAGGAGGTACACAGAGATGAAGAAGTACTTGATGTAGAGTAGGGTACTGGTTTGTCTTTTGCTGGAAGTCACAAAATATTTATTTGGGAATTGTGTTCATGCATTCCCCTTCCTAAGCGTACCTAGACTTCTCTGTTTGTTTTCTTTCATCCCATTGTTATTCACCCCTCGTGGAAGGCAACGGGAAACCACCTCAATTATCATTCCCAAGAATGTAATGATGAGCACTATAGAGAGAAAGGAAAACAAATGAGGAAGTGCTGGAGATGGTGGGTGAGGAGAGGGGTTTGTTGAGAGAAATCCTATGGAGGCAAGAAAAATGGATGAAATGAATCAGGCGTATTGAGCGGTAGTGGTATGTTGAAGAAGGTAATAGAGGGGAGAATGCTGGGCAAGCGAGGAAAGGGCAGGAACAGGATAGGGATGTTGGACGGGATGAAGGGAGGAAAGAAGTACACAGAGATGAAGAGGGATCTGATGTAGATTAGGTTGCTGGATTGGGTTTTGTTTGAAGTTACAAAATGTTTATTCGATAGTTGTGTCCATCCAAAAACCTACCTTAAGCGGTAGATTACCTAATAATAATAACATCTCCGAACCATCTAAACTATAGCTTTGCTAAAGCTGTAGCCTAAACGGTGGCGTTTCGTCGTTAATCATTACCGGGGGCGGTAATGACTACTTTCGTTAAGTAGTTAACTCCCTTCCTTACCATCAATTTTATCTTTTTTTGATAATTCTTTTTTACTTATCGCAATTCCTTTGTTAATCTTCTAACTAAGCAGGAGATATTGTCTTGAGCAGCTAAATAAGTAAACTGCTCACGCTGTCTTCATTTGTGCTTTCGAACGTAATACCTTATTTTTCCTTTCTATTATTCCAGATCCTCTTTGCCTTTGTATTCTGTCGATTAATTTTCATTCCATTAGTAACGATGAATATTATTGAAATTATATTTAAGCCTCTTACTTGTTGAAAAATAACAAAAACTGCCATATATTAGAATTGAAAATCGCAGTCGTGTAGGAATGCTAGAAAAAGTCGTAGGGTACTTCAAACTGTGATTGTAGTAATAATATGAGGGAAAAATTCTGGCAATAGTGTTATTTTTTTATAAAGTTTCTCGCAATCAATATTTTCGTGTTTTTATCGGTTACGACCTCATTAAAAGTCTGATTACACTGCACACAAAAAAAATGAAAATTCTGTGCCCGAGCTCTGATCCTTGGTTCCCCATGTATTTTTGGCACCCGAAACCGATCCCGGAGTCGGTTTGGCCCAGACGTTCCGTATTTGCCCGCTAAGGTCAAAAAACTGACCAAAATTTGGCCATTCCCGAGGGCCGAACAAGAGTCCGTATGACATCCGCAATTCAAGAAAAAGTCGCCTTACGGAAACCTTTTCTTATTACCGAAATGGAAAAATATTCCCCCAGAGCCATTTTTTTGTGTGTCTGGGTTATTAGTGGTTTAGCAGTTGTATTTAAATGAAATACTGGCTACAAAAAAATTCAATTTTCACTTTCACTTACAGAAATACAATTTCATCCATTTTTCCTGCCTCCATAGGATTTATCTCAACAAACCCCTCTCATAGCAACAAACTATTTTTGTCATCGTGTTAACCCTCTTTATTTTATTGACACTTGGATTTCAAGTGCAATTCCGATAGTCTTGTAAAGAAAGTCGAAGCTCAGAAAACGGTGTCACTAGAATGCGCTTAAAATTTTTCTGCGACACACGTTTCCTGTAGTGTGACGCCGCGTATAAAAAATGTAAAAACTAAATTCTTGAAGCTTTCTTCCGTCATTTTCCTCTAGTTTTCCTAAGAGTATCACACTACCACAGCAAATTTCGAATAAAAAATGAAAGTCTACTAGTTAATATTGTCCAGAGTGCGTGATAATTTTTTAGATCGTCAATCGGTTTTTGTGTAGTCCTTTAAACTACTTACTATTAAACATGAACACTTGTTTAAATAAATAAAATATACTATACTGGACTTGTATTTCCCAACTATTATGATTCCTTGCTTTGTACCTGGTATTCGGATAACTGGTTTTTGTAATTATTTAATTCAACTGCTAATACTCTTTTAACGAATGCTTTTTTTATGATAATATGTTATTAGAAAACGATGATTTACCAATTTTATTAGCAAGTTGTAAGCATTCACCAATTTCTTACGCTCTCCTCATGTGAGTGATTTTGAATGAAAATATGATTTGTCACTGGAAGGCAATATTGATGGTGTGATGAAAACGAATAAGCTTTTTACTAAGCTTGCCCAATCCATATTTCAAGTTTACATGCTCTCTTGACTCTCCGCAATTCGCAATCCTGTCCTATAAACACATTTGATTTGTTTCGGTTTATGATTCTAAAACGCCTTGCATATAATTTCGTAGATATTTTCAATGTCATCTTCAACACATCTTCACTTTTATTGGCACGTATAAATAGCTACCTTAAGTCTACATGCTTTTATATTGTAAGATCGCGCAGTTAAAACGCTAAACAGGCATTAAGCAACTCATGATTCTATGTTATTCACTCATTAATAGAATGCTGAAAACCAGGGATATAATGCAATTTTTAACGATTATTTACGGATTATCCCATGCTCTTGTTTAGTACAATGAATATTGATTGGTATATATGGAAGACAGTGTTAATAGTGATCGCCTAGTTTTATTTTTTTAATATATTGAGCAACGTGAAGAATTAAACTCTACTTTCTGGAGCCCCTCCGTTAATTTTCCATTATATCTTAGTCTTACGATCTACCGCAAAAAATTAGGAAATTTGTCACTTATTTAGTGATAAAAATATTCATATGTAGTTTTTAGAATTATGATTTATTGTAAAATATTCAAATGGTTATCAATGGTGGGCAAAAGCAAGGCTGGCGCCGCTGACGTGAGACACGCCTCCGAAGTGGCCACCCTCGTGTGCGAAGGCGCCGTGATGGGCCGACTCTCCGCCGTGGTGGTGGATGACTTGAGGGTGGACGGCGTGTCCGACTCTCTTGACGACGGCGTTGAATCCGTTGTGGTCATCGGCGACGTAGTCCACCTGTCGGATAGTGCCGTCTGCTTCGTTCAGGCTGTAGGATCCCTTAACCACGTCTCCATCGCGCGTCTCCCACTGGTTCTTGACGTCACCGGTGTGCCCGTCGGCGACTCCATAATTATACTGAAACTTCGGGTAGGCCTGAGGGCGTATAGAGACAGCATATGCATGAGATGAGTTTATCGTGATTTATTTACAATAAGTTACCATGAATTGAGGTAGGCACAGGTTGAATTACGGTGTGTGTTTTATATTATAGAATCTCAGAGTGTTATAGAATGACAGAGTGTTTATTAAGAGAGAAATTTCTTAAAAATCGGGATATTGCGTATAGTATATGGGCATTAGTTTTCTCGATTTTGTAAAAGCACTATGCCTATACTTTTAATGTTCAATACAGGTACTGAGTCTGGAAATTATTAACTAATATCCTCGAATTACACAGAGATGAAGGGAGAATGTTGGGCAAGCGAGGAAAGGGCAGAAACAGGCTAGGGATGTTGAACGGGATGAAGGGAGGAAATAAGTACACAGAGATGAAGAGGGACCCGATGTAGATTAAGTTACTGGATTGGGTTTTGTTTGGAGTTATAAAATGTTTATTTGGTAGTTGTGTCCATCGAAAAACCTACCTTAACCGCTAGATTACCTAATAATAATAATAATCCTCGAATTGTTCTTATTGCTTAACAGTACAGCTGTCAATGGGAGTGCGATATTGCAATTCTGACAATATAATTTGTTAGAAAAATACATATTTGTTGTTAATTAAGTTGTTAGTACAGTTAGGTAGGATTTTTTCTACAGTAATTTCCGTTGTGAGTTCGGCAATTAACACCGAATCACAGGGATTATAATACTGTGAAATTGATAATACAGTGTGTATGAAATTATTTCTAAAGATTGTCATTAATTTTGAGGATTTTGAATGAATCATTCCATCACCATCACAGCAGTCAGCCTAAAGGTTTCATGGTAGTTAATAATATATTTGAATATTACTCACAACTGCTTGTGAAATAAATAATGATGCCATATGTGGGAAATCAATTGATAGAGGTATTTTTTGAGAAACAGCATTAATTCAACTACAGTTATGGAGACCAAGAAAATGAATTGTTTGAGTAAACCGTGTTGCCATTGAATAATTATTTCTGAAAAATACCTCACCAATACTTCACTCCAAATAAAGAAAAAACGTTTTAGGTAAATCTGGATGCTTAAGCATTATTTAAACTGGACGGTCCAATCAGTAGCATTACACTGTACCAACTGCTCACGGTCGTTCTCTCTTAAGTATCATTATGCGTATTGAATTATAATGAAGTTATCTTAAGTTGTCTTAAATAATAAAATTCATAGAATAGAATTATTTATGCAGTGCAGCGGTAGGTACTGATTACTTACGTAGTAATCAATGTCGTGGTGCCCTCCTGATGCCAAGCCGCCATGAGAGAGCCCGGGAAATGCCCAAGTAGAGGCTGAAATTGCTGCTAGGCAGACGAATACCTTAAAGAAATTGAGGCCGAAATTTCCTTGTTAGAGAAAAATTGCTATTTGAGCAGCTTTCTAAATGAAATAATTAAATTGTCGTTTTTAATTTGTAACAAAAATTATCTGTAAGTTTTTCTTCATTCGTAAAATTTATCACATTACGCCAATTCAATATCTTTGGTTGTATTCACTATGAAAAATTACTGCAAAGTAATCAAAAGTTGAAAGGGGAAACGTGCAATGGTTGAATTTTAGCTTATTTATCAGTGCCTTAAATAAAACTTATAAATCGCCTGTAAGTAACAGCAAAAACGTACCTGTGAGATCATTTCGGCGATATCTATTCTGGCACTTGGTTTGTGTGAAGGCTGGTGTATTTCTGATACCTCTGCTACTTATCAAGGTCCTATTTATAGCGGGATACTGTTCATATGACAATATCTAAATGGAAAGCGATGGGGAAATTGAAAGGACACCGACCTCCCAAATTCCGTAAAGGAAGCAAATAATTAAGGAAAAGGATCGGAGGATATTTTAATTGGAATAATTATGTGAAGAATTTCCCGGAGAATTTGGTCATTACGCAAAGGTCTTCTATTTATCAAAACCAGAATAGAACTCTAGTCTCCGTGATATTAATAGGAACTTCATTTAAAACTATTAAATTTTATTTAAAAATTTACATTGAATACCCAATTTGAATATGGAATATTGACTATTGAACTTCATTCGTAGCGTAATTATCTCCCATCACCAAATGTTATGTTTACTGTCACGTAGAGTTTCCTTGGGCGTGATTTCCGGACTCAGAAAAGACCTTTGACAGAATGGGTAGATATATTATTTTTAGTATTATTGAATAGAGATGAACGTAGGATAATACTGGAGAATATTTCTTAATTTGATAAGGCCCTGTGGTCCATGGTTTTCACAAATTGTGGCATGTGTTAGACGGATGACTATTTGAAACGGAGGAGCATATAGGGGATAAGACGATTGGATTCTTTCTTATATTCCAAGATTTTACCTTATACACAAAGGAATTCATTATCATAAGTCATCTACCGTAGTTAGTAGGTCCATGGAGGCCTTGTGTTTTCCTTTAATGAGCTCTCCTCTTAATTTCCTCAAACCCATTACTCCCTTCCACATCATCCGTCATTTTGACTCTCCTTCGCTCTCTCTTTCCGACCGTTCAGTATGCCATATAGGACCTCCTTCAAGAGGCATTCCTTCTTAGCACGTGTACACGTCAGTTTATTTTCCTCTTTTCAATTGCTTTCAACAACTTACTCTTTACTTCCGCTTTACTCAACACTTCTTCATTCCTCACCCGGTCTGATCCTTTTTTACTCAATATTCTTCTCAAATGTCTTCAGTCTTTTCTGTTTACCTTAACGCTGTCCATTTTTCACAGACATAGAACATAACTCCATGAAAAACCTTGAATAGTCTTTTTCTCAGCCCGATATTAATTTCGCTGCAAAGAACCTTTCTTTTCTCGTTGAAAGCTTCCTTGACCATTGTTATCCAAATTATCACAGGAATTGTCAAAGGAAAAATTGAAACGGTCAACATTTTGATCTTCAGTAGATGTTAGGATTACATTCGAGTTGATGTTCGAAGTTTTGGCTGAACACAAATATATAGATAGTAGTAAAAGTAACTGCAGTTTACCTGAATAGTTTTTTATGATATTTTTTAACTCTAATGAAAATTCGTGTTATTTATTGTAAATTATATTTTGTTTCAAGTTTCTGTGCACTGGTTACACACAACCACTATTGTTTAGATTGTCTATTCCCTTTCGACTATTTTTCTACGTACTATGCGTCTCTCTGTATCATTCTCCTTTTGAGAATACTCTTGTTCTCATTCGTTCATCTTCAGCTGATTCTCCGTTAACAATTTTAGTTCTAAACACGTTACAGTGTCCCACGTTCATTTTCCTCATTCCACTTTTTAAGTCAGAAAATTTCATTGTTTTCAGATGAAACTTAATTGTTTCACCGTTAAATTCACTATGGTGTATGAAACTTTGAATGAAAAATGATGTATTGCCTTAGCATGTTATTTCTTTTTAAAAGTATTTGATAATATTAAAATTCACCATGTAACTTAACTCGCCACGAACATACCCTATCGAAATATTTCAATCCCAATTCTTTTCTTTGGTTACTAAAACTACAAGAGAGCCAGGAGTGGTGGATATGTGATGGTTAAAATTATGCTCAGGATAACGGCACGACGAGTGAAATCGTCATAGGGTCAATAGATTAGTTTATTTCCCTGTTATGCCCCGAGTCTTGAAGGAAAGTCAGATACTCGAAAAATTACTCAGCTTGAGTGAGGCTGAGGCTGCCATTGTGAATCAGGTGGTATCCCGGGTGTTTCAATCAGTAGCCCAACGCTCTTTCTACGGAACTACTTCCATCTTATGCTACGTTTCGCATAGAAATAGGAATTCTTTCACGAAAAGTATTTAATTTCATGAAATATATATTCTTCAATGGAAAATATACCCTTTAATCTGCACTGCATTGAATTTTGCAGGATTATGAATGAATAGAATGCAAAACTTAATAATTGGCCATTTCCTTTATTTCAAACATGTCTTCACATACTCTTTGTTTATGAAAGTAATGACACATATGTGTGCTCACTATGAACTTGATCTGATTTAATCATCACATGGTTTCTGGTGAAAAACGTTGACCAGCCGTGTTTATTCCTATTTCTTGGTTAAACTTATGATATTAGAGTTCTCTGATAAAAAATTTTTTTGCTTTAGGTGAATCCGCAAACTTTTACCTTCCGGTACGACAAACTATGAACGCATTAAAATGTTGAGTTTTTGAAATTAATACAAGTGTGTAGTTTCATTTATTTTGTATATTTATTATTTTACTATATATTTTGTTATAAATGGACCGAAAGGAAAACAAATAAGGGAGTACTGGTGATGATGGGTGAGGAGAGGGGTTTGTTGGGAGATATCCTATGGAGGCAGGAAAAATGGACGAAAGGCGTATTGACCGCCGAGTCACATTTTCAAGTTTGTTAATAGATAATAATCCGAGGGTGTTAAGTCTGGCGAATAGAGTCCATTAGGTAGCAATTCAAACTTTAATTCATGAATTTTGGCTATTGAAATGTCAGATTTGTGAGCTGGTGCATTGGCTTGATGAAACAAAACTTTCTTCTTTGCCAAATACGGCCGCTTTTGCTTGATTTCTTCGCTCAAACCTAGAATAAGCTCGCATAATACTCGCCGTTGATAGTTTTTCCTTTTTGATGATAGTCAATGAAAATTATCCCATGCGCATACAAAAAAACCGACGCCACAACCTTGCCTGCAGATGAAACGGTCTTTGCCTTCTTTGGACTAGGTTCTCTCTTTTGAAGCCATTGTTTTGATTGCTCTTTTGTCTCGGGTGTGAAGTAATGGACCCATGTTTCATCCATGGTTATGATACGGCGCAAAAATTCTGCTTTGGTGCTTTGAAACTTTGCTAAACACTAAACTGAAACATCTTCACGACATTGGTTTTGCTCGAGTGTGAGCAAACGCGGCACCCATTTTGCTCACAGCTTTCTACTGTCAAATTTTTCAGTTAAAATGCGATATACCGCTCTTTTTGAAATGTCTACTATGTCTGCTAGCTCGCATTCTTTAAATCGACGTACATTCAGTAATACTTTGTGAATTTTCTTCGCAATTTCTGGGGTCGCCTCATTTGGTCATTTGGTTCACCTCATTTGGTCGACCAATGCGATGCTCGTCTTGACAGCTCGTACAGCCTCGTTTAAACTCTGCTACCCAATATTTTAATGTTGCAAACGAAGTAGCTGACACACCCAGAATAGAAACCATTTCAGCTTTTATATTGGTTGGGCGTAGGTCTTTCAAATAAAAGTATTATATCACATAACGAAGACCAATATTCTCCATTTTCACAAATTTACTGAAAACATTCACTATTAATGTCTGCCAAACAAATACCAGACAATGTGTCGTCTTCAAACTCGAAGAATTTTCTTTATAGATTGCGTTCTTTCTAATACAGTCATATTTTATAAACCACTACCGTAATCTCTAGGTCATGCCAGGTACTTATGGGACCACACTCGTATTTCTATAAATAGTACTGTTTATGTATAGGCTGCTCATAAGAGCGATTAGAAAAGCGCGATTCAATGCGATTGGTTGAATATCAAAATGTGTACTGAATAAATCTTTAAGAAGGGAATTATTTTACATTCGTGTCCTTACATTTGCAGCCGATTCATTTAAGTGATCACTATTACGTGTTTTGCATTTATTTTTTTAGATCTCAGTGAAAGTAATTAGCTTTTTACCCTCGACAACGACATATAGCATTATATCAATGTTTTGGCCGATTTTGTCACAAAGGATGCTATTTTGTAGAAATTCACTCATAGACATTGGGTTATAAGATATTTTGGACTAAACGATATAATGTTTCAACTACCGCATACGAATTTCAGAAAACTGTAAAGTGATTTTTAAAAAATTAATTTCATTTGAATACAAGTGGGTACATTTTCCAATAAAGAAGGCTGTAATAAATTGAATATGGGTAAATTTCAAGAAACTGTAACAGTAAATTTAACGGAGTCACCCGCTATGTGTGCATTATAATGCAACCATTTCAGAGAGTAAAAATCATTCGCCTTGACCGAGAATCGAACCCGGATCTCTCGATATCCGGCCGAGTGCTTTAACCACTTAAGCTACCTCTTACAAGAGGACGTCTCGGTAGTTTAAGTGGTTAAAGCACTCGGCCGGATATCGAGGGATCCGGGTTCGAATCCCGGTCAAGGCGAATGATTTTAACTCTCTGAAATGGTTGCATTATAATGCATGAATATGGGTAATTTACACCAAACTTACTAACGATTTTCTGTTTGTATTTATATTTCTCTCGTTTGTTTTTAATTTTAGTAACTTGAGTATAAAGCACTCAATTCAACATGCCGGTCGTTTCTTTCCATAAAGTAACCAGAGATCACATTGCATAAACATTTCAGTAAAAAATTCAAATGTCATTTGATATTGATATTTGTGCAGAGGTGTTCTATATTTCAAATTTCGGATGGTTCAATGGAATTAATTGAATCTTTAAAAACTCAATGTGTTTTTATTATTTATTAAAATAAATATAGTATTTTAATGAAGAAACAAAAAGGTTCAGGAGAGAGGATAAAATCACATGTTTGGTCAAATCTTCAATGATGTACTCCGTGATGACCGAAAGCGTAGTTCCCGTGACCGTGTGAGTGGGCACCTCCTAGGTGTCCTCCATGACCAGCCCCGAAGCCACCATATCCTCCGTGGTGCGTGGCAGCTTGGTAAAGTTGTGGGTGCACGGCCTTGCCCTGTCGCTTGACGACAGCGTTGAATCCATTGTGTTTGTCTGCGGTGTATTCTACAACGCGAATGGTACCGTCGGCTTCGTGAAGGCTGTAAGTTCCCTTAACCACGTCACCATCCCTGGTCTCCCATTGGTTCTTCGTGTCACCAGTCTTGTAGTCGCTCACTCCGTAGTTGAAGTTGTACTTTGGGTAGGCCTTAAATAGAAATGGCATTGACGTGAACTCTATTAAAATTAATCTCTCATTAGGTAGTACCGAATTACAACATGGGATATTGTTTAAAGTAATTTCAAATTTTTAAAATGCCTTCAAAATTAATTCTACTGTATGTTTTCAGAGATAAGAGTTTCATATTTGATAATTATATGTTCATATTTTGTTCCATCTATGGTGTGATACATTGTACCTCTAATGTAATATTTTAAAATTTGACTAATTTAATTTTTAAATATCCTTCAGTTATCTTCCATAAACCCACAAACATAATTAGTTACAGTTAAGCGAAATTACTGAAAATGTACAGATGGACGAATATGATATTTATTATGAATAAAAATAATCCAAAGTTGCAAATAAGGAAGCATCTTGACAAAAACTTCGTGAGAAACTTGAACTTCTATAAATCAAATGCATGGAACATTGGAAAAGTGAATTGGTGGAGAAATGTAATATTGGAAATTAAAGAGACCGAAGTGTGGAACAAGGAAGCATACAGATGAGCAGAAGAGAGAGGGAACGTATGCAGAACTTAACGGTAATGAAAAACCAAATGAATTTAACACATCAAGAGGCATAATGAAATGATTAGAAAAATAATGAAAGGAAAGGCAAAGAGACAGGCATAAGAGAAATTAAGAAGGGTAAAACTTTTGAAGATTTTTGGTTGTAATTTAACACTGAATAGAGAAGTAAGAGTACTGTAGTAAACCAGTCATCTGGTTGAAATACTGATGATGAATATGAAATAATTTTGGTTGGGTTTTAAGAATACATTTAGGTTTATCTGCTTAAGAGAATTAGTGGTAATGTGAATCATATGACTTGACCGCTTTTATGTGGCATCAAAAACGCTAAAAATAGGCAATAAATATGATTTTTTTCATTGGTAAATTCAGTTTTATTTAAGAATAATCATTTCTTAACCAATGTAACCTAAAGAAACATTGTTTAGGCCTAATAATCGTATATGAAATTAAATAAATGTATTATATTTTAAAATAAAATTCATCAACCTAAAGACATGTTAAAAATTTTCTGGCTAAAGTCAATGTCGCGGTATGTTTCGTAAAATCGGATCTGCAGTAAATATTAAATCTCTTATCCAACTATTTAATAAATTAGAGGGATATTAAATTATGTTCTGGACTATAAAAATTCTTACATAATAATCGACGTGTTGATCTTCACCACCAGAATGATCAGGAACAGCGATGGACGTAGCCACGATGGTGAAAAAGACTGCGACCTGGATTTTTCATACAAGTAATTATAGACAGTTGAATTTGAACAATTATTACTTATTTTATTGGAGCCCTTTTACCTGTCATCGTAAAAATTTCAATTCATGTGAATAATTAATTCATCATAATGAGTGAAATTAGGGAAACTTATCTGAAGGATGTCCTTTTCCCTCTCGCACAAGGGGGAGCAAATTGAGAATGGTCAATCACAGGGAAGTGCGTAAGACAAGTTTAAACTTCTAGTAGGAATTTTAAATGCATTAGATAACCTCAATCCACTCAGATTATTCCCACCTGGACAATCTGCATTTTGGTGTTGATGATGTTGCTCTGTAGGGTCTGAAAGATGTGTGATGTGTCTACTGATCGACCGCTATATATATATCAACCGTCACCAGACTACAACAGTGTTTTCCAGGATAGTGTGGAGCCAATTAGCCGGAGAAAGGAAGGGTTCAATACAATGGGGATTGGAATTTAGCGATAAGTGAAATTCGGTAACTGGAGCTCACTCATCCATTATAAGAATGTGCGTTTCCCTCTAATCGTCGCCATTATAAAAAAATAATTTTACATTTGTTTTGCGAGAGAAATTATCTCCCCACTATCCTGGCATTCATTCGTTTTAACGAATAAATATATGCCCGTAATATTATTTGAAATTTAAGTTTTGCCTGCTCAAAAGAATGGTGATTAACAGACATACTTGTATTTCAGATATTGTATTTTCAAAAGATGTAAATTTATATACCTTTATGATACGCTAAGGTCAATAATTTACTCTAATGGACTAACTGGATGTACTGGATGTTGTAGAGGGACTTGTGCATTCTAATCACCCCATAAACTTTGCTGGTCAGAGTAGTAATAATTGGTCCTCGTAGGGTTACCCATGCCTAATAAATTTAAGGGTAAGAACCAGACGGGATACTAGGGTTGCTATTTATATTTTGAGCCTGAACAACACTAAGTGCTTTAGGCGCCATCTGACGTTTCCATCTGAAAGTTTGACCCTTTTAACGCTAACATTCTCCAAAACATTTTGTCGTTTGATCATAACTTGTGTTGTTTATAGCGACTCAAAAATTTTGCCCCCGCGAAAAAATGGAATTAACTCGTGAACACTTTCGTGCGATGATTTTTTACAATTTTCGGCGTGGATTTTCGAGACAGGAGTGCATCTATCAACTTACTTCCACTTTTGGCGATAAAACTCCTTTCTTTGCCACTGTGAAACGCTGTTATAACGAATTCCATCATGGCAACGGTTCCCTCAGCGACGAAAGTCGTCCAAAATCAGTTGTTTTGCCAGTTAAAACATTGATGCTGTGCAGGAACTAGTAACGAAAGATCGACATGTAACTTATCATGAGATTGAGACATCATCCTTGGGGATTAGTATGATGAGCATCTATGAGATATTGCTTGAACATTTAGCTGTGAAAAATATTTTTCGCGTTGAATCCCGTGTAATTTGGCGGAAGCTCAAAAAGATACTCGTGTCAATTGGTGCAAAGAAATGCTCAACAAATACAATCACGGTGCATCAAAAGCTGTGTATAGCATCTGCACAGGTGACGAATCTTGCATTCATGCGTGTGAGCCTGAAACAAACTAGCAATTCACTGTATGGGTCTTCCATGTCGAGCCAAATCCGACAAAAGTGATTTGTGCACGACGCACGTCAAAGTGAGTGATCGCCGGTTTTTTCGGAATAACTGGGCATTTGACAATTGTACCGTTAGAGCAACGTAGTACCGTGAATTTGGAATAGTACACGATCATTTGTCTTCCAGAAATGCTTGGTGAAATACCGAAAAAGAAGCGCCACGAAGGATCATTCTTCATCATGACAGTGCATGCTCTCACAGATCGGCCGAAACAACTACATATTTGACAGGCCAAAACGTCGAATTGATGGGCCATCCTCCGTACAGCCCTAATTTAGCACCGATTGACTTCATTTTATTCCCGTTTATCAAGAAAAAGTTGCATGGCCAACGTTTCGGTGCCTGAAGAAGCCGTTGATGGATTCAAAAAAACATGCTTTGTAGGTACCTCAATCTGAGTGGAAAAAGTGTCACGAAACTTGATTCGGGCGCTTGCAACATTGCATTTATTATCCTGGCGAATACTTCGAAAAACAATAAAGCCATTTTCAACAATCAATTACTCTCTTTTCAGTAGCAGGTTGAATAGCAACCCACGTATGACGAGTATATAACAGAGTATGATTACTGACAACTACAGGATTAGGCCAGCTGGGCCGTGTCTTTCCCGGAAGTGGAAGAAGCAAGGCTTCCGCATTTTTCATCTGACGAAATCCTTGCAAAGCAAAATTGACAGCAGCAGCACTTAAGAGAAAAAATAAAACTGCGATAATTAGACTTAGAATGGGGACGGAATGTGAAGGTGATAGGATGGGGAAATTAAAAATACAAAGTTGTAGATGGAGAAAGGAAATATCAATATTTTAGGGATGTGCAAAATGAGATGGAGGTATAACGGGGAATACTGGAATTGCGCGGATGGGAAGAAAACTTATCCCCAAGAGTGTGTCACCGAGCCATCATAGAGAGGAAGAAGTCGACAGCGTATGTGATCAATTAGAGGAAATAATTGGTTCTGTTGCGAAGTGTACCTGGAAGGAAAAACTGAATATTGTTGGGTGTGGTACAAAACGGTAGGTGAAGGAAAGAATGTGACTTTGGGAAAAAGGCAATAGAGTTCTGCGGGAGATAGGCGTTAGCATACGAGTTTCCTTTACAATACCGGAAACGTAGGAAAATATCAAAATGGGGACATCGAAAACAAAAAGGAAAATAGGAAAAGGGCAGAGAAAACATGATGATAAGGAAATTTAATTATGTGAGCGTGGAATCAGGTAGAAGAATATGGTAACACATAATAAAATAAGGTTGGCACTTAACAGGGCGAAAGTAGCGTGTTGAAATATGTAGTACGAAGACATGGAAAGATAAAAATGAAGGGGTGAATGGATGCCCAATTCAAAATGTGTAGGAACTATCAGGAAAAGAAAAAGGAAACCTCCGTGCATTTTAACAAGGATATCTATGTTAGAAAAGTTGATTAATAAACCAGAAACATTTTAAGAGACATGAAAGAAATACATGGATGAACTAAGTGGCAAAGAAAGATAATAGACAAGCAAGCTTAGACATAGAAAGATAATATGATAGGGATCACTTAAAATCACGCATTCTTGTTTGAGAGATTCAAAAGGTATTATTATAGTGTAATCTGCCGGTTAAGGTAGGTTTATTGATGGGCACAACTTCCATATAAATATCTTGTGACTCCAAAAAAAACACAATCGAGCACCATACTCTACATCAGGTCCTTCTTCTTCTCTGTGTACTTCCTTCCTCCCTTCATCCCGGCCATAATCCCTATTCTTTTCGTGCCCTTTCCTCGTTTGCCTAACATTCTCCCCTCTATTACCTTCTTCAACATCCCACTGCCGCTCAATACGCCTTTCATCCATTTTTCCTGCCTCCATAGGATATCTCCCAGCAAACCCCTCTCCTAACCCACCATCTCCAGTACTTCCTCATTTGTTTTCCTTTCGGTCCATTTCACCTTCTCCATTCTTCTCCACGCCTACATTTCAAAAGCCTCCATTCTGCATCAAACCTCCTGCTTCAGCGACCACGTTTCCGCGCCGTACGCAGCTACGCTCCATATAAAAGTTTTTACGAGTCTGTTCTTAACCTCCCTACTCAACGTCCCCGTCACAAAAGGCATTAAAAGGGTTGAAATCAAAGAAGGCCTTGGGGATGGATTTTCCCGCAAAACCACTTAAGGGTTCAGGAAAACGCTGAAGGAAGAGTTGAACGGAATAATTTAATTGACATTCATGAGGGAAGAATTAAGTTCAGGCCGAAAGATTTCAGTAGATCCTCATAAGTACCCATCCCGAAAATGGGAAAGGCATCCAATTGTAAGGACTATGCAGCGATATCTAAGTTTTCTCACGCAGCCAAAATGTTACTGATAAATTGGATCGTCGGCAAAGAAAATGAAGAGCAGGGCAAATGATTGCTTACCGAATTAACGGTTTGGGTTTAGAAACTGAAAAGGCACGCGCGATGTCATTGCAGTAATGAGATCAATAAAGAGAGATAAAGGTTTTATATTATATTGTATATATTTATATTATATATTATATTTGGTCATTATAATGTGTAGAGCATTTTTTTACTTCACACAATAACAATTGTCCTTCCTTTATTTATTTACAGGAATGTGTAGAAAAAGTTCCGTTTATGATATGAATTATGTTGCCTATTTTTGTACTGCACATAGTGAACATGTAACAGTTACGTATTGCACAGTTTTACTCAGCTGCAGTTGCAAGAAAGTGATATTTCCAATGAATTCAATTAGTAGTACTTTTTGAATGGGATTATTTGACATCTTCTGCTAATTGAATTGATGCATAATTTGCTAAACGTGATTTTTACGAATAATTACGTATTGACATTATGAAATTGAAAATGTTTTCTGTCGTAATACCATTGATCTCATCGACGCCTGTTGTAGGAAACTGAATTACCACCTACTTTCCACCAGAGTAGCATTATGAAATTAAAGAGTTCGAACTTTTCCAAATCTTAGAATCGTATGTCCACCTTTATTCCGATATTTTTCATTGCTTGATAATTTATTCACTTTGTGCTATGTTTGACCCTTATATTGGTCATTTGCCAGGTTATTCTCCTGTCGGATTAAACCTCATATTTCGTTTAAGTAACGTGGTAACGAAAATTTAACATTTTTCTATCCAAGTGTAAATTAATTAAATATGAATATAATTATATGTACTTTATAATTTGGAAAATATTATTTATATATTCTAATGGTTTCCGTAAAATGTCTCAAATAACTAAAGTCACGTATTTATTTTAATAATATGACAACTCTGTGGTAACATTAATTTAAATGCAATGTAATGAAAAACAAAATTCCTTGTACAGAAAGTTGGCACTCGAATGATTTATTTTAGGCTGCTAATACACAGATTTCATGTCGTTTGCCGAGTACCGTCGAGAATTGTGGAATCTATGCTTTTAATTTTGTCTCTAGATTGTATAAGAATATAGATATAACACAAATTATTTCGCTAGAACCCAGTATGACACTTTATAATAGGGATGTAAAACTAAACTAATTTCCGTGGTCTAGGTTTCCAATACCCGGTCTCCAGGTTTATTATTTAACCAAGATATGGTGAAACAACTACAAATGCTGACGTATGGATTACTTTGTGGCATTTGAAGTAGAACACTTACTACGTGGATACATGAAATTGATTGTATTTATAACAAATATGGAATAAATAATTTTTCGTCCCATCACTGGCATTTACATTTAAAGCATCAGGATAAACAATGCTGACTAGAAATGAAGTTATTTCCCTTTGGATTACCAGCATTCAATAAGAACCCTTCACTCGAATCGATCCCGGAATTAAGTCCGCTAATGGCATGAAATAGCCTGTAGACATAATATTTCTGATGACATGTTTATTCATAAAGTTCATATATACATAGTATTTTAGTAATTATAACAAGAGGTTTACATTTTCTTAACAAAGGAAAAAAAACAAAGAGAAGTATTTCTCTTTAATAGTGCCCGCCATGGTGAGCATAAGCGTAGTTGTTTCCATTAGCGTACGACGTGGCACCACCATGTCCTCCTGCGTAGCCACTGGCGCCACCGCTGTGCCCTCCATGGTGCGGGGCAGCTGCATAATGTTGTGGGTGCACCGCCTTTCCTTGACGCTTAACGACGGCATTGAATCCGTTGTGCTTGTCGGCAGTGTACTCGACAACGCGGATGGTGCCGTCGGCTTCATGAAGGCTATAAGATCCCTTGACCACGTCACCGTCTCTGGACTCCCACTGGTTCTTCATGTCACCAGTCTTGTGGTCGCTTACTCCATAGTCAAAATTGTACTTGGGGTAGGCCTGAAATATTTTATTGGTCTCTCAGAGCAAATTTGGAAGTGGCCTTTGTCATTTGTTTAATCAAATGAATGTTGAGCAAAAATTCAATTGAGTACTTATTTAGCCAGTTTAGTCAGTTTAAATACAGTGTCTACATCATTGGCTGTTAGAAATATTTTTCAAAACCGGAAGAAGCCTGTGCAAACAAACCATTGGGGTTATTTAAATAAAACTATTGATTATCTCTATTTTACTTTAGAAACTCGGCGGGTTTACTTAGCGTTAAAATATTATTTTAAAGTTAATAGTATTCTTTAAGAGTCTTATTAAGCAAGTACTGTCATTACTTGCCAACATATATATCATTTCAATTACAATATTAAGTTGCCTAAATTATTAATGTTTTTAGTTTTCGTCCTTTGAAAAATATAATTATTTTTGAGAAATGTAAGTTCAGCATTATTTTTTACTTTCGAATGATAGAATGTGAAGCATTATATACTTTTCCCTCTGAGCTGTGCCGCTCAATTAGGGCAATTGTTAATTTCCACATTCTGTTGTTGCAAATACATGAATTATTTAATTAAAATGTACCGTGTACCTCCACATAATAGATTCTTGTTTAATTGTTATTTGATTCACTGGTAAAATTGAAAATAAGTTAATTGTAACTTTTTCTTTAAAGGTCTGATCTCTCCGTGCTACCGTTATCAAGTATTGCCTCTCGGTTCCTATTGAAGCGTAACAATCGTCGTGAAAAGTGAGTTGGAGCACGAAAGCTGTGAAGAATCCAGTTGAAGAAACAGGGCGCTGCAAATTGATCCTTTTCTCATCACGGTAAGCTTCATGTTTGTTTTACTGAGCTTTAATGACTCCTAAAAGTCCACTTATGCTTATAAAGACAACTTGAGATCAAAGAACACGAAATCTAAAGTTGAAGTGGTGGAAAGTAACGACCGGAGCATAAACGTTTTCAGAAATAGTAACGAGAAGAACTGGTAATTTTATAATTTGAATCCACAATTAGAAATTAACTATTGATAGACTCTTATACTGGAAATAATAGATTTTTCCTTAAATTACGAAAATTTTCAGGAGTAGCGATTAGGTTCCTAACAAAGAGTTTCTCTTTCAATCAAGCCTGGGGTTGTTCAACAAACATTTATGAAGAAACCCCATTAAACTTTAAAATTTAATGCAACTGAGCTCTAAAAGAAAGCTTCAGTGACATTGTACGAGACAAAAAAATAATGGCTCGTAAAAGGAAAACAATTCTGGAAAATGTGTGGAAAGAACTTTTGGGAAGAGAAAAAAGTATTTCGTCGACATGTTAGCAAATGTTCGGGAAAAAAGTTTTCACGAGACGGTCGAGCATTCTATATAGTAGAAGATTTCAGATCGAAAATTTCGGGCGAGTTTTATTCATTTCAGTTTCAATCTCTATTTACTTCTGGCACTTAGGATTTTCCGTCTTTTTGCTGTTCATTATGTTAAACCACATGTGGGGAAACTTTTGAAGATCCATAGGGGTTTTACGCTTAGTCACCTATCCACTTGTTACGCTTTCTTGGGTTGAATTGGATATTGTTTGAGTTGATAAATTTTTACTTTTAGTAGTTTTTAAATAGGCATACCAGTAAAACATATGTTTTAAGGACTTACATAGTAATCCACATGGTGCGCCTCTCCACCGTGGTGACCAGGAAGAGCAATGGAGCTAGCCACGACGGCCAAAATAACGGCAACCTTAAAGATAATGTTAAAAGATTAAAGCATCACATTTTTCTCTGTGTATGCATCATATATTTTAAACTTCTCCCAATCTATTTGGGTGTTTTGATTTTTTAAAACATAAAAGTAGGTAGTTGCTTATTTTTTTAGATATATTTCGATTTAAGCGTAAATTATAACCTACATATAACTAGTTACCATTATATGCTATTTCTTAATAAAAGTATGAGTGCATTTAATGACTTTTATGCACCAAGTTTTAAACGATATCGACGTTTAGAAATATTTTTACCCCATGATCTTTTTTATTCCATTTATGTTATTTTTCTATTACTAATTTAGATTTAGAAGCATTTTAAATCCACGGTAATGAATAAAATACGGTAATGAATAATTTTATGGACCGGTTAACTTATTTTACTTCGTCCTAATGTCAAGATGTTTCAGTGATTACTATCTTGAGCAGAAACGTTTCCCCGTACAACTAAATGACTTTGGAGTTTTTCTGAAATCCTGTGAAATAAACAGAATTACTAAGTACATGCAGTGCCAATAATTTGCACAAGTCGTTGTATCTCACCTGGGTTATCTGCATTTTAGTGTTGACGGTGTTGGTCTGAGGAGCTTGAGAGATGTGTGATCTGACTTCTGGCCAACCGTCATATTTATATCATGTCGTTAGATAGAAAGAGGAGGTAGTGTGGGCAGCAATGGAAATTGGTGGGGGTGGACGGAAGGCTGGAGTCGGACATAAGCATGTTGTGACAGGTGAGATTCGGTGACTGGTACTCGTCCGTCATTCTAAACGGTGGGCGTTTCCCTCCCTTCATGGACACTATTATCACACCGGGGTTTTCTTTTGAGTGCACAAAGGAGAGGAAATTTCGGAGGCATAAATTACTTAACCGAAATAGATATCTCTCGAGGAATTCGTTAAGTAACGAGAAGGAAATGCACGGGTAAGAGTGTAATTTCACGGCATAACTGGGCGAGAAATTTCTATTTTGCATATTTGAGGCAGTTGGCATAGATTAAATATATTAAAATTCATTTTCCGGAAGCCCGTTCACTTTTCCTTTGACTTACGGTGTTTATTCCCCGATAAACGCTTGTTTATCATAACGACGTGTAATTGGTAGGTTGCTTTGGTAATTCATGTGTGTTACATACACACAGTTAATCTTAACTCTTCGCCACAAAATTGTGCGTTTGGATTAATTTTCCTAATGCATTTTTTTTAAAGATAGTGTTCAGCCATTTGTAGAGTATTGCCGAGAGATTGTCGAGGTCTTTAAATGATTTATATTTTCATATATTTGTCATAAATTTATCATACTTCGGATTCGTCACACCAGTGATTATAGTGTATCTCCGTATACCCATATAACAGAGTACACCTATATGCCATGTAATATGTGAATTCACATCGCGCTACTGTTGAACGCGAAATAGCATACCATCACCAGAAATGACACAGCCAGTATTCATGCCTCCCGAGTTGTCAGTACACGATGATACTGATCCAGTACTGTAAGCCTGAGATCTCAGAATGGAATATCAAAAATGCATGCTTGTATGCTCCATTATTACTCCAGTCCCTAATTTAATGTTTGTAAGGAAAATATCACCTGCAATCACAGACGAGTCTTTCTGGTGGGATGATAAAAACATATACCTGTTAACGACGCCGAGTTCTCCACATCTTAAATCTCTCCCTACTTCCTGTATTTTCCAAATAACCCCATTATTATAATTGAAGTAAATGAATCCGGATGTCAAGCGCCGTCGTACAAAATGTTATTAATTCTGAAAATTACTGGACAGCTTTATTTTTATGCACCCAACGGCTCTATGAAGGGACTCATTCCGATCATCATTTTCACCACGAGTAATACCTAGGAGTAGTGGACTCTTGGTAAAAGTTAAGTACGCGGGAATAAAGTTGATTACGTATCCTTTTCTTTCATTTTATGCTTTCTATCTAGGAATAACTGCAGTTTGAAACAGCCTATCGTTTAGAAAATGGACCTGCCCACAGCTTAATTGCCATAATGTTAGTAGTCTATCAATTTTCTTTTGAGAAACAAAAAACTATTAGGAATCACAGATTCCATTTGTCTATCCCCATTGGATGCTATTCGGTTGAATATCACATTTGTCGTAACTAAAGAAGTATGACTTTGGAAATAATAATATAGAATGTTTTAAGTGAAACATAAAAAGTATGGGTTTTTCAATGTAATCATTAGCATGCTCCAGCATTCATCTGTGGAATATGACACTTCACTAACTAAATATCTTTCTCAAACCTAATCGTTTTTATGGTTTGAAAGAATCACTTACTGCACCATATGTGAAAACTTGACAAACATATTATTAAGTGTACTATGATATTTTGTAGTTGTAAACTAGCTGGTGTTTCAATAATTTAACCGAAGCAATTTAATTTACGATATATTTAATTTTCTAAATATTGTCAGTGCATATAACGCGGTTTTGATTATGAAATACGGCTGAAATTCTATATATATATTATGAGTGGGTGCTATACTACCTTGATCAAAAAGTTCCCGGAATAACCACCGTGTGGCGCTCCCATCGTTCCGATTTGAGTTCTGTTTTTTTTGTTAAATTGGTGCATCTGTTGTTGATATTCCCTTTAAATCTTAGTGTCATAACTTGACATTTGCAAAAGTTACGTAGCCAAGAGTACATCTATCTCTGTGTGTGTTGGCGATTTTTTACAATTGTAGAAATGGATTTAAATTTGCAACAACGAACTTGTATTAAATTTTGCGTAAAAAACGGATTTAGTGGCGCACGGACGTTGGAAATGTTGGAAAAGTGTTTCGGCAACGATTCTCTAAAAAAACGGTCGTTTACCAGTGGCACGAGCGGTTCAGAAGTGGTCGTGAGTCAATCGAAGATGATGAACGCAGTGGCAGACCATCGACATCGAAAGTCGGTGAAAAAATTGATAAAGTAAAAGAAATGTTGGTCAATAACCGCAAATTAACCATCAGAGAAATAGCGGAGGACTTGAACATTGCCTATGGATCCGCCCAAGACATTGTGGTAATGATTTGGGTTTCCGTCGTGTAGCAGCAAAGTTGGTGCCAAAAGACCTCAATTTCATGCAAAAAAGAGACCGTGTTGACGTCGCAAAAGACATGATTTGCGAGGCTGAATCCGATCCCACATTCATCAAAAGGATCATTACTGGAGACGAGACGTGGGTTTATGAGTACGACACGCAATCCAGACATCAGGCAAGTGAATGGCGTTCACCAAATGAGCCGAGACCAAAAAAACCACGTCGTTTTCAGTCAAAAAAGAAGGCAATGCTGACGGTTTTCATGGATTACAACGGTGTTGTGCATCATGAATTTTTGCCAGAAGGCCAGAAAGTAAACAAAGAGTATTATTTGGGCGTTATGAGACGTTTGCGTGAAGCAATTCGCCGAAAGAGACCAGAAATCGTCGCACAGTGCGTCGAGACCGTCGCACAGTGCTATCATTATTCGTAATTTTTTGACGAAAAATGCAACAAATACCATCCAACAGCCACCGAATTCACCTGATTTGGCTCCCTGTGACTACTTTCTGTTCAATCGAGTTAAAAAACCATTACGGGGAACGCGTTTTAGCAGCCGAGAGGAAGTAATGGAAAAATCGCAGGAAGCACTGATGGACATACCGAAAACCGAATATAAAAAATGTTTCGAGGATTGGATCAAGCGCTGGCATAAGTGTGTTGCAGTCGATGGAGATTAATTTGAAGGGGACAATATAGATTTAGATGAATAAACTTGTATTTTCAATTTTCTGAATAAATTCCGGGAACTGTTTGATCAAGGTAGTATTCCCGAATTTTGATGAATGGACCGAGCGTTCATGAGAAGAATACCTAAGGTCAGAAGTGAACTAATTTTCGTAATTAGTTGACGTTTTTGCTTTCAGACCTCTGTTGATTAATATTGAAATATTACCGAATGATGCGAATCTAAATTGTGTGGCGTTGTCTGAGTTGAAGGGAGGGCTGGGGTATAAATCAAACCGATTCTATGTAAGACACGGAAAAGGTGGAACCTGTCGTCGGAAATTTTTAATAGAACTATGTGAGTAAAAGTTTCTCACTGATATCTTATCGAATTCTTTTTAAATTGAAGCCACTTTTTAAATGACTGTGTATATTGAATTCAAATAGGGAAGCGTAGTTTAAATGTAATATCATTACCGTTAGAAATCGCTTATAATTTCTAAATAAAAATAGTGAATCGAATTCATTGCTGTGGTCGAATTATAATCATAAAATTCAAGGTGGTAAGTTTCAGTGAAATGTAATGTAATAGTAATCCACTGACCAATCCAAGATATCTACCACCCTCCCTAAAGTTTTTACGGAATTTAGTGTTTCGAAATGCATATTGAGTCGGACTTCGCCATACACGAAGAAGGGAAGGGAAGTACTTGTAACTTCATTGCTTTACTTTTCCATTCCAATGATGTATGTGGTTTCAATAATTGAATATGTAGCCTCAGACAATATTTGCAATTGCGTATTTTAGCAGATAGGCTTTACTTGATGTTTACAAGTAATGATGTATTACAATTAAGTATTTAAATGTAATAATAAGCCCGAAGAAATGAGCGTATTTAGGAATTTTCCTATATTTTATTTAAAACACATTTTAGCGCGGTATTTGTGGCACCGAAGAGAGTTTGGTTACTTTAAGGTTCTCATTTAGTTAAACTAGTAACTTGGTCTAAAACGTATACCAACTGTCGGGTCAATACCAGCCACCCGTATTAGAAACGGATTTCGAGAGATATTTCATTTCCATTTTATTTCAGCAGAAAACATGTAAGCCTTCCAATGCGTGGGTAAAATTCCTGTTTTAAGTTGTACCCTGGATGAGACGTCAGGAAGGAATTACTGACCCTCTTAATGAGGTAATTAGAGAACCCTCATTAGTGGTTGATCTTCATATTTTGCACACTATTCTCAAGCTGATCATTCTCGTCTCGAGTCATCTTTCTTATTTAATGCGCAATTGTAGCTAAATTTAACCTTTTTCACTGATAACTACAATGACTGTTACTCAACCGAGAGACAACCGATTTTCCTTTTTTTGGGTTGGATTAATTATGTGCGTACATCCTACCTCGGTTTATCTATATCCTCTTCCATTTAAATGTTGGGACCTTTTCGTAGATTTGATCGAGATATGCATTTTTTTAACGCGACTATCATGGCTTTGAGGGAAAAATATGCAAAAGACATCCTCTGGGAATATATTAACGGAGAATAATATTTTCACAAATTACCGGTGTCTGTAAGCTTCGAACGTTAATTCTCCGTTAGTAGTCTTTAGGTTTAAGTATCTCTGACAAGTAACAGTGTGTCGACTATCATCCACCGATAGACTACTACTATTCAAAACTCAGGC